>OY757189.1:36497400-36612400 GCA_963583895.1 Melanophora roralis | reverse complement strand
CCATCAGAACTTTTGCTTACCGGGTATGTTAGCAAATAGTATTTGAGATTTAGAAACACTAGTTACTTTTTTGCCGAATAACTATTAATTTTCGTTTGAGTTGTCCCAAAAATTGAGGACCCTCACTTTTAAATGTGCCTACAAAATCAATGAAATAACTCGTTACCAATAATTTACTGGAGACTTAAATACAAATTATAGGTTTTAAAAACAAAATTTTTGTTAAAGGTTTATTTTATATTTTTTTTTTACCTAAAAATATAATATAAAATATAATAAATAAAGCAATAGCTCATTTTTCTGTAGTGAATACATCGTTACCTTTTAACCTCTAAAATAATTTAATTAAATCTATTACTCAAATTAAAAACGATTTTACAAATGTAAATTTTTAGCGCATTTTTTGTAAAATTTTTAACAATTTTACTGGCCTATTTTAAATAAGGATGAAACATCAAAATGGCGAATTTTTCGCAAACAATTATGTCATGGAATGTTGATCCATAATTGGTTACAAACAAAAAACATACGAGAACACATTTATTGCTTTCACTCATTGCGGCTCCTTATTTTCCACCCATTACATATCGCACCCGTTCAACAATACTATACTGTATTAACTCAAAAACTTCAAAGTGTTCAGGAGAGACAAAAAACTGTTTTCTTAATGCTTAAGGAATTTTCCATTAACAAAAGTTAGGCAATATTTAGAAACCCCATCAATTATTATATTGCACCACATAACCTTTTTATTTGTTAATTGTTTGGTGAAAGAAACGCGGTTTTTTAAGTTATTATAATTTTCTTGAATTATTTTTGTTAATAAGAAGTAAATATTTTGAGTTGTGTTTATTAACATGAAATTTATTGCTGTATTTAATACATTTTATTATTAGAATAACAACGTAACTTAAAATACTACTCTTTATAGCAAAAAACAATTATTTGTTAAGGCCAATCACTTCAAATAACTCAAAATAATTTTGTTTTCTTGATTCACAGAAATAAACCATCCCACCAGCAAAAAGGTCACAACATGTAATTTTATTAAGAAATAATAGTCAGAACTATGGGAATTTTCAACCATAGGTAGACATAAGTGTTATGTATTGTTTTTTGCCAAACCGATAAAATAAAAAAATTTTGAGTAAATACAGTATTGTTGAACGAGTGCGATATGTTTGCTCCCAGGGTTATTAACGTAATGAATTCAAAAATCCACCCTCAGCATTTCCTTTTTGGGTTTAAAAAACTGAAAACAACTTGAAAACAATTAATAACACTCAGAACCACTTTCCCAAAATTTCAAGACAAATTCGTAATCAGCGGAGTTCTTAACACTACCTGTATTAGTGTACACACATTTTAGTTATTTCGAAAGCCATTTAACTACTCACAGGAAAAGAAACAGAATAGTATTAATCTTGGAATTCAAAAAAATATTTTATTCTAAAATTTTTAATAATAAAAATTTTTTGGGGTTTATTGTTTTGCAGAAGTATTGAAATTGCTCAAGTTTATAAGAATCTATAAATAATAAATATTTCTGTCAAAAACATATTATTACTTTCCAAAAAAAATTTGTTTAATTTGATATTGTTATTTTATAAGGGTCCAGAGTATTAAAATGTGCTTAATATTTATATGGGTAGGTTCGGTCTTTCCCAGAGATTGAAACCTATCTACGTAGGAGTATCAAAAAACCACCCATCTTACTGAATCTTTTAAGCAGCCTACGTCTTCTGGCCTTAGGCCAATTTTTTCCTTGTGCCCACTTTATTTAAGCTAATGTGACCAGGCGAAAGCACTAACTGGAATGCCGACTCCAGTACTATAATTGAACACATTATTACAAAATGGCAAAATATTAAGTTTGTATTTTAGACATAAGTGAATTCGATAGTGTGAAATATGGAGTGTTTAAGCAAAAAAATGAGCAGAAAGGAGGTTGGAATAGCATTCATCAAATACAAGAAGTTGGATTAAGGTACATCGACAGTAGCCTACACAAAAAATACTTTTTAATTTTTTTTTTTAAATATCATTCCCCACTAATCAAAATTAAGTATATTTGAATGATTTCGCTTTAGGTATACATAAAGTTTGTTACGTTCCCTTTTTAAACCAAAATAAAAACTCATTTAATTTTAACCCGTAGCCTTTCCTGTTTACTAAACTGTATTTGTAATTAAGATAAATAAGTAGTCCATTTCCAATTAAAATTAAAATATTTATTTTAACTGATAACGTCAAAAAATATAAACTTCTTAATGATATAAATATCTTACAGTTATTTTTTGGTGCCCAGGTAGATAAGTGGTAAGTGCGCAAGTCTACCAGTCTGGGGCTTGTAGGTTCGATTCCCACCAGAGACCCTGATATAAGTCTGCTTCCTTCTTCTTTTATTTGTCTCTTCTACTTTTCTAATTTTTTTCTTTTCTTCCATCTACATCCATTACATTTGTCTCTCCAGGTAACACAATTGGACCGAATTAGGCTGACCGTCTTACGACTGCATGTTTTCCCTAACCTTACCTATAGTTTTTTATGAAAAGTTAAAATATCCTTTTTACAGAGTTCCTAAAAAAATTAGTTTTCTTCCTTATATTTTTTTACTAAAAAAGGTTTTAAATACTTCAACCCCAATTATTTAAAATTATCACCTAATTACCTTCGTTAATATCGTAATAAATCACAGCCAATTTAAGCCAGTTAAAACTTTTTGGCTATCAACTTAAAATAAATCCAAATATGTTGAAAGAAAAATGAAAAAAAAAAAAACAAAAATTTTTTTTATTGAAGGTTTCAATTGGTTTAAATCTTAATTATATATTAAACAAGAAAAATTGCTACAAAAAAGGGAAAATTACATAAGACCTATAAACTAATCACCCTTCAGTCTGTGATTATAATTTTTTGCGTTTATTCTTTCTCTTTTTATGTCACAACAAAATTTCGGTTTTCTAAAAAACGGCGTCAGATTTAAATTATCTAAAAATCTGTAGAAGCAATGAATAAATTAAATATTTTTAAAACAAAGATCACTCTAAGAAAATTTTAAAGTATCAACAATTTACACAAAAAGCGACATTTGATTGTTATTTATAAGTTGAATGCCTAGAACAAAAGTTTTTATTTACCTAAAATAAATCAAAATATTAAAATTTATTAGCGCAGAATAAAAGTAATGATCTTTTATTTAATGTAAAACTTTGTCATTTTTTAAGACTTTTAACAATAAAATATTTAGATTTATTTTATTTTTTCTTATCATCTGGTCGGGTTTGGCTGATTATAAATTTAGCCTTACTTTTTGCTTTAATGTTTCTTTTTAAGAACCCCATTTTTTATATTAATTAATATTAAAACAAAATGAAAAGTATATTAAAATAAAAGTTCTAGCGCAATTTATAATGACAAAATATCAAAAGGATTTAATTTAACAAATACTAAACCTCCCAGACATATCATTATCTTTTCCTGAATTATCAAATGCTTTGTTACTTACCAGGATTACACTTTGAAATTAGCTAAACGATATTGGCAGGTTTTTCAATTTATTTCACTCGAAATGTATGTTTGAATATTTACTTAACGTTTGGTTACTAATCCCTTGTCTTATTTAAATTTATTTATACGAATTTGTGCATAAAACGAAACATTGCTTGAAAACACTTGTCACTGGAATACAGGAGGGGGCTGCTTGATTATTTTAGTGCTAAGTTTCTTAACACACATGAATAGATTAAAGTATTCCCAGATAAATAACAGCATCTTAATATCCAAGCAGAGATATTGCTAAATTTATGGAGAAAAAAAATATAAAGCAAAAATGCACCCACGTTACTTAACTAAAACGCAAAAAAAGTAGAGGGACCCCTTTTAATAACTATACAAATCTAAGGGTGATTAAACATTTTGAGGAGAAGTAGTTTGGCACCCATTTTAACATCTCTCTCACTTGGAAGTCATATATATATAAATGCGAAGTAAGTCGTATGTAAGTTGCTATGTTTTAGATTATGTTTTTCGTCCCGATTGTAAACTTCTGCTCTACAACTCGATCTGAGCACCAATTTGGTGCAATGTGATACAGTTACAGAGCACTTCCTCCCACGTAGAAAATCTCAACACCATCAAAGCAAAATTCTACGAATAGCTACATAACTATAATTATTTGTTAAATTCAGGCGAGCGGAACTATTCCTAAAACTTTTTATTTTGTATAAACTTTTCTACAAAAAAACTAAATTGAAATACTAAATGTCTAAATAAATTTCCTATAATTTTATATACATAGTTGGACAAACTAACTTGATTGGCAAAAAGAAAGGAACACACTCTAATAAGCAAGTTTTTGCTATGAATATCAGGCACCAAATTTACTATAAATTATTATTATTTTTATTATTACTATGAACTATTAAATTGATACTAAGAAAAATTTGTAAAAAAAAACATTGGAGGCCCCCAAATTCTAAGTGCAGCACACGATTTAAGAACCAGCTTTTAGGGGTTTAATAAGACAAAACTCAACAAAAAATTTAATTTGATTTAAAATAACTATAACTACATAAAAGGCAAAAAAACATATTTAATAAATAAATAACTTATAGTTTCCTTTTGAAGCAAACTTGTTAAGCACGACATTTGGGTCAATTTCAATATTATTACATTGCTAAGCCATCAAGGCTCTCCAATGTCATGGTTGATCTCAGCCATATTTTAATACAATGAAGGGTGGAAAATTACCTTTCAGTCATTGCATTACTGACCGGTATTAAAACAAAAATGATGAACTTTTTCGTTTGGGTTAATATCTGGATCACACCTCGCTAAAACATTTGTCATATTTTTGGGCGGTTCTTATAAATTCTCTACTGTTTTTTGTGATGCATAATTTCAGCCTTTAATTTCGATAAAAGCATTTTTTTATTAATTTGTTTAAATTCTGAGAAATCATTACTGGGATTAAGATTTCGAAATCAGTAAATGTTGTAATATCCTGAGGGATGTTAACTTCTTTTGAGACACGTGTTTTAAGTCCTGTTGAACAGATTCGATTAAGAAAATATAGCCCTCGATGCGGTAGTGTACTTCGACATCTTCAACATGATTTTTTCTTTCAAATCAGAGTTTCTTAACTTAAATTTTCATACCAACGCAAATATTTTTGGCAACTTCAAAAATATTTTTTAATATTTAATATTTTAAATATTTTTTTTACATAATGGAGACAACTTTGTTCCTAGATATTGCAGCAAAACTGTACTCGGCTTAGGATGATGTTTTTTCTTTAACAAACTGTACAACTTTTCATTGAATGTTACCTTGTTGTCTTTTAAAATCGAGCTATTAAACTTATAGAAATAGCCAGGCGATAGTCTTGCATTTTTGTTTATTAAATAAAAAAATGTGAACTTTTTAAAGTTTGGGGGTGGTATATTTCCCTACTGCCCTAAATTTGCACCTAATACCTCTCTGTTATCAGCGATGTATTTCAATTATGTATGAAAGCTGGAGATGATGTATTAAAAACCCATAAAAAATACCGCACCCAGAAACTAGGCAAAACTTTATCATTAAATTTTGTCACTGACCTATTTTAATAAATTATTGAAAAGCCTTTTCAGAGCTTGTAACTTATCGATAATTTTTGTTAAAAATAAAGACTCATTGGCAAAATTCTGAATTTCTCTAACTTAAAAACACTTTAATATCCACTAAAATAAAGTGGAAAAGGTTTTATGGATTTGTGGTTACTTTAGAAAAGGCTGCAAAGAATATTAAAGGCAAACACACTATCATCTATTGTGGTCAGCTTAACAAGTTTTGGCTTAAAAAAAAACTTCCATGGGAATTGGAACAGATGGACGCCTTTTAATGCTGGCTGAAAACGGAATTTAACAATACTTGTCTTAACAATACTTGAATTCGCAAGAAATGCAAAACAAACGCAGTACTATTCCCAAAATCTTAACAAATCCTTTTTCAAAAACAACAAGATACCAGTAACTGAAGAAATTGTTTGTTTTGTAAAAGAATGTATTTTTCAAAAACCATTGTGCTAAAAACTGTTACTGTTATGCAAAATATTTTTAATGAATCTAAATGATATCCAATTTGAAACCTGAAGAGGTGTACCGCACCAATAGCTATTATCTTTAATTGAATTTATTTAAGAAGATTTAAAAACATGTTTCTCGAAAGAATTCATATCTCTAATCTGTTTGCACTAAATTTACTAACGGGGGTCGGTATTACGCTTTGTTTCTCTAAGGCCGACTTTTGGGAACTTATGATTGTTTTTCTATAATTTTTGTAAATTTTATATGGCAACCCCCTTAGGTGATGGAGATAGGGGTATGTATTTACCGGAATATGTTTAGGAGGGAAAACTAGTGGGGATGTTTGATTTTATTCCTTTCAGGACGATTTCATTTTAATTTTTTCAAATTTTGTATGGCAGCCCTGTTAGATGATAGATACAGGAGGCAATTATGTTCCACAAAAATGTTTGCGAGAAAAAATTAATTGAGGTCAGCCTTAACTTTGGCCCTTGTAGGAGCACCCTGAAAGCTGTGGAAGCGATTTAAAAGAAATTTAAGAAAATAAAACTTTGTATTGCAACCCTGTTAGGGGGTGGAGACAGGTTATTAGTATGTTCTACAAAGTTGCTTGTAAAAAAACATCTGTAAGGACCAAGAAAATATATACTTTATGGGGTCGTAAATGAAATGAAATTCCAAACAAGACGACAAGCCTATATAAACCCTTATCACTTATGTGAAGGTTATAAAAATATACAAAAAGATAAATAATATGTGGAAATCTAAAAGATTAACAAAAACAATAATATGCATTTTCTCTTAATTGCTTAATTTATTACAACTAATTTGACACTAAGGCAACTAATATCAATGCAGCTCTTATTTTCATTATCGATTGCAAACACATTTAAAAAATACTTACACCATATCCTGTAACTAAACAAATTAGGTATTCTACTAATTTTTCATTTTTAAGTTTTTCAATAAAAATTAAAGAATTAAAACCGTAATGTCACCTAATGTAATTGCATCATATGAGTAAAATAAATAACAACAACGGCAGTTACAGTAGAAGTAGCAGTAATAAAGTTCAATTTCAAACAACATGTCATTGTTTTCTTAGTTCTTTTATTTATTTCCTTTTTCTTTTATTATTTTCCAAAGTTTAAACTTTCTGAAAAATAAAGACATAAATCGAATTTGGGTTTCTATTCCCTCTAACAATCTCTTCCATCATTTCCATAATCCTTATCAATACTTTTCCATTTTTACCATTGTTTTCTTCTTTCTCTTTTAAACATTTCCACATACGAATGTCTCACATCACTTGCCAATACTACAGCGTTCTTTAAATGACAACTTAAATAAAGTAAAAAAGGAACGAATGAGGAAAAACAATTCGAAGGTGTTGCGGTGGTGTTGCGACACCAACGCTGTTGTGGTTGTGTGCGAGTTTTAAGCCCTTGAGCTACATTTCTAGACTTTTCTATTCAAAAATTGTAAGATTCAACTTTAAAGGTATCTATGTGTGTAAGCCTTCTAACACGTGCACGTACATACATATAACGACGGCGTTTTGATTCAGTGAAAATTTAAATTAAAATTCTGTATAAGAACTGTCATCAATAGTCAGGACTCTCATAAACGTAACGTTTTATGTACATACATATGAATTTATGTATGAAACCCTGTATACTGTCTGCTTTTAAATAATATTCATTATTGCCACGACAACTTTTCTTAAATATTAACTTTATGTTTCTAATTCACACAAGAAACAATCATAAAATTTATAATTGTATTTCTAGACTTGAAATATATTAATTGACAGTAACTTTATAAATTTCAGTTCGTTACAAAGAAAAGTTTAACAAGCTATAAAGGAGAGTTCCAACTCGAACAGAGAGTATTTGTAAATTAATTCAAATGCTTTACAACTCGAATGTTGGTAAATATGCTTCAAAAATGAGATAAAAAGGAATTGTTTTTCTTGTTGAAGTAAAATCTTACATGAACTTTTGTTGGCGGTAAAAAAAGTTTGCGCAGATTATTTTTTTACCATAAAACTGTTTGATTTCAAATGTGGCTCACTAGCAAACTAAAAGTTCATCACTGATTAGATGTCGTGATTTAAAATATTTTTTACAGTGTACTTTTATATCCATAAAAACCATTTTGGCAGTTTTATGTAATTCATTTGCATTTATTAATTGACTTAATTGAAAAATTTTTCATGAATAAATTATGCTTGCTTTTTTACTAAAAAATAATTTTTCAATTTTAAGATATTATTACTTTAATGTTGAAACTTATTATAATGAATTGATAAAATATATTATACCCTTCACATAGTGATAAGGGTACATATCAGTTTGTCATTCCGTTTGTAATTTCTTTATTATCCACTTGCGACCCCATAAAGTATATATATTCTGGATCCTTATAGATAGGGAAGTTGATATAGCCATTTCCGTCCGTCCATCTGTCCGTTTGTTGAAACCAAGTTTCTGGAGTCAAATAAAAAGATACAGACCAGTTATTGGTGTCACACTATTAGAAATATCCTGGAGACTATCGCTTTTTAAAATCAGCACATTCAGTTGACTATTGACCGAGATATAAGCGAAAACCCAAAATAACCCATTTTTTCAGGACAAAAACCGCGCATATATCCCTATATATCTCATTAAATACAGTCATTCTTTCAACAAAACATGGCACGATTACTCTAAAAAAAAAACACCTAAATAAGGGAAAAATATTTTTTAGATAGGATCAGGGGAAGTTTTGTTTCCCCTTAAATTGCACAAATTTTGTGAAATATATTTAATGCGCTAAATCTTAGAGACTATAACAGTTATCGACTTCAAATTTTCTACAAAGGGTAATCAGACCTACACTTTGGAGAAAAAAAATTGTAGATGAGGGTAGGGGAAAGGGTAGCTCTCATTCACATTAACAATTTTTGTGAAATTTTGGATACGCTATATCGCGGAAACTATAACAGATATCGACTTTAAATTTTTTACAAAAAGTAATTGGACAATAAGATTTTCACTTTGGAAAACGCTTTTTGGGTAGGTGCCGGGGAAGGGGTAGCCCCGATACAAATTAAAAATTTTTATTGGATTTTCAATACGCTACATCTGGAAAAACTATAACTGCTATCGACTTCGAATGTTCTACAAAAAGTAATGATCAAATAAACCATACATTTCTGGAAAAAATAATTGAAGAGGAGAACTAGAACATCCCATAAAAATTAACAACTTAAATTTAACTTTTAATATGAAAAATGTTGAAAATTTTTTAAACTCTAGACCACAAACCTTCTTCATCTATTTCAATTATTCATACGAACGTTAAAATTTTCTTTTTCGCAAACAAGGATTTCTATGGACTTTAAGCCTGGCACAAGGTTTATTTGTTATATTATTTACATCACAAAATAACTCGGCTTGAAAAGATGGCTGGGTACATTAAACGACCGATGTGAAGGGTATATAAGATTCGGCACAGTCAAATATAGCGCTTTTACTTGGATAAATTGCTCCTGCTTAAGACATTCAAAATAACTCTTAAGCTATCAAAGAAGACATCTAATAACTTTAAACCAAAATTTTCATTCATGTTTTCAAGGAGATATTTTTTAATGCAAAAATCAAATTGTATGTGCGTAACAAACTTAAAAAATATTTGTGCTAAACAAATTTATGGAGTTGTTGCCAAACTTTACCCTTGTGTTTTGTATCAAATTTTTAACCCTGAGTGCTTCACCGAAAAATTTGCTGCCTGTTCTAGTAATAAAAATTTCCAAAAACTTAGACTTTTTGTTTCGCATACAGTAACGACATGTTTAGTAGATTTTTTGAAGAATTAACTTTTAGTCAAGCAGGGGTTCAGGTTCAGAGAAAATCGAGCATAGAACCTATTACTTTGCTTAATAAATTAATTATCTTGTCAGAAAATATAATTTTCCCCCGCCAACCAGCCAGAAGATCAGACGCACGGACATATTTTGGAATGCCTTAATATGTGAGTTCATTTAAACGTCGGTTCTAAAATAATATTTTCGGGCGTTTCAAACATCTGCACTAATGTATGCATAACTCCTCTGCCACGTATGGTATGTAAAAACAAAAGTTTGACTTTAAAAGCAATTTGGGATTTAAAACTTAAAAAGTTTTCTGGAATGTTACCTAAAAACTCTATGAATCTACTACAGGGTGTCTGCTGGCAGATTTGTATTTTCAAAAAACGTAATAATTGGCATAAAGTTTTACTAAGAGCCCTGAACGATAGAATGGAAAATCAGATTTTATTTTTTAAAGAGTATGGCATCCAGGTGTCTTCTGTCGAGTTTAAGACACTGTTCAAAATGCAGCCTTATGTTCTGCGCCACACGCTGCTTCATTAAATTGAGCTGCTTTCTCTACAAAATGCCACAGGAGATCAAGGATAGTTATTATAAGCCCTTTCTTCGAGGTAGCCCCATAACAAATCCATGGGATATAGTTAGGGTGACCTCGGTGGCAATAGGATGTCCTTGAAGCCACTCATCAGTTTATGGCGGAAATTTTCCTAAAGCCAATTCATCGAAACTCTGGCTGTGTGTGCAGTTGCCCCATCCTGTTAAAGCTTCGTATATGAAGATGACGATAGATAAATTCTCAGGTTTGGCAAGAAGAATTTCTCTTTCAAGCGTCGATAGCTATTACCATTGACATTCGTCACCCGGCCTTTAAAATTAAAAAAAAAAAAGCTGTCCAACTATCATGAATAAGGCACACCAAACAGTTACCCTGGGACAATGCAATGGTTTTTGACGTTTCAATCGAGGGTTGCGAGTTCTTAGAGACCTGTAACGGCAGTTTTGCTTGTTGACGGGGCCGCTTATGTGAAACTAAGCCTCGTCGCTACAAAAAATGGGATTTAGAGTGCGAAAATAACTCCAAATCGTTTAAAAACTCTTTTGCGTAAATTAAAGTCACTTTCTTTTAGTTTTTTAACGATTTGAGTTTTGAAAGGAACGAACTTCAGACTCTTTTTTAAAGCTTTATGAATAATCGCTCTTGGAAGTCCTAGTGCTTTTTTCCATATTGAAAGTCGCGAGTTTTCACCAGAACGGCTTTCAACCAGTTTAATCTTTTTGGGAGTCCTAAAAGATTGACTGGGCCCTGGTCTTAGGACATTCATAGTCAAAGCAGTTGTGCGGAATCTCTGCACCTACGAACTAATTAAATTTACACACGGTCCATTATGTATTCGCTGAATACCGAACTTTGAACAAAATTGTTGACCAGCAATTATGTAAGAATATTTACCTTTAAAAAAATGTCTCCACGGCAAACGTTCGACTACTGCGATATCGTGACAGAAAAATCCGCACAGTCCATACTTCCAACGGCGTCAAATTCTCTCAGTACCGCTTATTACTTTTTCAAATAATCGTATTTAAAAAAATAAATTTTCCAGCAGATAACAAACTAAAGGTCAGAAGTTTTCCCGTATTATTTGTAGCAGCTAAAAATATGGCCAAGTATGGTAGTCAGGCTAAAGAAAATCTAAGCCATTCATTTATTTATACTTTTGCTTTGTTCTTAAAACAATATTTTACTTTAACATATTTAGAGTTCAAAAGCTTTAAAAAATCATTTTATAGCATTGTTTTTACAAAAATACTAATTTGCATAATTTAGAATAATAATATATGAGTAAATAATTTACAGAACAAAAAAAAAACGTTTGTTTATACTCTTTTTTGTTTTCTCTTCTCTTTTCAGGTATGTTTAGTTGGTTTTTAATAAAACGTAAGATAAATACAAAAAAAGTTTATATTTTAATTTTAATTTAACATTTTATATTAAATACAGAACCATAACTGTGTGCACCTTTATTTTCTTTGAAAAACCTTGTCAGTGGCTTGTAAATGACATTAAAAAAATAATGTTTTAATAACTCTGAAAGCAAATATAAAAAAATATAATTTAAAAACAATTTGCTAACATTTCCAGGTTGATCTATTATTTCACTGATATTTGATTAAATAAAAACGCATATAAATATAACATTTTATTCTCATGAATTCTATGAGTTTTCTTAACAAAAACTTATTGTTTGCTTAAGAGCAACAAAGAGAATAATAATCACATTTAATGCTAAAATAATTAAATTGTTAAACCAAACTTTGTTAAATTTTATAATATAAAATCCTTTGCATTTTTCTTTATCTCCGGTGAAACGTTAATTAAAAATACAATTTAAACAACTTCATACCTGAGCGATTTAAGAACAGTAAAGGTTTTTCTTAACTCACAAGCTTTTTTGTACCCATTTCAGCAGAGTAGTTCATATAGACCGAATACATCCATTATTTTTATGATGCATTGAATAATGACTTTAAGGGAATTGTTTTGTAAATACTTAATGCTTTAGCATATGATTTTATGTGGTTTTGAATATTAAAAATGTAATTTATTCTTTACATTTTAGAAAAGTTTGCTTAATAAATGACAAGTTTTATATGACCTTATAGTTTTTACTAAAAAAAAAAATATTCAAACATAAAGCATAAACAGTAAAAAAAGTACTACATTTACACATCCGGCAACAAAGGAACAACTCAAAACAACAACGATATGAAGCTAAAAGATAATAACAACAAAAACATAATAAAGTAAAAGAGTATGCATTTGATTCTTAACTTTTACAGAAAAGAGTCAGTGCTACACAGTATTCCCGGAAGTAGGGGAAATTGTCAACCTGTAAGTTTTTTTGATACTAAATCAGAAGCTTAGGGAAATCCTGGCAGATCTTTTATATTTGCCAAAATTAAAGGATTTTGTTCTCATTAGTTATGAATAATGTTTGTTTAAAACGATTAAATAATTTTATATTTCCAAAAATTCTTTTAAAACAGAAGAAAACCTAGAAGTTTGTCGCTTTGAAAGTTGAAGACACTAGTATGTATTTATTTTTGATTGAAAAATTTAAAACATTAGAGATGAGGCTATATTTCTTAATTTGTTGCTTTACTTTATGAAAATGCTGTTGCAGAAAAAAATTTTTATATAACAACAGATGTTCACACAAAAAACAGAAACAATTTCGGGATATACCAGACTCTTTGTTGACAAAATTTTTCATATGTGTCTAATGTGCTGTTAATGGAATACGTTTGACGAAACGCCCTGTAATTTTGTGTATCTTTTTTTTTATTGTAACAAAAACAAAACACATGGGATATACATATCTAAGAAGTTTATTCAAACTTACTCTGTAAACAGTAAGTAGCTTTATGCCACAAACTTATATACTAAATTAAAATATAATCCGACCATTTTTTGATGTAGCTACCATACAAATGTCCTCCCAGAACAAGCATATTGAGCTATAACTGGCTCGTATATAATTTTATCTTAAAAAAACTTCGACTATATGTCTAACTTTTTCCCATTAACTGAAATACCTCTATAATGTCCGTCTAAGTACATAGTTTCTGGTCACATTTTCATATGTTTATTGAACATTTTAATATACAGGGTGTCCGTTGGCAAGGTATACTATTTTGTTTGTTTTTAATTCTTGACTAGATGAAAAAGAATGGATCTTATATTTATAAATGTTTTATTGGATTGTCGGCAATTATGTACAAAATACAATATCAGATAAATAAGCGCCTCTTTGAACTCAATTTTTTTTTACATTCTCACACATTTCACGCGGTAATTCATTAACTTCATCATGAATATTTTGCTCCAGCGTTTCTGGTTTGCTTGCATAAACCTTGATTTTCAGATTTGCTCACAAAGAGAAGTCAAGAGCAGTCAAATTAAGCAACCCTTGAGGCCTACCAACATCACTATTTCATAAAATATCTTGTTGTGGAAAGAGGTCTCGCAGCAATTTCATTGTAATCCTACCTGTATCAAATGTGGCACCGTCTTGTTGATACTACATGCTAAATAAGCCCGGAGCAGGCAGTCGTGGCATTAGAAAGTTCTCAATAACATAACAATATCGCTCCCAATTGACAGCTACCGTTCGCCGTTTTTAGTTTCAAAAAAGTATAATCCAATGATTCCTCCTGACCAAATTTCACACCAGACTGTCACTTTTAATGGATGCAAAGGTGACTGATGAATAATTTGAGGGTTTTCAATTGCCCAGAACCGACTATTTATTTTATTCACATATCCATTCAAATGAAAGTATGCGTCTTCACTCATTGTGATTTTTTCATGAAAATCGATGATTAATTTTCCTAAAGCCTTTTAACGACTTAAACACGTTGTCTTGCCGAATATTTCTCCTCAATAAACTTGCAACGTCTCTACTACAAATACGTACTGTCAAGACTATGTTTACTAAAATGGCGGCAAAACGAAGTAGTATACCTTGCCAGCAGACACCTTGTATAAACTTTAGAAATAGGGACAAAGTCCATTTTTCGGCATAACATCGCTACAAACGTGCTAACGGAATAAGTACTTGAGGTCATACTGCAGCAAACACTACTGCTTTTTCATAAAAATTTGCATTCAATAGCGACTTCATAACATTCGTTCTAATAATCATTCCATAGGCTCCCGTTTTTCTTATATACTTAGGCCCTAGTCCAAAGAATCACCTTATCCTACCTTAATTTGTCACATATGCTAAAACGTTATTTGAAGTAAATTGTAGTGTAGAGTATAGTAAGGTCGGGCTTGAACGACTATCAAATTCTTACTTGTTTTTTTTTTAATTGAAAGAAAAATTTAATTATGAAAGTTCGAATTTTCGCTTTTGGGACGAACCCAGCCCAATAACGTAAAAATTACTTTTTTTAATCACCTTAAGCTTATGATAGTTTAAGCAGAGATTTTAATTTAACCAATAAATGATGCAATAAGAAGTAACTTTCTTTAACGCTTTACTTAGTTTTTTTTTTTATTTTGCCAATATTTCATTGCCCATTGAGTCACATTTAAATATCCTATTGAAAAACTATTTCTAATTTAAAAGTTATGATTCCAATTGCATAATTTTATGATTAGTCAGTAGTAAGCTTTTTAATTTAATTTTAAGTTTGAATTTAAAATTTTTTAATTACAATTTTAATCGCCAAACGAGTTATGTGTGCATTTGTAATTAGCAGGGAAGGTAAAAGTTCAGGCTTAAACAAAAATATTGGTTAAATTTTTCTTATTTTTTAATAATTATTTTTTTATACTTATTGCAACCCATTTCTTTATATATTTTGTGAGCAATTGAATGTGTTTTTAAAAAAAAAAAATGGTGCAAAAATAATGTAACAGAAACAGAAAAAAATTACTCTTATTTTGTTCTTAAAACAAAGCAAATAAAAATATAAAATATATATTGTGCTTAAAACAAAAACTATAATCATAAAACAGAAATGAGAATTTATGGATAAACTACGGTATTACCTCAAATGTACTTGTACATATTATACCTGGATAAGTCCTAAAAAAAAGTTCACACAGTAAAAATAAAATAAAAAAACTAAAATTTCATATGTTAAAAGCAAACAATATTCACAGAAGGTCATTCTGAAAAGAACAATTTGTATAAAAGGACAATTTTATTAAGACCTTAAAAAAATATAACATAATTGTTGTTGCCAACAGGATAATATTTTCATGTTTTATCACAGAAATTAACAAAGTAAAAATGCAAACTCATTTTATTTTAAACTAAATTTAAATATATTTATGTGAACGTATACCAACAATAAGGACATGCTTTTTTACCCAAATTGCATGTTTAATTAGTCAACAAAAAAATTTAAAGTTGCAAACCTTGTTTTAAGAACCAAATGTTAAAACTAGTAAAAAAGGCAAAATAGAAAACAATAAAAAATACAATTCAGATTGCTATGGTCAGTCGAAGCCAACTAGTCTTTACACTACACTTCTGTGTATGTATTATTGTATTTTATAGCTTGCCACACCAGTGGATCGATTTTTTTGAAATTTTTACAAGAAGTTACTTGAACTTTGCGAGGAACAACAGGTTACTTTTTTTGGACCTGGTTTCTGCCACGCCCACACTACGCCGATTTGTGTGGGAAGGTCAGCTTATAAATTGCTTAAAAAAGTTACCCAAAGCCATACTGATAAAACGCATGGAGCTAAATACATGAAATTTATAACATGTATTAAGCTTTCAATGTTTGTTTAAATACATATAAATTTTTAAAAAATCGCCCCGTAATGGGAAAAAAATGGGGCAAAAAGGGAACAATCTGTAACCTTTTATCTTTTGAAGATAAAAACAAAAATTCAAAAGTTTTGAATTTTCCTTAAGAAATAATCAGACAGCAATCTGGTATTTTTGCTTTTAATATTGGACCGAAAGGAGGAAAAATGGGTTAGAATTATATTTTGGTACTTTTTCTTACTTTAAAACCAATAAAGATAGAAACATTATTCAAATTGCGTTCCATAGGTCTCAAAAAATATGATTATGTTTTTCGTACTTTCTTCAATTTTGGACCCAATGGGAAGAAGGATTATTATTATTTTTTTGATTTGTTTAGGCGTATTTTGTAACTTTAAAACCAATGAAGATAGAAACATGGTTTTAATTTTATTCGTCAGGTTACCAAAATATGTTAATGGTTTTGTTACATTTTTCAATTTTAGCGCTAAGGGGTATTTAAGGATTATAATTATAGTTTGGTACTTTTTAATAATTTATAAAACATTTTTTGCTAACTTAACTTTTCTGAATACCTCCAAAACTAAAAAACTGGATTTTTATATTTTAATTAAATAGAAGGACTGGCATATAATTTGTTTCATTTTATGTGGGGCAATCAGTAAATTAAAAAAAAAAATATTAATGCTTTTGTTTACATCTTGTGATAATAGATACGGAATAAACAATTTTGTTATGATTGGGGTAGCGAAGCTCACCGGGGCTTAGCTTGTCTTTTATACATGTGATCATTTATATTCGCTATTAATACGAATTTTATATTTTTTTCAGACGAAGTTTACTTTATTTGACTCTCCGGTGTTTTCTTGAACATGATTCATAATGGTAAACTGAAAAAAAATTATTATCAAAAGTCCTTGGTTTCAAGTCCAAGATCACGTAACCTTTAGTTTTTCTTAAACACTTTGTTATGTATTTCTATAGCTGCAAATGTTAGGGTATCTTCTCTAAACAAAAACTGATTTCTGTTCTAAAAAATTCCATATATTTAGAGTGTCTAGCTGGTCGGCGTTTTGTGTAGATTTTTTTATCAATCTAATTTCCTTGTAAAATTGCAAAGGGTAACAGTGGCTTTTTTAAAGAACCTGCAAAAATGTCTATGGCATCTCTTACCCTCTTTTTCAATTTTCCATCTCTTAACCTGTTTATATATTTATTAGAAAGATTGCTTTCCTGCTGGCATATCATTGTAACTACCATAATATCTTGTTTGCAAAATTTTGATTTAAAATTACTTATACTTATAAATGTATATTAAGAAGCATAAACATGATAATTAGAAATATATATTACAAATTGTAAGTCAAGCAATTACAATCCATTTTGATTAGGGACTCAAATATAAAATAGGGATAAAATAAACAACAATAATATGTTGAGTTGTTTTTTGCAATACAACCGACTTCATCGGTGTCAAATTTCAAAAAAAGGATTCCGCAAAAAAAAATAATGTCTAGCTAAGATTACAACAAAAACTTCTAGATAGACATCGCCGTAAGCCACAAGATAAATTGCAAAAAACACAACAAACAAAATCACGGTAAACAGCTGAAGCAACCATTTGCAATCATGTCTACAGACAGAATATTTTTAATCTCGTTCTTGGTGGTGGCAAATTAAAATTAAGCGCAATTAATAATATCAAGTATCATATGTATTTTTTGGTCCTTAAGCTTTATAATCAAAATATGTGAGAACTTTTTTTTTCAATGTTATATTATTTGCCTCATGATAAATGAAAATTTAGCACTCGAAATTGAATATAAGACTTTATTACACTCCTTAATTTACAAATTTATATGGATGAGTGTTTAAGCCCTACTCACATGTCAAAGTTACTTTTTTGCGGTTGAGGATGTTACGTAAAATATCTGTACATTAGGGTAGGCCAAATAATATGGATGAAAAAAAAAACTGAAAAACTAGGCACAAAGCTTAAAAACTGAAAAATCTTAAAGCCAAAAAAATATACGAAAATTCTAAGATATGTTTTAAACAAAACCATAGATCTAAAATCAATTTCTGTTCTGCGCAAATCCACGTAGATATTTGAATGGACATTAATAATTTAAAAAATAAGAAAATTTTTAACATTATTAGAAAAATCTTTAATTATTTGTACTTCTTTTCTATTTTTAAGAATGAAAAAAGGCATTTGGAAATACCAAATAACTTGCTTGCAAATTATTAATTAAAATCGGTTAAAACATTTTCTGCTTACAATTGCTTCAATGTGCGCCACACAGTGAAGCAATGTCTTAATTTTCTGGAGGTAATTCCATCATTTCTAAGCCCACTTGACATATAAGTTTACATGAGCAACGCAGAGAGGTATTTGAGCTTATGCTTTCAGAAAATATCCCTACTTAGCTGAGGAACGATGCTATAAAGTCGCCAAATGGGGTACGTTGAGCAAGAGAAATTTTTCATAACTTGCCATTTTTTTGTTCTTCATTCTCTTTTATATTTTTTTTTTTATTTAATTGTTAAAAAAACATGCACTACTCTTCTTTAATAAATAGTAAATTATTCACTTTGAAAATTTTCAAAAACTATATTTTCGATATTTTTCAAGACTTATCGGATGGTCCCATATTGAATCTGGTACATTACCGATTTTTGTGAAATTTTTTTTTTTTAGTTAGACTGGAAAATTTGTAGGCGTCAGTAAAAAAACCATAACAATACTTTTTGCAATTTTCAAATATAAAATTTTATATCTTACAATTACAAAAAAACTTAAAATTTCAACTATTTTTACCCGAAAAGGTTCCTTCATCCTTTTTTCTTTAAAAAAAATATTTGGGAATGAACTATGATTTCCTTTCTTAAACAGGTTTAAATATGAACCGCTTTAAGATAAAAAATATAATTTATTTATATCATTAAAGGGTCCTGCGAAATTTTACCTGTTTTTGATGCAACATTTTGATTTAACGAACTTGTTTTGAAAATCTAAGGCCCAGCGTTGAAAGCTGCAATCATTACCTTTTTATTTTTAAAGTATTTATTCATCGCTAGACAAATTGTGGGCTTTAAACAAAAACCCCCAAAAAATCATTTCTGGGATTTTTGTTCATTTTTAAGGAGTTCTTGTATTTCCTCTTTTGCTGCTACAAAATTTTTTTTTTAAATTTTATTCTTGCTTAATTAATTGCATACACGTTCAGAAAAATTATCTTCATATCGTTAATAATAACCATTTGGTAGCAAACTACCTGGTTTCGTTTCTCAAAAAAAAATAATTTTTTAAAGTTTATGTTTTTCGCCGGGTATCTGCAAGATTTCCAAAAATATGTTTATTTTTGACGTAAGATCATACAGTTTTTTTTTAACAAAGGGTAAATAAGATCAATATCTTTTAAAATTTTAACAATATGAGACTTGTATTACCCAATTTAAGGTAAATTTTAGGCTGAAAGGCACATCACTGTGTAACAAAAAAACTTTTTGGAAAATGCATAAAAAATGTTTAACTTCTAAAAGCACCTTAAATAGCAAATATTTTATATAAAACCTTGTTTGTATGTTAATAACAATACAGTTGGCTTCGGGCCCTATGTAGTTTTACATATTTTAAATCAATGTTTATTTTTATTCGATTGCGATTAAAAAAGAAACCAGGGGTTTAAAACCCATATGTATGCTTCTTAAATCGGTAAAAAATTTAACTCAGCTCTGGGCCATTGGGCAAAAATTCTAAGAAATACCAATATTGGGATTCTTGTAGGTTTTTTAGAAATTATGGGAGCTATTTTCTTAATTTTTTATTTTTTCATATTTTATTCTTTGTTCAAAATTTTATATCAATATCCCTTTTATAATAGTGATTTTCTAACAATGCCATACAGCTTATATACTAACAGGAGCAACAAATCTTTTAGTCGATTTGTCCAGGATAATATAGTTTCTTAAAATTTTTTTTAGAATTTTGTTTAAGTTTTTGTTATACGATTTCGAACAAAAAAAAAATAACCCCCCCTAATATACATATATGAGTACACATGTATGTATGTGGCATGTCTAGGATATAAAAAATATTTCTTCTACTTGGTTGCGTTTTTAAATTATAAAAGAGTACCATGAAACAGAAAAATCTCTGTAAAATTATGTCTCTGCCATTAACTTCTAACCAAAACCACAATAAATATTTTTCGATAATTAATTGTGATCGATATGATACAGCATACTCCTTGCTATTTAAGAACATGAACAACATTTATTGCCATAATATATGTAGGTAATTGTGTGTAGTGTGTATTATATTGTATTTTTCTTAGTTCAGAAATAAAAACTTGTAGCCCATTAATAAAAATATTTTTTTCTTCCACTTAAACCACCAAAAAGAATTAAATTTATTTAATGTGTCTGTAATAGATGTTGGCTTTGTGGAATTTTTAAAGATATGAGCCCGTTGAAGATTAGAATTAGTTACTTGTTGAAAATAAATAAAGAGGAAAATAATCTTTCTTGTATTTTGAGGACTTTCAAGGTATAAGATATTTAACAAAGTTTGTTTTCAGATAAAGGACAAATGCATTAAAATAAAATTTAAAGTACATATCGTCAACTAAAATTCAAAAAGGTGTAACTTGCAAAATTACAATTTGGCAGAATACCTAGAACGAACCATTTCAAAAAAATTCTTAAAAAAATTTTAAATTCCTTAATGTTCTTTTATTTTTCGTTAATGAAAACGTCATTTTTTATCTCGAAAGTGTAAAAATTTGTCAAAATTTGTAGTATAATTGCATTCCTAATAATTTATCAAGAAATCGATTTTGAGTTTTTGATTAATTATGACGTTTTTCATTTTAGCTAATGAAAATTAAGTCTGTGTATTTGCTTAAATATTTGTTAGTTGTTAATTTTATTAGTTTTCACCAGTGAACCCTAATAATTATGCCAAAAATTATAAAGAAAATAATAATTATTTTTGTAATTTTTAATTTATTTTTTTATTTTTATTTTTGTCAAGAAATAACTATTATTTTGTTACATGTTTTTTTTTTTTGCTGAAATATTTATTATTTTTAAAAATTAAAATAATCAAAAAAAATAAGTCGTAGTTTCTGTTTTTTTTTTATTTTGTTTTTATTTACAATTGAAAACTATACATAAATCGTCTGAGACAATTTAGTTAATTTGCTTCAAAAAACAGCACATTATACACTAGTTAAAGATATTCCAATTGCTTTTGCCAAAAATAAAATAAATAGAAAATAGAGGAAAATACACAGCCGTTATGCAGATTGCCAAAGCTATTCACTACTGTAAATATGGTGGCGTTTTAATTATGTAGCCGCGGAACAATAATTAAAATCGAAATATAAATGAAAGCTGAATTTCTGGTAAGAAACCGGATTTTTACTACTTGAGGACTATGTTTGCAGAATAGAATAAAATGAAAACAAAGAGAGTCTGTCTTAAATGACTCCCCTTGGGGCAGACCTCTTATCACTTCTACATATAAACGTTTTAAACGATCTTCTAATGCCGTCCTGGATAAGAATACATAGCATGTTTGGAAGAAGAAAGAACGGACATAGGTCAAGAAGACTAAAATATGTTGACGGACAAAACCAAGCTTGTAAAACACCAATCTGATACAAAACAGTTCCCTGCTATGGAGATTTAATGTGGAAGGAAGGACAAAAAGGGGCTAATGCTATTTAGTTATCCAGAAAAAAGCTAGCCAGAATTCTGTATCTTACGCTAAATCTTATGTAGCGGATCATCACTGCAATTGTTAGGCTTCCCTTTATTCAGAAGGCACTCGTGTGATGGAACAGACATAAATTTGAAGCTTACTGGGTCACCTGGAGAGCGCGCAGAAACTTGCAAGATTACATAATAATATCACGGCACTTCTACGGCATCGATGAACGTTATCTTGGATTTGAAAACAATTATTTTTATTGCCGAATGTGTTGCAAGGAGACATGCAACTCATTTGAGGCTTACGATACAATGCACTTAGATGCAATATGTTCAGGTCAAAATCATTGGAGCACAAAATGTAGCTCTGACTTGATGGTTCTGAAAGTGGGCTTTATTGAAAAGCCAAGTGCAGCTGGCAGGTTAGCGGCCCTTCGTTTAAGCCACAGGACTAAAAACTTATTTACAAATGGGATCAGATTGGAAAGAAAGTCCTACAGTTATTAATATCTTCATAATTGCATTATTCTTTAGGCAGTGATTCTAGCAGCTACATTAACTTCTGTTTTTTTTCTGTCTCTAAAGACTGAAAATTTTCAGGGATACATAATTACCAATAATCAATCAGCTATCAAGTTAATCTAAACAAACCTCAACTTCTCTTCAATGGCTCAAGCATGCAATTAATTGATTTTTTTTATCTATGTTAGCTCCACAATTTAGTCTAAGTCCAGTGTCAATTGGCAAACAATATTTCGTGCAACAAAAGCACATTTACTGCATTCGAGAACGCAGAATTACTGTGGTAAACGTAAAAGCAGACGACCTAGATTAGATTAGGTTGAACTGATCTGACTAGTCTGCAAGATTAAAAAATAGGCTGGTTGTGTCCCTAGTGTTACCAGATAATAAGAAGTGATATTCGTCAATTCCAATCTAACTGATTTGATGTGCAATTCATGCTCCATATTTTGTTGGCAAAAATAAATTATCTTGCCTCATAATAATTCCAGGATAATTCCTCTAGACTTTCACACAAGTGAGATAGGACTATTCATTAATTCGCAACTAGACACCAAAAGCCTTCCTTAAGTATCTCATTATACGACCAGGAGTGTCGTAATCCTATTGAAGCCCAGAATTCGGCCTACTGGGCAACGTTGCATTCAATGCATACCGCCTAGCCAGAATGGGTTCGAAATGGCAGTCACCTGGCTTAACTGCTTAAGACAGGATTCGGCACGCTGATAAGGCATAAACATCAGCTTATCTCTACGATCTGCCTAGAATAATACATTAACATTGGAACATAAGCATTTTACGTCATGGGCACAAAAAACGAGACAAAACAGTATGTGTCAACTACAGAGAAATAAATCTCCTTCCAATTGGTTAAAAAATACTATCCGACGTATTGTGTGAAAAATTTAAATAGAAACTCGACAAGATCGGAACATATCATGGCGGCTTAAGACCTGGCAAATCCACTATCAACCAAATATGCATACTATCACACACAGAAAAAGAACCAATATAGACAGATCGACATATACCATCTATTTGGCAAATATAAAAGGCCGATTCGGACAGTCCCATGCATTCAAAGTTGTTTGAGTTTGTTATCCCTACCAAACTAATGCGACTCTGCAGAACAACCTTAACTGATACGCAAGCGACAGTTAAGGTAGGCAGGAATATTTCTGATCCCGTCAGTACAACACAAGGTTTAAGACAAGGAGACATCCCTTCGTGTGATATTTTTATTAGAAAAGGTTATACAAGACGCAAATGTTAAAAGGACTGGCACACTATTCATAAAACAGCATATATTATTCAGTTACGCTGACGATATTGACATCATGGGGCTAACATTACGGCAGTAACTTTCACTTATTAAAATGTTGCGAAAAACAACATCAAAAGTGGGTTGAAATTAAAAGCAGATAAAATCAAGTTAATGTGACCAACGCGCAGGACATCCAGTAGACGTGGACATACAGTGGAAGTTGAAGACTAGAATTTTAAAATATTCAAGGATTATATCTACCTCAGCACTGCCACTAACAAAAGAAACAACATCAGTTTTAAGATTAAAATAAGAACAATATTGGCTCATAACGTTAGCTAAGTCATGGGAATGAATAAAGATGGTCCAGCTAGGAGGTCATTTTAATGTTGACCTCGGAACATAGCCTGCAGAAGAGAAAGACTAAAACTCCGCGGGAATAATCAAGTGGAGGAAGAGATCTGAAAACTTGGTGCCAGTTATTGAAGAAGCGCAGAAGATCGGCGCGTCCGGAAATCGATTCTACGTTCAGCTTGTGGAACAAACGTTTTATTATAGCCATCTAAGTAAGTTAGTAGGAGACGGAGCAATTTTCCAGAAAAAAATTGTATAAGCATTTTACGAATGACATGCTACTATCGCCCCTAGGAAGTTTGGTTAAAAATCATTCATGTAGCGCTTTTAAGGTTATGTGGAGGTCTAACGACAGGAGCAAAGAGGATTTTAAAAAAAAGTTTTTAGACTTATTTTGCAGATGGTCACAAGTTAAACAGCGGCTTTTGAAAAAAAATCATAATTTATATTACTATCATGCGCTCAAGATTAAGTTGTTGAGGGTCTTATGTTCATACGCTAGAAGAAACGCGAAAAATTGCTTAGAAATGACTGCAGGTATTTGCAAAAAAGTGGGAATTATTTTTGCGTTTATCACATAAGTTGAAATAAAATCATTAGCTATTTTTTGGTGGGTGGTACTCAGGATCCAAAAGATCTATGTAAGGTCTACACAGTTGTGCAGCTCCATCAATCCTTACCTTTGAGAAGGTCTAACGACAGGAGCAAAGATGTTTTAAAAAAAAATTAAACTTGTTTTGCAGATGGTCACAAGTTAAACAGCGGCTTTTGAAAAAAAATCATAATTTATATTACTATCATGCGCTCAAGATTAAGTTGTTGAGGGTCTTATGTTCATACGCTAGAAGAAACGCGAAAAATTGTTTGGAAATGACTGCAGGTATTTGCAAAAAAGTGGGAATTATTTTTGCGTTTATCACATAAGTTGAAATAAAATCATTAGCTATTTTTTGGTGGGTGGTACTCAGGATCCAAAAGATCTATGTAAGGTCTACACAGTTGTGCAGCTCCATCAATCGTTACCTAATTTATTAGTTTAAAATAATTTTTAATACTAAGCATTAAGTTATATAATAGACATCTCTTTATAGTTCGAACTACCAACTCGTTGCCGTCAAAGTGTCTTTTCCTTTCATAAAGTGTACAAGAAAACCAACCACTTTCATTCCAACATATGCTTAGATTGAAAACGGATAACCTTATTTCCTTACTAACTTTAATCGAATATATCTAAAATAAGCAGTTTCTCTCGAAAAAACTCTAAGGATTTCCCAAAAATCGATTGTGTTGTTATAAAGGCTGTATTCCAAAACGCAGTTTGATTTGCATTAAAAATTTTCAACTTCTTCCCATTATTATCATTACAATTTTGACAACGTTTTTTGCTTCCAGGATATTAATAAAGCTGTTTGAAAGTATAATATATTATCAAAAACCTCATATTTGCTTTCAGGAGAAACTTAAAATTTTGTGATTCAAAGCAAACTGCGTTTTGGAACACAGCCATAATGTGAAGCTCTAGACCAAAACTTGTTTTAATCGCTTTTTTGCTTATTTTTTTCTGAGAGTGGAAACACAATTTTCTTAAAGAAAATTATAGTAAATAGAGTTTAGAGTTTCAGTGTTTTTTTTTTAAATGTAATAAGAAAACTAATCTAACGAATACTTTCTTTACATATTATTAGGTTTTGGCCATTAGACTTTTTCTTTCGATCATATAATTTCAGTTAGTAGTACCGATACTCACATAATTATTTACTGGCAAATAACTATTGATACATCCAAGCCCAGTTTCTTTAGCTTAACCAAAGAAACTTCGCTGGGACAACTATTGGCTGATCTTTTTTCCCAAATAAAGTATGTTTTTGGAAAATGTGTATTAATTAAATCGACAATATTTAAGTTATGCCTTGACATTTTAATTTAAATTTTGTTTAAGACATAAATTTCTTTAAACAAAAGCATTAATTATTTACACCGGTTTTGTTTGTAAAAAAACTATTCCTTTTTGTGACATGCTAAAACCTCAATAACTTTAAAACGATCAGCAGTTAATGACCATTTATTTGTTTTTTTTTTGTTTGCAAAACTACAATTTCTTTTAGCAACAATGTACTCAATACTTTGTTGTTTTAAGATTGAAAGTAAAAAATTGAAAAAGGCTTGCAATTAAAGACTGAAATAGACTTCCCTTTGGTAAAGGAAAAAGCAACGACATAAACAAGACGAACGCATGAATGAACATTTGTTTTAGCTCGTTTTAATCTTGTTGCTGTATTTTGTTTTTGTTATAAATTTTTTTTTTAAATTTTTTTCTGTGTAAGTGGCAGCTTTTTATTTATGACAAACATTTCCGTTTCCGTCGTTTTACCACCAACCATTTCCCGTTTACAATATTTTATAGTATATTTGTTTTTGTTGTTTTTATTGTGCAGTCATTAAGAGAAAGTGTTTGCAAATCCCTCTTTTACTCTTTGTTTTTTTTTTAATTCATAACAGCCTGGCCAACTAACCAGTTTTGAACTGTTAACGTACATACGTACATACGCCCCATTGTTGGTTTTTGTTTCCTTTGAAAATCATATTGCTTTAATTGAAAGAATAAACCAACAGCTCTCCCTCCCCCTTCCCTTAAAATTAGAAGCGAAAATTTATTTTCACTTTTTTCCATTTTAGGCCTTGTTAACATAAACAAAACATAAAACAAAATAAAAGTGAAATATTATTTGAAAGCAAAAGAAGAAAGTTAAAGGAAGGAGAAGGAGAAGGAGAAGGAGCAAATATTAATCGTAATAAGAAATGGTTTATAATTTGTTAATTAAATGTGTCACAAGTGATAAATGTTATTAAAACTGCTTAAATGTTTGTTAATTTGTTAATTTTTTTAGAAGTTTTTTTTGTAAAGACTACTTTTGGGATCACTTTGTTTTTATTTATTTTTTTTGCTTAAACTGCTGTTTCTTTTATAAAAAAAATTAAGTAATTAGTTTGTATGGGATTTCTCAATGTGCTGCTTTTGCTTAAGAAAAAAATCATTTACAAAATTAATTTAATCTTTATTTTCTTTTTAGTCCTAATTAAAGCATTTATATATCTGTAGGGATAAGGGTAGTCCTGTAATCTGCATTTTAGCAAAAACAAAGTTTTAAACAATTTTATTAGTTGAAAGTTTAAACTCCTGCTTTTGTTTCTGAGAGTTAAATAAACCCCAGTTGGCTGTTTTTTTTTTTTTAATTTTTAAAGCAAATTTGTTTAGTTAAAAAATTAGAAGCTCTAGCAAAAAAAGTTTAAATTAATGAATATTTATTAATATACTAAATGAATGTTTTTCAAGCACCTCAGTCTATGTTCGTACTTTCTCCAGCTCTTTTAATTAAATACTTTGAACTCTCCTTATTTTAGTCCTTCCACCAAATTTTCGGCCTTGTTTTTAAGCGTTTTCCGTTATAGTTATCATCCGACGGCTTTTTTACCGCTTCACTTGAACCTTTTTTATCTTCATGGCCCAGCCAGCTAAATCGCCTAATGATGCCTTTGTAGGAATATATTTAATACTAAGAATTAGCGATTTGTTCAATGTTTACGTACCTTACGGTAGAGAGTATACCGCATTTCTTCCAAAAACCCAGCACCAGCTTATCAGCTTTCCAATGTACCCATATTTTAGCGTCATAAAGAATTACGGTTAAAACGTTAATATTGCGAAACCCCAGTCAGCTTTTGTAAAAAGAGTCCCATTTTGAAACTGCTTACTTACAACAAATTATTATTTATAGGAATGTTTGTAGATTAAGTTTGTCTAAATGCATTTCATTGGTTTTTACACCAAAACATTTGAAGATTTCAAACAAATTTTTCAAGAACCTCATGGATATTTTTTGTTCTTATATAACAACTTCAACAAACTTATTGAAAATTACTATAAACAAATCAAAACATTTGAGAGTTATTTTGAAAACCCAACAAATTTTTGTTCGCCATTAGTTGTTTTGTTGTTCTTTTTCAAACTCTTTAAATAAACTGAGCAAATGGGAATCAAAACCTGGGAGAAAATTTTGGCATTCGATGCAAATCGAAATTAAAAAAATTTTATTAGAACTCCTATATTAAAGGCATTGACAATCTATCGAGTAGCATTTCAAATCGAATGCCGTAATTTGCCCCCTGAATTATATATAAAAATTTTTCCAAAGTAATATCTTTATATCAGAACTATCCTTCGCCTTACTTTGTTGCTGTATCATTATGTCTTTAAATAGCAAACCTGAAGAATATCGACTTCACAGTTATCAGTCTTTTGGCAACATTTAAGCCTAAAACGAAATGATTTTAGTTCGAAACCCTACTTGATGTAAGCCGACTAGACTTACCCTGCGGAAAATGGGTGTCAATTGGTCAGTGTACCCGTCCTGTTACAGGTACAAAACATTATTTACATAAAAGTTGTTGGTCGTGACTGGTTAAAAAGGCACACATCAAGTAACCGGTTAAAAAGTGTTAAGGAGTTTAGGAGAAAAAAATAGAAATACTGGTCTCTACACATTAACATACATTTGTTTACATATACACACACGCGCGTAAATACAAACAAAGTAGATTGAACAGGATCTTAAACAATTAATGCAAAATTTGATTATAGGATTGGCCTGTAACCCGTTCTATGATGTTAGTTTTGAACCAATTGCCCCCTCCAATGGCAACGCAATGTAAAAATGACAGGTTCTCTTCATATAAAGTGCAGGAACTAGAACCATGCGCTACCCTAAGGGACGGATCACGTCAGTAGTTTTGGACCAGTCCACTTCCCCGTAGGGTAATTTAAGAAAATCTAACTACAAATCATATTAAAAATTTTCAAGTACAATTTGGGTTAAATTCGAGAATAAAATTCTTGATTTAAGACCCTATTTTTTTTCTTCCTGTGTAGTGTCACTAACAGTCAGTAGTTAAAGGCGTACAAGATTAAAGGTTTCATAGGCAGATATAGTTTCAAAAAATTTTTCTTTTAGAAGCTTTCAAAAATAGCTCGAGCTTTGATGAAAATATATTTTATTTTTGCTCCTTATTCCAGGATTTGACCAAGTTTAAAAATTTTGTCAATATTTTATTTATTCGGCCTGGAGTCACAACTATATTTTACTTAGCAAAAAAAACAAACAAGTCTCTGAGATATTAAATTAGCACCTCTTATGTTCGATAGGATGTTGAAACTTTTTTCTTAATTTTATTTCCCTGAAAAGTCTTTTTGAAATTAAAATATTAAAATTTTAGTAAACTTTCCTACATATGTACATATATATAAAAAAAAAAATCAAAAAATAAAAGTTTTTTAAAAGAATAATAAGTTTTACTCTAAATTTCTAAAAGTTTATCTGAAAAAGTAGCATTAAAAAAAGTGGCATTCAAAAATCATTTTCAAATACTACACAAAATTAAAAAACCGGGTCTTCCGTCGATTAAAAACGTTTGCTGAACATCCCTTCCACTACATAGATTTATATGTTTTATTTCACAAAGAACTTTTTAAAACTTACTGAGGTTATTTAAAATATGAATGGAAATACTTTTAAAAATTTGTTTATATTCATATGTTCAGTAATTAACTCTCAGATATTAAAATCAAACAACTGCGTTTTAAAAAGGGTTAAAAACGATATTAGTTTGTAAACAGAATTTTATTTTTTGATGTGAGAAACTTTGTCTTAAGTTTTAATTTTAAGATTTATTTAATTACTTAGACCCTTTAAATAGTTTTACTTACTCAGATATGAAAGCTATAAAATTGGCACCATATTATTTGCTTAAAGTATAAAAATCCCAAACATTCTTGTTAAACTAGAGGCCAAATGTGTTTAATTTAATTTTAATTTAATTAACGTATTGTTACTCTTTGTAATATTAATACATTTAAAAAACAAATCTAATTACATACTTAATATGTTTTGTCATTTTTACTTGTGCACAATAGATATAAATTTTATTATAATTGCACATTACTCATACGTCACGGTGACTTATAATTCTATTTGCCGTTTCTTGTGTCACTGCAAATTTTAAAGTCAGGAAGAGCTAAAAGCATAAAAGCATTTAGAAAAATAAAAACAAAGGCAATGTGAGTGTAAAAAAGTCATGTTTTTGTACTTGTGTACACACAACGCTTAATGCAGTATAATAGAAATATTACATTAAACCTGACTTGGCATCTTCCATGACAATTTTTTGTTTATATCAACTTGTCATATGATGCAGATGGCTTTTTAGCGCACTAAATGCAGTGAAAAAAAACATAGAACTACAAAAAAGATTTTCCCAAACATAATTGTTAAACATTAAATGCAGAACTTAAATTTTTTTCTTAAAATATATATTTTGTTGTAAATGACAAACTACAAAAGGAAAATGGCGAAGAGAAAAAAGAAGTAGCAAAAACCCACAGTACTAAAAACGCCTGCCTTACAAGACTAAAACATAACATAAAACAGCAAAAAGTGCACAATTACACTGAGCACACAAAAACACACTAATAAAAGAGATTAAAAATCGGAAACTGTTGCCAGCTAAATGTTGCAATAACGCCCCCATAAAACTTGAGAAAATAAGTCAAAGTGCATATACTTACACAAACATGCATATTACGTTTTCTCTATAACATTTTAAAAACTCAACACAGATTCACACAAACCTACACCCAGACCCTCTCCTCTAAACCTAGTCTTGCACGTTCACTAGCAGATACGTATTTGTAACATTTATTATGATGAAACAGATTAGATTAATAATGTCCGTGTTTAAAACAAACTTGCTTCTCTTTTGAACATCTTTAGTTGACCAGTTACGAAAGATAAAAAGGTGAAGAGCTCCTTTTCTGATTCAGAAACATAAGGAGCATAATAAAAATTAAATACAAAGAACTTAAGCTCTTCTCACAGCCATTTCATAGTTTTTTCTTAATTTTTTTACGTTTTTCCAGAATCTTAAATTTGTTTAATTTTTTTAAAGAAATTTATGGTCTTTAGTATATTTTTCCTTTTGTTTAAAAGATGCTGCATACTTTTTAAGATTTCAAAAGGTCTTAATGTATGTCCTTAAGTTGAATGGAATTTTAATCTTAGTAGTAGTTTATGTGTGGTAAGTCAATGGAATTTTCAATGCTTTAAAGTCATAAAATATTTTCTTAGTAAAAACATTCAAATGGTTGAAAAACAAAACGGCCTTAAAAGCATATTTTTAAAGTATTTAAATTTCTTAGATTAAAATCAAAGCATATATTAAACCTTAAACTGCTAACATATTCACATACTACAGTCATTACTTTAACCCTTTTTAACATTCTTAGAAATCTTAACAGAATTCCGCTGTATATCTTTGACTTTAAGGCACCAGATTTTGATTGGATAAAATTACAAAACTACTAAGTTAAAGGTTAGCAGAAATTTGTAGCGGAATTTGGTCCTAAAATATTATAATTTTTTTTTTAAATATATTTTTTCAAAGCATTACCAAAGTTGTCAATTTTTTCTTTTTTGCTTTGTTGGTATAAGTCTTCAATCTTTTTAACTTAAAATAAATATATTTTCTTTGAACTTTTGATCAAAAACCTGCTATAAGCTAAATATTTCTGATCTAACCGATCGAAAAAATTAAACTTTTGTTGTGACCTTTAATAGCTACAATATTTTCTAAATAAGAAAGTTATCTCTAAGTACATGAACAATTAAAAACTAAAAACCTATGCATAAGGTTTTTTTTCAATTTTTTAAACAAAGACTTTTTACCAAACAACTTGCCATAAGTCGAAAAAACATAACCCAATATTGATTTTTTTAAACTTAAAGTTCATCTGTTCATCTCTAATTGGTTTTTTAATTGAAAACTATAAAAATTAAAAACTAAAAAACAGTTAAAATTCCTATTTTTCCTTTGTAGTTGCAGTATTTTGATTAAGCTTTCAGCGGCTTTCGAGTTATTCCAATCGAAATAAAAAATAATATATTTTTCTCAAAATTAAAAAATACTTATATATTTATTGAAAAATTTAAAAAAAATTAAAAATATCAAATCCTGAAATGTTTATTACATAATTGAAAAATAACGTTAGTTCGTTTCATTGATTAAAATCAATGCTTAAATGGGTTTTGTTGGGAACAGTAGAGAATTACCTGATAGTTTTTGACTCTAGAAAACTACACCCATTTTCAATAAGTATTTCTAGGTATTTTTAAGGGAACATTTTTAATCCGCTGCCAACTTTAATTAGTTTTAGTTAATTTTTTAAGCATCATCAACCCAGTAGCTTCCAGTTATTAAAAACGCCCGATAGGACTTTCGTTTTGTTGTGTAAAAGATTTGCAGAGTCTTTTTGGGTTAATAATTTTATAGATTTAAAGGAATTTACCATAAAAAAAATTTTTTTATAAAGCTTAATAGGGTTTTTAATTGCAAGTAGGATTTTTTTTTTCTTTTTTGCTATGTTATCCCAAGATAATATAAATATGTCACTCGATGGGCAACAAAATATTTGCAAAATCAATATAACTTCACGAGAAACTATGGTCGAATGAAAACATCATCCCACGAAACTAAACTAATGAAATTATGTTTTTTTATAAACAAGCAATATCTGATTGGTCAATTTGACCACTTTCCTTAACATTTTTTTTATTAAAAATTAAAAATTTTTAAGTAAAAAAAGGCAACGGTTTTTAAGGAAGCTTTTAACAAATGGATTTTAATTGCAAAAAGATTAAAATTATTTTTCCATTTAGGGTCTTTTTCGGTGTACTTGTTTTAATTCTTAAAATTATTCTTTAATTTTTTTAAATATTCTATTTTATTTCTCTGATATAATCAACTTAAATCAAAATTAAATTTTTAATGCATTTTACTCAACAAAATACAATACAAAATAACAAAAGTAAAGGGTGGTGCGATAGATCAGTGGTAAGGGCGTGAGTCTACCAGTTTAAGGGTTGTTGATTAGTCTCCCACAAGAGGCCCTGGTAAGTCTGCTTCATGCTGTTTTTTTTTTCTTTCTTGAACTTATTTAATTTTTTTTTTCTTCTATTTCCACCCTTTCTATCTGGGTCTCTAGACAGTGATAAAAAATTGAGTTTTCATTTGGAAATCACAAAAACTTTTTGAGTGTATTTTTTGACCCCAATAGTACTAACATATTTTTTTTGCTGTTTTACTGTTTTTTGTTTTTAGTAGAAAAGAAGCGGCATACTTTTTTTTAATTACTTAATACCACTTAATGCTTTCAAGGAATTTTTAAAATCTATCCTTTCTTGTAAAAACATTTTTAAAATTTTTAGTAAAATGTTGTTAGCTTGGCCAAATAGACCTTTTAAGAGAAAAATTGTTAAACTACTGTTAAAAAAATGTTTTCTTGTTTTTTTGAAGTGATTTTATCGAATATCGTAAATCTGTCTTTGGAAAATTTTAGAAATTTATATTAAAAAGTAGTAAAAAAAAAGATGCAATTAATTTGCTTTACAGAGACAGAAAAACTCTCACTCAGCAAGTAAACTATCAAGTAGCACTAGTTTATTTTTATCCCAAAATTTACGATCCCCACTTCTAATTTTTCCTTACAAAAATTTAATAAATAACTATTTTCCAAAAACTAGTTAAAACAAATTTCAAGTAATAGCAGGTTTCATCTCAAAAAATTTTGCCTATTATCTCGAATACCCCGCCACGTTTTGGAACGTTTTTCCTTATTTATGGTGAAACAATAAAAAAATTTTAAAACCTTTCTTATAAATGAGTAAATTAAACGTTATTTTCCTGATAATGACTATAAAACAATATAAGTTTGATTTAATCCTATTTAAGTCAATTCATCAGGAAAAGGCTGTCCAACCAACTTTTTTAATATCAATTAAGTTCTATTTGCCCGCTGTCAGTTTTTCTGGTACTAAAACCATTTATGTACACATGATTGAAAAACTTACAAATCAAAACAAGTTGGGTTGAAATGGTTCAAAAGTGACGCTTAATTAAATTTTTAAAATTAAATGTTTGTATTAATATTTGGTATCGGATAAAACTAGATAAGATTCAACATCACTATGTAAACTTTCAAGCATCTATCCTGTCAGCTGACTCCGTAATGACGTGTCAAAGTACAAAATTTTTTGCAATTTTTTTAAAAAGCAAAAAAAGTAAAATTTTGCATTAAACGTGTCCATAATTTCCAATTAAACTTTCGACTACTGTCTACAAAATGATGTAATGTCTACAAAAATGATATAATGTTTTTGAAAATATGTGTAAAAATATTTTTGACGATTTTTTTAAAAAAGGTCCAAAATTAGCCTATTTTTGATGTTTCGTGAACCATAAATTCTAAGTGAGTTAAGGCTGGGTGCTGAATCATATATTTTCTAAAAGTACGAAATCTTTGCTTGATAATACAGAAAAGAAAATTTGCGATTTTGTTGCTCCATTTTTTGCTATTAACATTTTCCTATTTGAAGTCGTGTTTTTTCAAAGTCATGTATTTAACAAAACTAACGTTCATTCAATGATTACTATTGTTGCTATTGTTTTCGAAGATAGGTGCGTAAACAATTTTCAGTCATCTTCATTCACTAGAGTGTTAAAATGATTTTGTAGGACTCCTACACAGAAAAAACTGAGTTGTAGAATCAGTTACGAATTTCAGAGAATCAGTAAATATTTTGTCTGGCTGAGGACCTACAACGAAAATTGTAAATTTAGACAAACAATTTTGCAAGAATTTTATTGGAAAAATAATAGCTTTAGTTTCAGATAAAAAAATTTGTTGAGCTGGTTAAATATTTGAATTGTCTAGGCGATAATTTTGTTTGATTCAAAAATCAAATTAAAAAGTTATTAGAGTTTATTAAATAAATTTACTAAAAAAATAAATTATTTTGAACAAGAATTTGTTTGAAAAAATTTTTTTGTAGTTTTTTTGTGTGTACAATACATAAATTTTTAAATCATGGTCCCGAAACCATAAATTATGCCCTTTTACCGATTGGACAACTTTCAAAAGCCCAGGAAGCCAGAAATAAGGATTCTAAAAATTACAGGGAACACTTTGCTCGAAAATGCAGCCAAGAAAAGTTGAATGAAGATATTTCAAACAGATTTTTTCTCAGTTCAGATCTATTTATATCTAGTATTATAAAACAAAATGAGCGGAAAGAAAGCAACAATTATCAAATTCCGAACTACAATTTTTGCTATCGCCTATTATTTCTCAAGAAATACATGAAAGTGAGAGTAATAATAGCGAAGATTATGATGATGAAGGTGAGGATGAACAAGTGTATGACAATTATTAATAAAGAAAAACAATTATAAAAATTTATTTCGTTACTTTTTTAAAAAAAAATCAGATTTTAAATTAAACTTATATTCATATTTATGCAAAATATATATTTATTTTTTATTTTTTAGAAAGAAGACAATATAAGCTTTTGTTTGCTTTTCATTTTTTTTTTTTTTAAATCACTTTCCATTATAAAATTACGGCGAAAATTCTGAAACAAACTATAATTTTCCGAAAAATAAAAATGTCTATAAAAACGTAAAAAAAAATTTTTTCCGTATATCTTTTTTTAGAATATGCCTTTTTATGCATATTTAACGATTTGAAAAAAAAAATTGTAAAAAAAATGTAAATTACGGCTCCCATGAATTAATCGCCACTTTCGGTGTCATCGAACACACTGTGCACTGTCTCAAGGTGAAAAAGTGACTAAATTTGGCACAAACCATCTGATAGCTTGACAGTTAATTGTTAACATGTTGAAAGTTTTCTCCGCTACAAAGAAAACATATTATTGGTAAGCTTTTTTTTTAAATAATTTTTACAAGTTTTAAAGTTTATCCAAGACGGTAAACCAGCTGTTAGAAATCACGACTTTTGCTAAATTAAGGAAATTTCACGTTGACTGGAATAAAATAAACATTTATTCATTCATTTAAATCAAAAAAAAAATTTCATAAAGTTTTGCCCAACAATTTTTTTATCACTTTAGTTCGAAGAACTTTAAGATTGCTGAGATTTTAAATTAGTTATAATTTACCAACTTAAAGTGAAATTCATTGCAATTCCTGCGTTTCTAAGAAACAATCGATGAATCCACTTCTTTGAAAATCTTAAAGTTTAGGAAAAAAAAATTCCATAGAAATCTGAATTTGACCAATTTGTTTACTTAAAAGAAATCGTTATTTAAAGTTATTTTCATAAAAAAGTTATGAACCCATATCTACATACTTCCAAGCATTATTACATATTTTATAAACAACTTTTCTTACCGCATTTTAAACTAAAAGCATTTTAGTATTATTTTTAAATATATTTCACATTCAAAACCAACTAATCTGAATAATGTTTTTTTAATTAAATTACATTAAAAGGGTTCTACAGATAACGCATGAATCTACATATTTTCCTAGTGCATAGTGTACTTAATATGTGTTTGTTTTAAAATGTTTAAATTACAGAGTAAAAATTTACCAAATTATGTATTTTAGCAATGCTTTTAGCCAGTGGTCACAATAATATTAAAACACAAGCCATTTTTTTAAGTTACATTTTCGTTTAACACAAACTGGTCACAAATAAAACAAAAAACTCAAATGTGCGAGATTTTAATAAATTTAAATTTTTTTTTATTTCTAAACTCTAAGCAATTTAAATTTGTTATAAAAACCTATATATGATCAAACTCTAAGCAAGTAAAGCTTTAAAAGTGACATTTTTAAAACGCGTTCTTAAAAAGCGTCCCAAAAAAATTTTAGAAAAATTAAACTCTTCTTGTCCCACTAGGAACCCGTACTTAAATCGTTGCGAGGACAGTGAAAATTTTGTCACCCACGACTTGAAAAATTTCCGCATAAGCGAGAAGACTCTTCACCAAAAAGTAGTTGTTCATATCACGTGGCTCTAACTATTTGATCAGAGTCTTTGTTTTCCTTAATATCTTAAGAGGAATAAGAGGTTTCGTTGTCGTTTCAATATGCAAATGAACCCTTGCTTTCCTAGCTGTCTATATCTCTGTATCTTCAAATACAAAGAATATTCACCACTCACTGCAACCAATGGTTTTTTGCACATTTGATAAACAGCAATAGAAAGTTGCACAGGTCACTTTAACTGCCGCCTGGCTATCAGAAACTGTATTTGACTTGGAATTTTTAGATGTGAAGGATAGTATATGATAAGCCGCTAGTTTGGTAGTGTTTCTTCTACTGCATTCCACTACATGAGTACGTAAATTCAGATGCCCCTGGCGATTGCGGTGCAGATTTATCTGTTTTTACATGTATGTTTTGGTTCTCCAATTTTAACAAATTTCCAAGCATTTGAATACCAAATTAGTGTTTTTTCCATCTGAGTGTGGTTAACGAACCAATCTTCGACTTTTTGGGATGCTCCGTTGGATCAGTGATAAGTGCGCGAGTCTTCCAGTCTGGGGTTTTGGGATCAATTCCCACCAGAGACCCGTGTAAGTCTGCCTCATTCTTGTTCTTTCTTTCTTATCCTTCTCTAAATTTCTTCTTTCCTTTCATCTCAACCTATTGTATTTGCCTTTTCAGGTAACACAAAGGGACCGAATTAAGCGGACCCAAGTGAGCTGTATCTTTTCCTTCAACGGCTGCCTTTTCTACCTAACCTAACCTTACCTTCGTCTTTCTGGTAAAAGGGACCAAGTTTGTTTACTCATAGTATAGACTTAGACCCAGTTTCCTTATCTACTGACTTTTGCTAGACAGTGTAGCGTTCATGAAAGAACTAATTATATTCAAATACCTCCCATCGACAGCTACCGCTATATTTTTGCACATGTGGTGGTTATACCATTTTCGTCGCTAATTCCAGTTAAAATTAAGAACAAGTGTGGATTGTACTTCTATAATGCCCACTTTCTCTGTTTTCACATTCTCCTTTATTGCTGGTTAGTACTATGCGTCACTTAAAGAAATTAGTACTAAAAGTTACATCCTTGTTCCGTAGTTCTTAAATCAAATTTTAAAATCTTTTAGTTTTTCGATTCCTTTCAAAGAAATTTACCTTATTTTATACTTTAATTTTAAATTACAATATAAATAACATCAAAGTGAAATAAATACTCTCAAGCAGCTTAAAACTTTTAATAGTGAGGTTTTTGTTTACTCTTTTATTTTTAATTTTATAAAGTTTCAGTCTTGTTTAACCAATATAATCTTCACAATATTGCTGCGAACAAAAACTTCAATTTTTATTGATACTTTACAGTATGTACAAACAACCAGCAACTATCATCCAATTAAATGATAAATCCCAGAAAAAGTACCATTCATACACTAACATACACCCACACATAAATTTACGCACACACATGCACAAGTTAATAGAAAACCATTGCATAATTCAGGCGGCCTGTAGAAGTATGTGTGTGCAAATGAATATTTGTGTGCATTGACTAGGGTCAGTTATTAAGTGGTTTAAGTTTTTCTTTTCATATTCTGATGAATGCAAGCTTGAAATGAGTATTATTACCAACTAATTAGATGGAAGTAAAGAGGTTATTGTAAAAAGTTATAATTTACATTATGATACTTCATTTACTTCTTTTTAATATTTTTTAATAATATAAAAAACTAATCTGCAGTAAAACCCACATATTTTTAAACTTAATAAATGTGTTTTAAACGAATTTGTGTTGCATGAATTGTGCATCAAATCTAAAATAAATATGAGAAAATGGTGTATGTTATAAAAGAACAATCAACAGATGGTTACGCATGGTGTCTGGTGGCAGATTTACATATATTTTCAAACTTAAACAAAAAACGTAATAATTGACATTAAGTTTTATTAACAGTACTAAACGATAGAACGGAAATATAATGGACAGGGTGAAGAGAACAAATTTAAATTTTAAAGAATATGTCATCCAGATGTCTTTTTTCGAGTTGAATTCTCAAAACGGAGCCTTGTCTTCAACGCCACACGCTGGAGAAAGCTTGGTTCAATTGGGCGTATTTCTCGACAAAAATTTTCATAAAAAGCCACAAGAGATTGGGGTTTGCCATTATAACCCCTCTCTTTGAGGTGTTCCCATAAAAAATCGATTCTAAAGGAATCGGCTTTGGTGGACATGGGATATCCTCAAAGCGGCTGATCAGTTTTTTGGGTAAATTTTACCGAAAAAATTAATCAGAGATTGTGTTATTTGTGCAGTTGCCCCATCCTTTTTGTTTGGCAAAAAATAATTCCACCATCATGCATCGATAATTTTTACCATTGACGTTAGTCACCTGGTTTTGAGAGCTTTCGAAAAAAAATGGTAATTATCTCATGAGTGGATAAGGAACACAACCACTGTGGAAATTTTATAAAGCCTTTTGTTTAATTGAAAGGTTGTCAGTTCTTCGAGATCACTAACGGCAGTTTTTCATGTTAAAAGAGCCGTTAAATCGCTCTTAAAAATGGGACTTACAGTGCGAAACCGCTCCAAAAACGTTTTACAAAAATTTTTACTCTAATCAAAGTCACTTTCTTTTAGTTCTTAAACAATTTGGATTTTAAAAGGAAGGAACCTTAGCTTCTTTTTTAAAATTTCATGAACCCTCGTTTTTGGAAGTCCTTATGAGGCTGCTCTTTTCCATATGAAAAGTCGCGGATTTTCACGTAAAGTGTTTTTAACCAGTTTACTGCTATCAAGATTCCTCGAAGATCGACCGGGTCCTTGCCATGGGACATTTTTAGCCAAAGCAGTGGTGCAGAATCTTTGCACCAACGAACAAACTAAATTTACACTAGGTCAATCATGCACTAAAAAAATTATTTATGTAAAGTCAACTGGAAATCTATTTAGAATAACTGGATATTCATTTAAAAACCGTCCAACGAGATATTCATTAAAATTAACAAAATATTTCATTTAAATTCAGACATCAAAAAATTAACTGACTTTTTCGTCTAAAGTTAACTAGATTTTTTGTCATTTACAGCTAAACACAAAGTATCAGAAAAAAAATAACAAAATTAAATATTAATAAAAAATAACTGACAAAATTAACTTTAACTGAAAATCAGTGTTTTTGTTTATTTAAGGCTTTGAGTAACCCTTAAAACCAGTTTAAAAAAATATTGTACTAGAATTTAACTGTTTTTTCATTTAAAAACAACTTTACGGATTACTTCCTAAATAACTTACAGTCAGTTACTGTAATAATTTTTTGAGTGTGTATTCGCCAAATACCGAGCTTTGAACAAGATTGTTGATTAGCAATTATATATGAACATACTCCTACAAATATCTCTACAGCAAAGCATGATTCTCACTAGACCATTGCGACATCATGACTGACAAATCCACACTATCAATAATTCCAACGGCGCCATCATCCCCGGCATCAATTAATACTTATTCAAATAATCGTATTTAAAAAGATAAATTTTTCACCAGACACATTTTGCTAAAAATAAATGCCTTTGAATACCTATTTTCCCCTCAAAACCATGTTAATTTGAAAAGAAATCGACTACAACAAAAATTTTTTTTATTACTTCACTGCTCAATATTTGAGCAGTTTAATTTTGACGCGTGTTCCGTCCCTTTTCTATCTTTGACTCTCTTCATTTCTGCCGCTATTTGTTAAATGAATATCGTCCTAATCACTAATTTATTTTAAGTTAGTTCTTTTAAATATTGTTCTTTTTAATATCCAATTGGATTAAGACAACTAAACTTTTATGTTTTATATTGATTAAAGAGTGAGAAAATTTTAGATCTCTACCACTTAATAATATGTGAAACAGATAAAGTATAAAAATTTTATTTATAAATTTTTTATATATATAAAAAATCGTTAAAAACATATATCCGTAAATTTCCTATTCAACTCATCTACTATATGCAGGGTTGGGCAGTATATTTGGCACATTCAACTAGGTAATATAAAGAGCCCAGCTGATCAAAATCAATTTGACAATTTCACGTTATAAGAATTCAATTTTGTATAAAATTTTTAATTTTTCTAACATTCTACCGTTCAAACACAAAAAGGAAATGCAGAGGGCAAATTTTTTGAATTCGTCTTGGGTTTACCTTGTTTGTCTGTTTTCATCAGGACCTGTAGAAAGATTGTTTTCTTAGCAGGATTTATATATTCTTCAACAAGAGGCTGCTTATCTGATTAAACTTTTAAAAATCTTGTGTTCATGATTAATGGCTATAAATGTATTTTGTATTTTGTATTTGGAATACTCGACTTGAAAGTATTTGGTATTTTGTATTTGAAATACAAGCGGAACAAGTATTTTGTATTTTGTATTTCAAATACAGCAAATCATGTATTTTGCCCAACTCTGACTATATGTATGTGGATCTTAGAGCGTATGCGCAATATACTTATGTTTCAAAATTATATATTGCGTTTACGTACAGAGGTACGCATACAACTACGAGTATAATAAGATAATTCAAAGGGATCATACTCTGAACAATTGTAATATTTTTTTAGTTGAAAAATGTCACCCATCACTTTTGCAGCAAAATTATGTTAACAATGTAAGGTTTTTGTAGAAATAAAGTAAGTTAAAATATGTAAATCCGTTTCCACGTGTCAAAATGTTCAAGTGGTCACTATGATCAGAAATTATTTTCCTTTTGCAACTTCATATAATCAACTAAAGCAAGGAAGTTATAGTTGTTCAAGCCCGACCATATTTTACCCTACCCTACATTTTTATAGGGGCTATATGAAAACTAGACAGATAATATTTGTATTCAGTATAATAGTTAGTAGCATAAAAATACACATGTTTTTTAAGAGGGTAGAGTAATTTTTAGCACAAGATGCTTGTTCCGGAAAGCCATTTTTCTAGGGGCTACATAAAAAATTAACCGTACACATTTTTGTTCAGTATATACTAGTTGAAAACTTAAAGTTACACAAAGGGAAAAACAGTTCAAATAGAACCGAATTTGATATCATCTATTATATAAAGTGATCAAAGAACATTTGTTCTCTATTTTACAACGGATGGTGTAAATTTTTTCAGATGACCTGGTTTTACTTTGACAAAAACCGTTCTTACTGGGTCAACGCTTCGTTATTATTTTAACAACAGTCATCATTATTTTTACGACGGTTTTATTTTACTTTCTTACAAAACAAAGTTACACATTACTGTAAAAAATCAATAAATAATTTAAAAAACTGTTATAAAGTTGTAAGTAAAGTTTAAATTTATTTGGACTGCTTTTTTTAGAAACAACAAATTAATTTTAATTGTTTTCTTTTAATTCACCCACTTTTCATTATAATGAAGCTCTCATAAATCAATTAGTCAGCTTTTCTAGATGCTTATATGGAAACTTAAGCTTTTCGTATTGAGAAAATGCTACAAAAAAGATATTTCCAGTTTAATAACGCAGTTATAATCTTTTCGTTTTCTGTATCCTATTGGTTTTGTAATTTTAATTATCTTTTTTCGAATTTTATCCGAAGCAGTAAATTAAAAGCAAAAAAATTACCGCAAACTTGTTAAAGATAAACTGCAAAAACTGTTTAGTATTAGATATTTTTTTTCTGTTTTCTTTATTTTGCTACTTGAGTTTGCTGTTGGCTTTTATTATTTTCTGCGGACATTGGACATATATCTAATTGGTTACCAAATGACATATGAAAAATGATATGAATACACACTACGGATGGTTTTAAATTTTGCAAGTGTAAAAAAGCAGACTGAGTATAAAATATATGTATAAATAAAAATGTAGTAAATAAAAAATTTGTTTTGTTACAAAATAAAAAATGTTTAATTGGGAACAGTTAAAACAACATATTTATTGTAAAACTCTTTTAAGGCTCATGCCTGCCAATAATGCACAATCATGGCATTGATTAAAAAAATTTTGTAATTAATTTGAAACATCTTTATTATTTTAAATATTCTGCACATCAATGAGACCATTTTTTAAATTTTTTTTATGCTGAACTTTTTTTTCATATTTTTATTATGGAATCTTCGCTTGTGCGAACTAACAATTAGTATTAAAATCTTTAATCTATTTAAATGATATTAGTTTAATCAGTATCAGACCAAAATTTGACTTCTCATAATAAATTAACTTAATTTAAATAGTTTTATCTAAGTGCAGAAGTATACCTTTTCTTCAGACGAGTGTGTCCACTATGTTACAAGATGTTTTGAGCGAACGGATTTGGATTTGATTCCAGCTTATTTAAATACTTGTCCACATAGTTGAGGTTTTCGCATTAAACTATTGGAACTTGAAGTTTCTTGTAGATGTTGATGTTTCTAATATACCATGAATTACCAGTTATCATTCTTATTCATTCATTGTTTTGTCGGCGTTGAATTTTTTCTATGTTGGATGAGGAAACAACCACCATATAGGCTTCAGGAACGATTCGTCGAGTAGAAATTACAATCAAGGCGAGGCACAGAGTTTCTGCTTTAAGCCAATGAATTTATGTAGCCTTAGGTTTCACTTGCGCCAACTTTGCATTTTTATGTGTCCTTTATGTAACGCGATGATCCAGGTGAATGCCAAGGTATATCGTCTCAATTCGTTAAGGCACCAACCAAATGGTTATTAATAAGGATTAGGGAGCACGTTTCTTTGCGTAAAGTAAAAGTAACGTGTGTACATTTTTGTATCATCAGCATAATCGACGTGTATGTAAAACTATTAGTTAGGAAGTTGGCTGCGTACAGAATAAAAACTAAAATACACCTTGAGGCACGCCAGTCCTTATTGGTTGAAAACAACTTATTTGATTTCCCTCTGATCATGAAGTATCCACCGGTTATGCACTTTTCCAACAGGTTAAAAATATTTGCTAAAAAGTTTGGCTATAATACAAAATTGCACTTCAAAATAATTTCTTTCACCTGCCGACAGTAAATTGTTAACACAATTATTTGCCACAGATTTTTTAAGTGATAGATGTTAATTAAAAATTACATCAATGCAGCAAAAAATAGGCAAGAGTTAAATGCTAAAGCGCAGGCAATTTGTTTAAAAAAATTTTTTAATTATTTTTATTTTTTTTAAATTTATGCAAATTCTTTAGTTGATAAAAGTTAATTACCTTCTCTTTTACCCTACTGCGAAAAAAATTTGTCTTGGTTAAAAACTTTTCAAATACAAATAAATTTTAATTTTTAGACTGTTAGTCAAAATCAGTTTAAAAAAAAATATAGCATACATAAAAAAAAATATTTTGAAATATTTTTTCTTAATACATTTTTATCGCTTAGACATATGTATTTAAATGTGTGACTGTAAAAAATACATCTTCATAATATTTGTGTGTACATTTTTGTCATGGAATAAATATATCAACTTTTAATAAAAAATTTTATACGACTTTTTACCTAGAAAGATAAAAAATATGCAAATTAAAATTTTTGCTTTGAACTTTTGTCGCATTAATATGTTCAATTAAAAAAAATTATTTTTATTAAGTTGCAATGGCAAGTTAAATTATAAATGATATTTATGAGAGAAAGTGAAAAAGACATTTAAAGTTTAATAAAAAAGCAAAGTTTTGCATCACAGTCTTGTATAAAATATTTCGAAAATTATTCAAGTTTTAAATTTAATAAAAAATATATTGTAAAAATTAAAATTCTTGAATTAAAAAACGAAAAAGTTAAATAAAAAATGGTTTTAGTAAACAAATATAATAGAAGAGCGCCTTTATTCTTTAGAACATTTATTTGATTTTTAATGTTTGCTTTTTAATTTGGCTTAAGTTCATATAATTTCTTTTTATTAGAAGATATTAATATTTTCTGTTAATGTTGAAAGAAACTTTTATTTGAAAAAAAGCAGGTTTTTTTACCGATACTAGCCGAGTAAAATGCATTTTCGAAAGCAGCTACGCAATTTCATCATCAGTACTCTTTGAACGGTAGTAGTGTCTTTTGGTTGTAAACATCACCCATTTAACTTACATGTAACAGAGAAAAGGATACGGTATGAGTGTTTTACCTTCTGTTTTATTTTGTACGTTAGGACAAAGTTTACTTTTCATATACACTTCTTATTTTAAATAAAAAAAATATGAGAAATAATGTTTCCCATAAAGAAATTTATAAAACGAAGATAGCGAATTAAAAAATATTTTAATAAAATTTTTTTTAAAAACTAGTGTACCTATATAACAGCATTCGTTGTTAGCCCTGTAATTTAACGCGGAAAACGATTTAATTTGTTATCGGTCATTTTAACGTGAAACGGCCCAGAATGGGAAAAATTAGTTTTTTATTAAAAAAATCAATGAACGTCTAAAAAAAGAATAAAAATTTTAAAAAAAATTGAAAAAATGTATTTTTTATATTTTATTTATATTTATTTCGCAAATATTCAAAACAATCACCTGCGGAGTAATCGCGCCGGCTTTGTTTTACGTTTAAAAAAAACATCACACCCGTCATATTTTCTGAAAGTAAAAATAAGAAGTTTCTTTTGACAATAATTTACTAAATACGATTAAAAATACTTTAAGCCCAAATTTTAATAAACAAAATTAAGGCCAGTTTAAAGATGGTTTACACAACTTGATCTTAAATTTGAAAATTCACTTAAATTCAAATTTTTAAGGTCACATCCGTAACAGTCTTCAAAGGTTCATTGTGAGTAGAAATTTAATTCTTTCAGGGTCTACTTACAGTTAGATGCTTAAAAATTTACCATTTTTGGACATCATAGTCTTTTTTAAAATTTTTAACTAGTTGAGTTATAAGCAAAAATGTAGACACCCGATACAACGGAATTGTCCTGAAAGCAAAATTGTATTTATTTTATTGAATGCTGAGAGCTTTCCTTGGACAAATTAATATGATTAGTTAACACTTATTATACCCTTCACATAGTGATAGGGTATATATCACTTTGTCATTCCGTTTGTAATTTCTTTATTATTCATTTGCGACCCCATAAAGTATATATATTCTGGATCCTTATAGATAGGGAAGCCAATTTAGCGATGTCCGTCTGTCCATCTGTCCGTCTGTCCATCAAGTTTCCGGAGTCAAATAAAAAGATATAGACCAGTTAATGGTGTCAAACCATCAGAAATATCCCGCTAACAATCGCTATTTAAAATCAGCAAAATCGGTTCACTATTGACCGAGATATAAGGGAAAACCCAGAGTAACCCATTTTTTTAGGACAAAATCCGTGCATATATCCCTATATATCTCAGTAAGTATAGTCACTCTTGCCACAAAACTTGGCACGGATACTTTTAAAGAAGGGACCTAAATAATGGAAAAAGTTTTTTTAGATAGGACCAGGGGAAGGGGTATTTTTACTACAATCGCACAAATTTGGTGAAATATTTTATGCGCTATATCTCGTAAACTATAACAGCTATCGACTTAAAATGTTCTACAAAAAGTAATTGTACGCAAAGACCTACACTTTAAAGAAAAAATTTTTGAGTGAGGGCAAAAAAAGAGATAGTTCCCATACAAATTAACGATTATTATAAAATATTCGATACGCTATATCTCGGAAACTATAAGAGATATCGAAATCAAATGTTATGCAAAGAGTAATTGGGCAATAAGGCCTACGCCTTAGAGACAAATTTTTTTGAGTGGGGGTAAAAAAAGGGGTAGCTCCCATACAAATCGACAATTATTATAAAATATTCGATACGCTATATCTCGGAAACTATAAAAGATATCGAAATGAAATGTTCTACAAAAAGTAATTGGACAAGAAGGCCTACGCTTTAAAGAAAAATATTTTTGAGTGGGGGCAAAAAAAGGAGTAGCTCCCATACAACTTAACAATTTTTGTTAAATTTTCGATATGCTATATCTCGGAAACTATAACAGATATCGAAATCAAATGTTCTACAAAAAGTGATTGGACATCAAGGGCTACGCTCTGAAGAAAAAAAAATTTCGGAGGGGGGGTGAAGAAGGGGTGGCTCCCATACAAATTAACAATTTTTATAAAATTTTCGATACGCTACTTCTGGAAAACTATTACAGCTATCGACTTCGAATATTCTACAAAAAGTAATAACCAAATAATTCATACATTTTGGAGAAAAAGTTGGAGAAGAGCAGGGGGACTAGAACATTTAACAAGTTTTATTAACCTTTAAATATGAATAATGTCGAGAACTTTTAAAACTCTCGACCTCAAATCTTCTTCATCTATTTCTATTATTCATACGAACGTTAAAATTTTGTTATTTTTTCTATGGGCTTTAAAACTCGCACAAGGTTTTTATTATATTATTTGCAGTACAAAATTACTCGGCTGGGTATATAAGATTCGGCACAGCCGAATATAGCGCTCTTACTTGTTTTTTATATCTCTTAAATATATAAATAAAAAACTAAAATAAGAGAACTTATCTTAAATCAGCGTTTGTGTCATCATTCTAATCTCCATTAAACTTACATAAGCACTACTTAGTTCCCATTTTATGCAATTATCTTTAACAAACGAGGTCAGTTTGTCGTAACAAATTTCCTTGTTAGATTAATCATGTAAATTCTACTGTTTATGCATAAACATCAAATACTTATTATTTCTTTTATGAACTTATGTTATATGACTTACCAAGCACATTTTGTTGAAAAATGTTGTTATTGTATTGTTTCAAAACCTAAACTAATATAAGAAAATAGTTTCTTGAAATCAAAAAAAAAAAACATAAACACATTTAAGTACATATATACAAGCTCTAGCATAACAAAATTTATCATATTAAAAAAATATTTCAGTTTTGTGATATTGATCAGAATTTTTAAATATTTCTTCGCTATTTAATATTGAACCAAATTAAGTTTGTTCCTAGATTTATAAAAATTAACAGGACTGTGGTTAAGTAGGGTAGGCTAGGTGAGGTAGAACGAGCGGCTGCGGAAGTGCGGAAGCAATGTTGCGTAGCCCACTTGGGTCCGTTTCTTCAGTCGCTTTTGATACCTGGAGAGGAAAAATATAAGAGGAGAAAAAAGACATTAAATTTAATAAATTAAGATTGGCCTGAGTAGGAAAATTCAGATAAAAATTGAGATACAGAATTAATGAACATGTTTAGCGGTAGTTGCTTAGTAGTGGTCTCTGTCCTCGAACCAACGCTATTCCTGATAAAGAATAATTGGCTGGTTTGGTCAATGTAGGCCACATCCGACAGGCTATCCAGCCTGTCGGTACCAAAGTGTGTGGTCCAAATGTCATCCAGTGTCAGACAAAAGTACAAGAGGTGCAGTATACTGTAACTCTCCTCTGCGTCATGACAGCTCTTTCAGAAGTTAATCAAAGGCAATCCCAATCTAGTGACATTTGAACCCACAGTGGCCGGTAACTGCGACCACAGTATCCCATATCCAGATCGAGAAGATACCTTAATCGTTCCGGGCCTATCCTCGGCTATGTTATGCATGTGGTTCCTAATCTGGGATCGTTTAACTATCTAGCCGCTGCGATTCTCCTGGAATACGAGTATTTATCCAAGCGAAGCTTATGTGAAGAGAGGGGAATGCCACAGAAGTGGTCAATTGCCGCACCATCCACATTTGCACCATTTTTCCGAGTGCGTCGGCAACAGAGCTGCCTGCATTAGTCCGGTGTCCTTTTACCCATGTCAGCGTTATGTTAGAACGCATCGCCATCTAGTTTAAGAATACCCGGCATTCGTGGACTAGTTGTAAATAGAATATACATTAGTAATGGACCTGACGGCGTCACGGTTATCGGTGAATATCTTAATAGTTCTGCCGAACATCCTTTAGTACCGTAGCCAGTTAACCGTTTTGCCTATCGTCAATATTTTTGCCTGCAGTACACTGCATCCGGGAGTCTGAAAGAAATCCGGAATGCTGTTTGTCTAATAAGTATGCCTCCAACAAGACTAGTTTTCTCCTTAGTCCCGTGTGCATATTTTGTTTATATTTTTTTTCGAAGCTAAGTCTTGATATCTTTTAGCGCAGGACCATTTTATTTTTGCTTATATTTGCAAGTGTTTAACTAGAGATACATTGTGTCTTAATAATGACTTGAGAACAATAGCAATAACAAGAATAATATGTGAAGTATCATTATGACTGTAGAAACATATAAGTATAAACAAAACCACATACGTTAACTAATAATAACTACTTACTAACATAAAGATTAAGATAATACAGAATAACCTCTTACTAAAGAACATTGTGCTCCATATTTTCTTACAATACGATTTCAAGTAATTGCAGAAGAAAGACAAGAAGAAGTTCATGTTAAAGTGGTAATGTTGTTGCATAATATTTTTGTTGTTAGTGGGCATTTATGCAAACATGTAGCAGTGTAAGAGTGAAACAGGAAAACAAATGTAGTAAAAACTGGGTATATGACACAAAAATAAAATTATATATGATATAAATTATAATGAAAATAATATGCTTAATAAAACCTAAATAAATTTAAAGCACATCATTCATTTTTAAAAATTTCTTTTTACTTTTTCTTAATTAGAATGTTTAAGCCTTTATCCAAATTAAAGCCTTTTTATATTCCATTTTGTATCTTTCCCCTTGCTTCAAATTTGAATAACTTATAATCCTAAATAAATACGCTGAACTTAGCACTTAACAAAAAAAATATTATTAAAACATTGTTTTCATATTATTTTAAACCACCATTTAATAATTTTGCTTCAATATCGCGCAACTATAAAAAAAAATAAAATTAAACAAGAAAGTGTTTTTAACCGCGAACAAATAATTTTTAATTATTTTGTTTTATTTTCAATTTGTTTGCTCTTGTTTGTTGTCATGTTATTGTTTAAAATGTTTTTAATAAAGAAATATATAAAAAAGTACAAAAAAAAGCAACAAATTTTAACTGACATGTTCAGTGATTTACACCGTTTTTAAAAATTATTACAATTAAACCACACCTTTATATCAAACTGACCACGTTAAACCAATAACAACAAAAACTCATCTACAAACAAAACAACAGCATCAGAATATCCTGCTGCGTTAGATTTGATAAGTTTGAAGGTAGTTTTAATGTAAACCAGCAGCTGTTAATCAAAAAAACATTTTAAAAACGAAAATAACTGAGTTTAAGGAAAATATTATTTTCTGTGATAATCATTTAAAGCTTAACTTTTGTTTTAAGGCCACTATGTCACGTTTATTTTAGGCTTAAATTCGATCCCTACTAAATTCTTGTTTATGACAAATAAGAAAAATCATATTTTTTTTTTTGTAAAAGCGGCGAATAAATCACAAATTTCATTTAAAAAAATTTAATTGGTGAATTCAGGTGTAGTTTATTGTTATGCTTACAGGCTGTCGAAACGGAGTTTTTGACATCAGCATCATAAAACTTGAAAAATGTATCGTCTTTTACATTTCTTGCACCTCAATACCTCACTAAGGTTGCGTAGGGTATAACTTCCACGAAATGTATGTCTGCTGGTTGAGCATTTGTAGAAATATGCTCAACCAGCAGCCGCGTTAGTAGTCAGCGTATTTACATCACCCAACCACCCATTCAGACTGACAATAACGTCGATACATCCTTCTTGTGACAGTTTTTTTTTTTGGTTGGGGGGTACGCTTAGCGCAAAACAGGGCTACATAAAACTGCACAACCCTTATATGTCTAAACTTCGCCATCCGTTCTCAGTCATTTTAATAAAGTTCATAAAAATCCCACTTTTAGTGATCCCCAGTGACTGCGACGGATTCCCCATTACAAAAATGTAGAACAGATCCCAATGTAGCCTTCTTAGTTCATTGCAAATTGGCCAAGCCTATACTATGAAAAGAAAGGAAAAAAAGAAAGGATCATTACGACAAGTCTAGCCTGGTAAGCGGTTATAGACACCTCCGGTATAAAAATATTTTGAGTACCAGGGCACTACAATATACCTATAGTTGGCAATGAAATTGCTGACAAGTTTTTTTGTGGTAGTTCGGGTCTTGAGGTGTCATATAAGAAGTAAACTTTAAGACCACCAACGGGTCGCTGTTATTGAAAGATAAGGGCATGGCTGCCTGACAGAACAGGAATAACTGTAGGGTGTAAGGCCAATGTCTTCCTGAGCTAAGCTTAGCAGGCAACAAGTTACTCATGCATTTCGGAATAATGAGCTTAAGGACCACAAACAGGATCATATTTGGATACCGGCCGGTTAGAGCTTAAGCTACAGATGTTTGTAGAACGTGTAAGGATAAGAGAGGATTGGGTGCCATAAAGGGAAAGTTGGTCGTTAAAAGTGTCTACAAAGGATTAATAATGTTGCGTAGTACCAACTAAAAAACAGCATTGGGTTCAAGGAAACTAGGTGTCCAGGGGATAAGTAGCAGAGAAGGTTGTTTCTTCTTTCTGAGTTTTAGACTATTCTGTTAGTCTATGCTCTTTTATTTTGTTATCTATTTCCCTTGCAAGGACGCAGAGCGCTCTTTTGCCACCATTTGCAGCCAAACCTTAACTAGACAAGCTTACCTTGGAAGTTTTTTCTTGCATTCTTTAACCAGCATCGACGAAGTAGCATGCAAATTAAGTGAGAGAGTTGGCTCTTGAATTTCCAAAAAAAATCTATATTTCCGCTAATATTGCTACCAAAAAAGTAGCATTTTCTTTAAAGATAGGAAGTATTAGAGCCTCAAATACACTGATTTGATCAGGCAAAAATATATGAGTATATATTCTTAGATTTTTCAGTTAAACCAGGAAACTGTACCAAAGTGTATCCTAGAGTTATTCATATTAATCCTGGCGTTATTGTTTTCCACTAGACTACTTTCATACCAAATATACACCAAGTGGACGTAAGAACCTTGAATTTTTTACAAAAATCCGATTAACATCCCAATGTCTTAAACCCCACTTCTTTACAAGCACTTACGGCCATTATTTGGAGAAGACTATAAACCAGATGCACTAGAAAATTCAGTGTCTGTATTCAGTGCAGACCGCAAGTAATTCCAATGCAGACCCTATTTTGGGTCTTTCCTATCGAATCTTCAAATGCTTCCTTCCCATTGCAGTTTGCCATAGCAGAGATCTACATATGCAAATGGGACGTACTTTAGCTTTGATTATGCCAGGGGAAAATTACAGCATTTGATTTGTATCGAAATTCTACTTGATCGATCGAATTGCCAATGCTTTTAATATTTTAGAATTTTCAAATTTCGTTTCAAATCGAACGCCGTAATTTTCCCCCAAGAATAAGTTGCCATTTTGCATCGAAAATCTTACAACAAGTGGGATAAGTTTCGGTGGTCTTATTCACCCTGTGTTAGGTTTTTTCTTTGATAATGTTAAGTTAAGAAAAATACTGCCCAAAATGGGGACTTTACAGTTTGTTTCCACATATCTGTTTTGGTTTTCTCGGGCTTACTTCTTTCTGCCTTTTCAAACGAGTGTGCCCACAGTGTTGTTAGAGTAAAAGTCTACAATCCGATAAAGTTTTTACCAATAAATAATTGGTCATGCTAGCAGTTTCATTTGTGGCAAATTTACTTTTATATTATTCAAGTGGGACATTTAACCTTAAAATTTTGAGGCGCTTGGGTTCTTAAAGAGGATTTGGGAGCACAATTCTCTGTGTAAAATAAATGTTACGTTCGTGCATTTTTGTTTACTTATTTTGCTTTGTCTTTTCCCATACTTATATGATGATAAATTTTATACAGGACCTCTTGAGAGTCTCCTTGGGTACTAAGAAGAAAAGCAGTATCAACAACAAATTTCGAAGTGTTTGGTTGTTTTTTTTTCATGTCGGCTATTTAGGGCAAGTACAGAATTGGACCCACAACTGAACATCATAGCTCTCTAAAAAATATGCGGTAAATTTTAAAAAATATTTTTCTTTTATGTTAAATAAAAAAGGAGGGGTCGAAGAATTTTTAGGAAAAAATCCATGCTTTGCCTAAAAGTATTTCAAACAAAAATTTCATTTGATTAAAATTTTTCTCCAACAAAAAAATTTCAATAATAAAACTTGAAAGCCAAAAAGCTGAACTTTTAAAGATATTACAAAAAGGGAAAAGATCTATAAAAAAATTTCCTCAAAAAGAAAGATATACAAAATAATTATTGGTGCTTATTTGTTCCTTTTCTTGCAACTTTAGGAAATCCTTAAATTTCTTTTAAAGTGTTGACCCTTTTCATTTAAAAAATCAAGTCAAAGCGCATTATAACAACCAAAAAAAAGCTAAAATTTTATCCTATAGAACTTTACTAACTTCAATTGCTTATATGTCCGAACAAACTATTAACACCAAACCCAAAAATATATTAAGGATTTTCTAGGCACTTGTTTCACACTGACTGTTATGCTAAATTAAAAAGAAAAATCAACTTCAAATTTAATTTGCAAGAAATAATTAAATGACTTAAAAATATATTACTTCCTATTTTCTTCACCAAATGCCTAATGCAATCACACATTCACACAGAGCCTATAATACAGACATACATATTAAAGTTAACTCTTATTATTATTATTTTTCTTAAGAACAAGAATAAAATAGTTGAATCTTTTACGAGTTTGTACTACTTAGCAATGAACAGCAGCAAAATAAAACTTTAAACTTTATGTCTGCAATATAAATGCAGTTAAAGTTGAAAACTCATGCTTACTTTAATGCAAAGCATTTTTCACACTTCTAGAAAACACACACAGTCATACATACTTATTTGCTGAAACGTTGGCAGTTACTTTCAACCTCTTACACAAACAAATATTTATATCCCGTCTTCAAACGTCTTATGTAAATAGCACTAAGAACGATAACAATGAACTATTTGTTTTGGCCCATAAAAAAGTTTAAGGAATTTTACTTTAGAGATTGCATGAAAATATGCATGATATTATTGGTAATGGAAAGCGGTGCATGGCTTTTGCAGAGATTCCTAAATATGTATGCAAATTTGGTAAAACTTTTGAAATTACAATAAAATATTTTATGAAAAACTATTTCAGATATTTTAGAAAGTGATTTTGGTTTACGCAAGAATTTTTATGAAACGATGTTGAAGCGTTTCGCACTGTAAATTCCACTTAAAGGAGCAACGATGCTCATTTTCACTTAAACGGCTACGTTAGCAAGCAAAACTGCCGCTACTAGTCTCAAATGACCGACAACCTTCAATTAAAATATTAAAAACCATTGTGTGCCACAGGCTAACTGTTTGGTGTGCCTCATTCACTTATAAGATATGTTGACTATTTCTTTTTCGAAAATGTCAACGGCGAAAATTATCGACGCATGATTACGAAGTTCTTTTTGCCAAACCTCCGAACTCATTCTTGGTACTCCTCACACACTTGGTTTCAATAAGATGGGGCAACTACAAACACAGCCAAGGCTTGTATGAATTTTCTTCTGGAAAATTTTCCCCAAAAACTAATCAGTTGATTTGATGACATCCCAGGGCCACTGAGGCTGCCCGATCTAACACTGAATGATTTTGTATGGGGCTAATTCAAAGAGAAGATTTTTAATGACAATCCCATTTCTCTTGTTGCCTTAAGGGAAAATATTCGTTGAGAAATCAGCTCAATTGAATCAGGCTTACCACAGCGTGTGGCGTAGAAAACAAGGCTCCAATTTGAACAATGTGTTCAGCTTGACGGAAGACATCTAGATGAAGTATTTTTTAAAAAATAAACCCCGCATTTTTGTTTTATCGTTAAGTGCTCTAAGAAAAAACTTTGCGCCAGTTATCACGATTTTATTTAAATTTAAAAATATGAATCTGCCACCAAACATATTGAATATGAAAATTCGGTTGTCATATAGACTTCTAGGTTCATGTTTTTTAGGCCAGAAATTGTGCTGGCAATTAGGATATTGCCACAAATAGGGGTTTACTTGGAAAAAAGGACACTTAAAGTCCTAGAAGGGAATATCATCAATTAGGATACTTATACAAATTTATACGTTATTTAAGGGCGACACGCAACGAAATTATCAACAAATTTGCGAAAAAAGGGTAATATTGAGTTGTGATTTGAGGTAGTAAAATCACCGTCTGATTTTATCACGGTTTGATAGCAAAAACGGTCGTTAAGTGAGGCACGTCTGAGTAGTTCGGGGTAATGATAAGATCTCTAGGCTTCTGTGGTTCGTACTTGAGAACTTGATACTTCTCCTCTATTTACTCTTTTTCTCTTACAGTACAGTATTTAAGTTGTTCTTTACAATCCTTCCTCCATTTTTTTAAAAGGATTACACTTTTCTTAAAGCCTTTCCCTTGTAGTTTTTTTTATTTTTGTGAAGATATCGGAAGAGAAAAGTTTATGCAAACAAGCCAGAAACGTTGGAGCAACTCAAACACAATATTTATGATGAAATTAATAAAATACCGCGTAAAATATTTAAGAATATAATGGAAAGTGTGCTCAAAAGGACTCGCGTTTGAAAGGCTTACAGAGGTGGACATTTTTCTGATAATGTATTTCATGTTAATGAAATTATTTCGTAATATATTAAGTTTATTTCGTAAATAAACCAAATATCTACATAATTTTTTGCATATTCTACCCAAGAATTTCGTTGTTTGAAATAAGGAAAGATTTCTTTTAATGTAAGAGGAAATTTGTTTATGTGTTGCACCGATTTTTTTGAGTGCAGAAATACCAATTTTAAACAATTTTAAAAACAAGAAGCCTTCTATCAAACTTTAATGTTTTTTGTTTTCTTGATAAAACAGATTTTTAGAAAACAATATTTGCTTTCTGCCAATTTTTTTCTACAAGTAGGTACCCGGCTATCTCGTCATGCTGTTAAGGGTTAAGCACAAAATATCAAAAAAATATTCAAAATTGTTGCTCTAGCATAAAAACTTTATAATTAAGCGTTAATAAAACAACCATAAGTTTAAAAAACACAACTGACAATAAAATTTTTATTGAGTCCTTAAAAATTTTAATTTTCAGGCAAAAGAGTTATCCATAGATGGAAACACATATTTACTCCTAGAAAGAAATATTTACTTGTGTTAGGTTTTTAACAATAACCAGTTATTAAAGTTGGCTACAGGTTGTTCACAACAGTTAATGAAAATTTTAAAAAATATTTATTCTAAATAATTAATACCTTAATTGTGAACCACTGACGTAGCATTTGCATTTACTTGCAAAAATGCGTTCAAAAAACCAAATTCATTAGTACAAAAGTCTTTGTATAATAAGTGTGTTATTCAGCATGTTTGATGTGCATTTTCTCTATCATGCACCCAAACAATGTGCCTATGTTTGGGTGTATACGTACGTACGCCATCAAGTGTCAAAACTTTTTAAATAGTATTTAGCAGTCAAAGTGCAAAACTATAAAATTTATAAGTTTAAGCTGGTATGTCAATAAAATAAAGAAAAAGTAAAAAATTTTAGTAAAATAGAAAATGAAAAGAAATTTAAGGAAGACATAAACGAAGTTGGTATGCATGCATGTGTTTTTAATCTCAAATGGTAAATGGAAAAAAACAAATAAATCAACCTGCATGCATACATTAAACTAGAATATCTAGGGTTAAAGGCCAAGACAACTTTATTACAATTCTAACCAATATTTTATTTTAACACATTCGCAAATACATTATAGAATCACACACCCCTTTTCGGTAAACCAGCATGTTTCCGGTAATTGTTTACCCTCAAATAAGAAACTCTTAAAATTCTAAATGCAAATATTTTTTATTCATTTGCATTCATTTAGCCACATTGAAATACAAATGATTTTTTTTTAAATAAGCGAACATGTGTCCGGTACAGTGGACAACATGATATTTTTTGCATTAACGTTTGCTGCCAGTTTTATAAAGAGACCCTAATAATTATAAAAAAAATCTTAAAAAATAAATAATTTTTTTTTGTTTTTTAGATTTTGGAAGAACTTTTTCAGCCTTATTGTGTTTGGCGTTGTTGTGTCGAATGTTGTCCAATTCGATATAAAAACGACAAGGGTTGCTATTCATTTAACATTGGCGCATTTGTAAGACGGTAGCAAAAAACTAAAAACGACTATGCCAACCACATTTAGGGTGTTTATTTTTATAATAAAATTATTTTTAAAGTTTTTTTTTATTATAATTAAAAAATATTTAATTATTTTTGCAAAAAAAAAAAAAAATCAAAAAATAATTATTCTGTAAAAAAAGTCCACTTTAAATCGAATGCTGTTCTTTAAATCTTTCGATTTTCTGCATTTAAACATGTTTGTTAACTCGATTTGAACCCGAGTAATTTTTATACCCTTCACATAGTGATAAGGGTATATATCACTTTGTCATTCCGTTTGTAATTTCTTTATTATTCATTTGCGACCCCATAAAGTATATATATTCTGGATCCTTATAGATAGGGAAACCGATTTAGCGATGCCCGTCTGTCCGTCTGTTGAAATCAAGTTTCCGGAGTCAAATAAAAAGATACAGAGCAGTTAATGGGGTCAAACTGTTACAAATATCCTGGAGACAATCGCTATTAAAAATCAGCAAACTCGGTTCACTATTGACCAAGAATTAAGCGAAAACCCAGAGTAACCCATTTTTTTTAGGACAAAATCCGTGCATATATCCCTATATATCTCAATAAGTATAGTCACTCTTGCCACAAAACTTGGCACGGAAACTCCTAAAGTCGGGACCTAAATAATGGAGATAGGACCAGGGGAAGGGGTATTTTTTTCTACAATTGCACAAATTTAGTGAAATATTTTATGCGCTATATCTCGTAAACTATAATAGCTATCGACTTAAAATGTTCTAAAAAAAGTAATTGTACGCAAAGACCTACACTTTTAAGAAAAAATTTTTTGAGTGGGGGCAAAAAAAGGGGTAGCTCCCATACAAATCAAAAATTTTTATGAAATATTCGATACGCTATATCTCGAAAACTTTTACAGCTATCGACTTCGAATATTCTACAAAAAGTAATAATCAAATAATTCATACATTTTGGTGAAAAAGTTGGAGAAGAGCAGGGGGACTAGAACATTTAATAAGTTTTATTAACCTTTAAATATGAATAATGTCGAAAACTTTTAAAACTCTCGACCTCAAATCTTTTTCATCTATTTCTATTATTCATTCGAACGTAAAAATTTTGTTATTTTTTCTATGGGCTTTAAAACTCGCACAAGGTTTTTTATTTCATTATTTGCAGTACAAAATTACTCGGCTGGGTATATTTAAAGACCAATGTGAAGGGTATATAAGATTCGGCACAGCCGAATATAGCGCTCTTACTTGTTTTAATTCGGTTTGAAACGGAGAAATTTTTGTCGGATTTGGTTAACAGAACAGAGGTGATTATTCGCTGAAATAAAATTCCAATAGTTATTATTTTTTGAGAAAAAATTAAAAAAAAATAAAAATTTTGAAAACACTCGATTTTAAAAAAACGTAATTAAATACTATCAAGATGGTGTACTTCACTTAACTTTCCGATGTTTCTTTTTGCAAGTTTTTTTTTAATGAAAAATCAAAAATAGTTATTTTATTTATTTGGTTTGTTGTTAGTTTTAGTATGTCTATATCGCTACCTTAACATAGAAAGGCCCTAATTCGCATTTTAATGAAAATTAGCACAGAGAAGGACATGTAAACAGGAACTGAACATATTGAAACTGAAGAAGATCGCCCAATTATTGCACAAAGTCCTCATAAAAATGTCTGTCAGGCTTAAATTAAAGTTCTCAAAATAAAGTTGACTAATTGTGATGGTCTAATCTGAGGGTAACAGTATCGTTCTACTTCAATTCGCAGTACTCGTAAACATAGCTTAACATTTCGCGTTTAGCTACTGGAACTTGAAGATCGTCGCTGTGAATGCCTACACCACATACTTTATGGAAGTATTACAAGTTTATGCAGATCTTTGTAACGTCCAGAAACTATGGTCTAAGATCTACATTCAAGCATACCGATCATGACCATGTCCGTTTGTTCATTCGCCCGTCTTGCTCGGTATCTGGCTGTATTCTTGGGCACAAAGTACAGGTTGCAATTTTTTAAGAAAATTATAATATTTGCCAAAGATAAGGTTTTACCACTGGCATTAGGTCTATTCTCTGCGATGATGACCGGTCAGTTTTCTGACATATCCCATTTCAAATGTCCTCCCAGTATAATCGTTTTGAACTGCATTTGACCCGAATATTAAGTTTTTTTCACAAATTTCTAAATAAGTGTCTGACCTAATGCTAACTAGTAGAACCGAACACAAATATTAACAGTCCCTTTTTTAATATATCCCTTTTACACATGTGCTCTAGGAATAACCATTTTGGCCTACAACTGGATGATTATTCACAAAATTTATCTTAAAAAGTACCAGCTATTATTCGTAAAATTTCGTGTTGACGATATTGCACTTTCTTTGTGTTCGAAGCGAGGGCAGGTGCTTATAATTGTATCCTGCAGCACCAAATTGTTTTTCACATCGAGCTGTAGAGCAAAAACTAACAATCGAGACGATGCCCCGAGTTTCTCACAATTGGCCAATGCATTTGGGCTGCTTTTACAGTTTCTGTGTCAACTTATCTATATGCATCTATTTTCGGGTTATATCAAGCTATTTGGCTTCAAAGTGTTCAATCACAATCTAGTTACAAATCAAGGTTGGGGACTCCATTCTCTGCATAGAGTAAAAGTCGGATGTTAGATTTTTTCAATAATTTTTTTTTTCAACTAACTTTGCCCGTTTTCCTACTTAGATAATATAATGCTGAGATTTTTTTGAGGCCAGCTTAAGATCATCAATACTAAGAAAAGCTGCATCATCAGCAAATGTCGACGTAAATGTTTAAATATTGGTTAACGCGTGTACTATGGGGAGCAAATACAATATTGGTTCTAGAAAACTATTTAGCAGAAACGCAAGCCCCTTAAAGTTGAAGGCAACTTGATTTTTCCGCTTCTTTAAGATTAAGAACTGTGAATATGCACTTTTCAAAAAGCTAATAAAGATGCACTGGCAAGTTCAGTTCAAGTGTGTTTGACATTCTTTAAATATGGCTTGAGAGACAACAGGGAAAAGCTCGGAACAATATTTTTTTGAAAGCCAATCCTGAGTTAATAAATTAATGCCGAAAGAAACCCTAAATACTTAAAATCATGTCTAAACAAAAGCTGATTTTCAAGACCATAATTATTTAAAAGGCCGTTAAATTAAAAAAATTATCGGGGGTACTTGTTTCCTTTAAGGGATTTTTAAAATATTTTCATTTAAACTATACCCAAAAAATTGTTATAACTAGAATTTTAATAAGCACGCTACATTATGATCACCTTTATATATGCGCTCTACTACATTCCAACAGAAATTAAAAATCTCTTCCGATTTCATGCAATCCATTTATTTATGTTTAATTTATCCCCTGTTGCACTGTCCTGACACATGGACATAACAATTTTTTGCAATATTTTCCTTCATTTGGGGTTATAAATATCAAATGACAGGTTACTAAGCCCTACCATTGCCTACCTTACCTCCTTGCCATTCATTATATGCAAAACTTTTTTGCTGTATTTTAATAACAAGACATTTGCAAGTTTCATACCGTGATATTTCTCTAGAGATAACATAGTTGTGTGCAAAATTTCAAGTAATTAAATTGCATGTTTAATTTTTTTCTCTTAAGCTTAGATTTTTGTAAAAATAGAAGTAAAAAAATAAATGCAAAATAACATGAAAATGTTGAAGATTATTTGTCCGGAAATTGACTGTGTCAAACAGGTTTACCTGTTCCTTATTTTGTTTGTAATATTTAGTTTATCGCAGATTTTTGTAAATTATAACCCAAAACAAGTAATTATTTTAAAGTTGTTTTTAACGAGAAGCGATAACGCCGCTAACATGTTGCTACCAAATATTTTTTAAAATTTTTTTTCTTAAAGCTGGGATTTAGTATTCGAGTTATAAGTTTATTTAGGGCATTAATAAACTGTAACGAATTATTTCAAAATTTTTATATATGTGTAGACATGTACATACAAGACTCTCTATGTGCAAAATGGAGTAAAATAGTATTTAAAAAAATCAAGTAATAAGGTTTGTAAGAATGTACTATTTGTATCAAATATTTATAAGCTTTTAGAAATATCTTATAAGCTTCGGCTGTGCCGTATTGTTATTCTTTACATATGAGATATGTCTGGCACTTTTTCGAAACTTCGAACTCAAAGGGGTAAACAGGGTAAAAACGTCAATCTGATACCTTTAAGGTCAATTTTATAACGTTCAAGTAAATAAATATAAGAATATTATTCAAGTCGCGTTTGTCAGATTTTCGCTTAAGAATATATAAAAACACTTTTTTGGTACTTTTGGTACTGAAACTTTGTATAACTTTTGGCTCAAAAAATAGTAAATGCAAGGTGGGAAAAAAGGAAATCACCCTATTGGAAGAAGCTCTTATTTTTGCAAATGTTGGCCAATGTCAAATCCATTTTAACATTTATGAACTAGACAGATGTAGAATACAAGTGTACAAGCCATGGCGCGATACACTCGCCAAAAAGGACGATTTTTAGACCAAAATCATAATGAGCGATGAGGCTTATTTCCACATCAGCAGGTACGTGGGCAAGTACTTCTCGGGTACCGAAGATCCATGAGTGATGCACGAAGAGCCATTACATTCGCTTAAATTAACTGCATGGTGCGTTGTTCACACTGGAGGAGAAATCGGGCCATTTTTTGCAAGGACGCCGCTAGTCAAACGAAAACAGTGGATGGTGCGCGCTATATGGCCATGTTTTAGTCGAGTGTTTTCTGCCGCAATGGAACAAATTAGGACCAAGGGACATGTGGTTTCAACAGGATGGACCAACGGCTCTTACTGCGCGAGCCACAACTATTCTAAAGGCGGATGACTTCTTTTGGCCCACCTTGTACATAGTTTGATACTCTTCGCATTATTTGAGATTACGAGTATGGAAATATTGGAGTTCTTGCATTTTTAAGACTAAGTGTAGACATATGAAATTAAGGGATATTAACCTAGATTAAGTTTAAAAGTGAATTGGGTAGTCAAAAAGTATTTTTTACACTTAATATTACTTTAACGCATTTTTGAGATTAAGAGCTTACAAATATATAATTAAGTTATATTGACTTTGATCTGGGCCAAGGGTCAAATAAGAGGCCCCAAAAAAATTTTTTGCTCACCACTAGAAGTAAGCAAATTGGGTGCATACGTTAGTACTTGACATAAAATAAATTCAAATGTAGAGTATAATATGGTCGGGCTTGTTTGTCATTCCATTTGCAATTTCTCCAAAAATTTTATATATTTTTGGATCCTAACAAATGGGGAAGTCAATGAGGCCGTGTTCTTTTGTCCGTCTTGCCATTCTTTCATTTGTTTGTCAGTTAAAATACAATTTGCGGAGCCAGAAAAAGGTGCACAGACAGCGTTTTGATGTTAAAAAAACATCTGAAAAAACAATCGCTATTTTAAGACAACAAGATCGGCTTGGTTCGGATTTAAGCAAAAATACAAAATTATCTATTTTAAGGATAATACCCGTGCATATATCTCAGTAAATACAGTCACTTTTGCTACAAACTTTAGATGGGTTCTTCGAAGATAGGGACCAAAATCAGGAAAAAAATCATCACAATTGCACAAAAATTTGGAAAACTTTTAATGCCCTAAGTCTCAGAAATAATAATAACTTTTGAGTTAAAACATGGTTCAAAGAATTTTTAGTATTAGACAAACATTAGAAAAAAAATTTGTTGGATAGCAACAGGCAGAGCGGAAGCTTCCATACAAATGAAAATTTTTTTATAAATTTTTGAAACGCTTTATTTCGGAAACTGTAAGAGCTATCGGCTTCACATTTACTTCGAAAAGTAGCTGTACACTTGTGCCTACATTTTTTTTTCTCATATATTTATTATTGAATCTTCGCTTAAGCGAACTAACAATAAGTATTCAAATCTTAAAACTAAGTAATTAATACTAGTCCAGTCAGTACCAGACTAAAATTTAAGTTCTCACAATAAGGATAACACTACATTAAACAAAAAATTGTTGGATTAAACCTTTGATATAAATTATTCTGGAAACTGTGAAGAATATTGACTTCAAACCCTTCACATGGTATTTTTATTATGAATTTTTATTTAAAAGAAAATCTAGTTTAATAGAAGTCCGGGAAGTTGCAACGCTCACACAACTATAAGAGTTTTCTGTTTCGAAAAAAAAGAAAATTGTCGACTCAAATCCACCAACGAGTAATTTTTTTTAATGTCTGCGATCTGACAACAAATTGACCAGTTTAGATGGCTGGGTATACAAAAATACCAATGGATGATTATAAGTCAGTCAACCCGGCATCAAAATGTTTCCTTTATACTTGTGTAGAGATAACTGCCTCAAAAATTATTCACACAAATTTTAAATATTTCTTACCATTTTAATCCTTAAATATCTCTAACCATTCTAATCATTGCTGTTTTGCAGCATTCCATTAAACTTAAAACAATTTGTTTTTTTTTTAACATTACATAACTCCGATTTGTTTTTGCTATATTCGTGGATATACTAAGTTTTTGTTTCTTTTACATTGTAAACTTTACTATGCTTAGATCAGGGTCAGTTGGAGACGATGGCGTTCTGGGAAGGGTCAGGTATGACCGACTCCTGCGACAGTCGGGTTTGACTGACTATATTGTCACGAAACTTGGCTTTGGGATCTTACCTCAGGTAGTGCTTCCAGATAGGGAGGTATTGAAGAAATCCGAGAGGCTATATGACGGGTATGTATTCTTTAGTGATGGATCGAATATGGAGTTGCATACCAAAGCTGACATTTAAGGGAGTAGGTGTGTCACACAGGTTTCCGGACTTTTTCAGATTTTTTCAGGCTGAGACTCTTGCGGGGACGAAAGCCATGAAATTGATAGGGGAGGACGTGGATGTAAAAGGGGACGTGGAAATATACGTTAAGCGTCAGGTCGCTCTCAAGGATCTAGAGTGCTTTCAGAGCGATATTGGTGATATGCAGGGTTACGCTCTGTTGAGTGTCGGGTCGTTGTGGCGTTGTCAGTAATGGGACTGCCAATTAGTTGGTGAGAAAGCGATCAGTCCAACAAATTGGGATGGGTCGTGAAGCGGTAAGGCCCCCTGTCTAATGGACAACGTGGGACAAACATAGAGGAACAGTGCTAATTGCGTGATCTTCAGGCTTGTGTGACCCCAGGTGGACAGGAGGGACACTGGCCTGCTGCTCAAGGATAGCAGGGGTTCTTTGGGCATTATTAAAAGTCTCGCAGGGCACTGCGATGTGAGATATGATGAGTAAATGAAACAAAGACACATCGGATTTCTTCAAGTTTTGCGGGGTTGAGGAGGAAATAAAGAAAGTGAAACACCTTGTCTGCCATTTCTCTAGGTTGCAAGTCCACCGACAAAGGTGGCTGGGAGGGCGCCTTATAGGTGGACCTATTGAGGTCTCTGGCTCTGGAATTGGAAAGATTATAGGACTCATTAAAAGGCTTAGGTGGCTGGATAGATATGTGGTTTCAGCTTCTCCGCGCGACTGTCCAACACTGACTTTTTCTTGCTCTCTTTTCTTATTCTTGTAATGTCCTACCAACAACTTTCTTTGTATTTCCTATTTCTCTTTTCGATTCTTCTGAAAGCATTCACAATTGGCCTTGAGGCCTCCTTATGGAGGTGGCAAAGTGCACTTGTCACTTTCCTTCGTAACCTAAGCTTACCCGACCTAGCTCTAAGCAAGCTTATAAAAAAATTTAAGGTACTGCAAAAGCTGAACAAAATACTAAATCAAAAAAAAATTTTAGAAAAATTCTCTTGAAAATTTCAACGTAAAAAAACACAATAAAATACGTAGAAGCTTTGAAAGAGAATAGCAATTAATTTTATTTTGTTGTTCTTCCTCTCATTGTTAAGGTTTTTGTTCTGTAGTGATTGAGCTCCAGGAACCAATGGACCAACCTGGTCATCGTTGGTTTTGTCCCAAGAACTTAAAACTGAAAACTACGCCATCAAAAACACAGACATGAAATATTCTTCACATGTTGGATTCATTACAAGACGCATACTATTTGTCTTTTGACTTTCAATTTTCAGATGTAACGTTTATACAGTGGAACAATTGAATCATTTGCTTTAGATATTTTTTCATAGTTTCTAATAGGAGCAAAGGGCTAAATAGTCAGATTTGATCGGCTATAACCTGCTGTTTTTTAAGGTTTTTTTTTCTTTATAAAAACAAATGTATTTGATTTTTTACAATTGTACAATCAAATTTTAGATATTCTGCAATTTTTTAAACAAAACTGAAATATTTTCTACTCTTATTTTATCATTTAGCAACACTCTTTTTTTGTAAATATTATTTCATCCTATTTATTACTATCGTTAAATAAATAAAATATGAGAACCCTTCAACAAAGACATAAAGAAAGAAATATATCACTTTGTCCCCTAGATTATTGTGCCAAAATTTATGCTTTCTGCACAAAAATGCACATAAATAGTTGTTACAAACAACAATAAAGAATTATTAACGACCCATCTCAAGTTTTTCTCTACTAAGAAAAAAATACAATCGTTATTATCATTCTTTATACTATAAAATATAAAAATCATAAGTAAAATATAAAAATGCTTACTAAAACGTACGCACATAAATATACTGAAACCATTAAATGTTGTTCAAACAATTTTATAAATTTAAAAGATTCGTTTTAATAATACGTCAACAACTATTACAACCTCATTCAACTCACATGCCAAAAATACTAACTTAAGTGTCAGAAAGTAAGAAAACTAAAAGCAAAAGTAAAAAAAAAAAAAACAGCAGACAACCACCACGTTTTCTTTATATTATGTGAGAGGTACCATTCTTATTCCTAAATTGAAATCTACTGCTTTTAAACGTGGGCAATTTCAAAATTCTTTTTAGGAATTAAACGAAGTGACAGCACAATATTCGCCTGTGCCTAATCTTATATACAATTCACATTTGTCTTTTTGTATACCCAGCGATCTAATCTATCCAATAGATTTTCAAATCGCATAAATATAATAAAACTACTTTATGGTAGATGTAAAGAAAATTTCGCAATATTAATACAATTGTAGTTGCGATAATAATTCCGGGGCTCCTACATAGCAAAAAATTTTTTTTTTTAAAAGTCATTAAGAAAATTTTTTGTAGAAGGCTTAGAGTTGATATCTCTTACAGTTTTCAAAATATTGAGTATGAAAAGTTTAATAAAAATGGTTCATTTAAATAGAGTCTTTCACTTTCACTGCTCCTAACTGGCAAAACTTTTCCAAAATGTAGGCACTGATGTACAAATACTTTTTGTAGTAAATTTTAATTCGATTGCTGTTATAGTTTATGTGATTTTTTCTAACTAACCTTACTGCTTCAAATTATTCTTGCTAAGTTTTGTGGAAACAGTGGCCCTATTTTCGCAGCGATTTCAAGAGTACACGGTGAGTACGGATTTTCTTAAGCCAAATAAAAATTTTCTAACGCCAAGTACAGATAATTGTCATTTTTTAATATACGGAGCTTTATTAGAGAAAAAGGGGGGTTTAATATTATTATTTTTATATTTTAAATTCAATAAAATTTGAAAAATATTTTTCTGTACCTGCAGTAGCTGGGATTTGAACCTGGGACTCTCTAAGCTGCAACAGCAGCGCGCTACCATATAGGCACTGGAGACACTTGGTTTTTAAATGTAAAAATATTTTAAAACAACAACTTTTTTTGCTTGGTTTTCTTTAAGTATCTTCGCCTAGACTTGTTTTAATAAAACTTAGGTACAAATCTTTCCTAAAAAACTTTAAGTACGATTTTGGCTAAATTGGCACAAAAATGCTTAATTTTAGAACGTGTATAGATTTTGTCCTTAAAAAATAGACATTTTTAGCTTTTTCTCTATGTGTCGGTCCATAGTAAACCGAACCAGCTGCTTTAAAATCACTTTCTGCTCATAAACATTTCTGAGGGTTTGGCACTCTCTGATTTTACTTGGCTCCGGATACTTGATTTCAGCAGATATGCAGGCGAATATATATACAGAAGGACATCGTTAGATCGACTTCCCTTCCTAAAAGGATCCAGAATACACACTTATTCTTTATAGGACCCCAAATGAATTTCGTAGATATTACAAACGGAATGATAAACTGATGTACTTATATCCTTATCACTATCTGAAGGGTACTAAAAGATTTTCTATTTGGATCTTTTGTTCTAATTTTATCTTAATTTCTAAATAAAAATAAATGTTTTTACAACAATACTATACCAACGTATACGAATATAGGTATACATGTGTATATATATAGCCAAGACTACCCTATTTCCACGAAAAATTTTCATATCACATTTTGCTAACTAATGTTAGATTTAATCCTAAAATGATCATTCTACAATTTACAAAACAAGTTAGCTGACGTTTTTTGACTCTCATTTTTTTTTTAATGCAAAACTTGTTGACGGGCCTTAAAAAAACCCCACAAAAAAAGTCTGGAACAGTAAAATCGGCTGATCCTGCCGGCCAATATAAATCGCCAGAACGAGAGAAGAGACGACCCGGGAATGGCGCCTTCATAATATCAGTTGTGGCTCACGCACTATGTGTCGTTGCTCCATCCTGTTGGAATCACAAATCTTTCACTCTGAATTCGTTCGATTGCGGCAGAAAAAACTTGGCTAACATGGGCCTATACCGCGCACAGTCTACTGTTGTCGTTTGACCAGTGGCGTCCTCGAAAAAAATATGGCCCGATGACTCCTCCAACGTATACAGCGCAAGAATCGGTCACTTTGGGCGGATGTTATGGCCCCTCGTGCATCACCTGTGGATTTTCATTGCCCTAGAGGCGATAGTTTCGCTTTTTCCCGTTCCCGCTGAGGTGAAAAAGAGCCTCATTGATCATTATGATTTTGGTCGAAGAATCGTCCACTTCGGCCTAGACACGATTATTTCGAGTTCTCGGTGAGTGTATCTCTTGATGGCTTGTTCACTTGTATTCTACATCTATCTAGTTTACAAATGTCAAAACAAATTTGACATTGGCCGCCATTTGCAAAAATAAGAGCATCTTCCAAAAGGGTAATTTCCTTTGCCCCACCTTGTACAAACATAACAAAGCCGTACTTATATTATGCTTTGCCTATGACGTTATCGCTTAAGCCAGGTTTTTTTGTTGCTATCGTACTAAAAAACTTTTCAAATAATGTTTAATCTGCACTCGTAGATTATCTGCATTGGAAAAAAATTCAACATTAAGTTGTCATATATGTTATTGCTGTGGTTTCTGCTCCTATTTGTGTTGTTATTTTTACTTATACATAAAGATTTAGTCGTAATATTTGAGTAAAACATTTCATTTGAAATCACAAAAAACAAACAATGACATTTAAATGTTGTGTCAAACAATACTCCTTTTTATATGTTAAGTTTCTTCACTCACACATTTTTATTCTCATTCGAGTTTACTTTTGCATTCATTCTTCCATTCACTTATTCAGTATGAATTATGTTTGTCACGTCTACAATATTAATAATGCATGTCAACAACTTGGCCAAAATAATGAAAGTGCTGCCACTAAACATTTGGCAAACATGTAAGTGTGAGCATTAACGTTTAAAAACAATTTAAGAAAACTTTATACTTCAGATCCTATTTGGGACAGAAAGAAGCAAAAAAAACGTGCGGAAAAAAATATAAAAGTATGTAATTGTCGGTAAAAGCTGACTATATGATACCTTTTTTACAATTTAATAAAAGCTTTCGGCCTCATGATTTTGAGAGGTTTTACTTTCTTTAAATATTTTAGAAAGGTTTCAACTTTAAATATTTGTTTACAAGGATCAAAGGGCTTTTTGTTTTATTTTCTTTTTAAGGGACTATGTACTAAACAAAAAAAAGAAAAAAACAAATGAATATTTTTGGCATTTAAAAATGTGTGCTAAGTGCAAAATTTTAATAGCAAATGTTGAGGATACAGCAATCAAACAAATTTTGCTCTATAAAAAAAAAAACAAAAAATATAAGACGTTCAAGGCGTTAGTGATTGGCTTCTTAAAACAACACATTAAAGTCAGCCACTTAAAACTTATGTTATAACTTTTAAAAAATTAGCTGCGAGTTTCCAACTCTGTATTGTTTACTTAATTCAGAAGGTGACTAGAGGTTGACTATTTACTCAAAAATATTTTTACTTAAAAATACTTGCACAAATCAAATAGTAAGGACTTTCCCATCCACATTGCTGCAACAAACAGAACACGATTAAAAAACATTTAATTAAATATTTTGACAAACACTTTTATATTTTTAATAAAAAGATTTTTTATAATTTATTAATAAAAGTTTTAAGTAAATTATAGTTTGGAGTTATTTCATTAAGAAATTGGTTTAAGTTGACATAATAATAATAATTGCAAATCTTAAAGTTTTGTTCTAAAAATTATGTTTATTGTTACTCCGTCCTCCTTCTTCTCTATTTCTTATCTTTCTAAATGACCTCCTATGCCACACTTTAAATCCTATCTGTTCCTTCGCAGAGGATAGATACGTTTGCCATTTTTGCGACAAGCCTAGCACCTTGGAGACTGGTGCTACGAAGCAAAATATGACTGACACCCTTAACCGTGATCTGAGGCTAATCTCCGATTGCGACCGTGCAAATATGGTCGACTTTAATGACGGTAAGACCCAATGACACACAAGCGCACAATTAGACAAACTGCATCGTCTGCATTAATTCATACCATCCATCTAATATTGGGGAGACAAAACTCTTAAATTCTGAGCATAAAATCCAGTGCAATGTCCGCTGGCCGGAACTCGTTTTTTTTCTGTCGAAGCAAGCATCTAAGTTTCTGAGTTTCTTGAAACGGTGTAGGAATTTCTTTACGCCACATGATCTTCTTAAGATGTATACCACCTAAATCCGACTGAAAATGGAATACAGTTCTCATGTTTGGGCAGGTGCCCCAAAGTCTATTTTGGAGCTTCTTGACCGCGTACAAAAACGGTTGAAAGTACTAATCGGTGACGTTGTGGTATCCAACCGTCTGGACTGACTTGAACATCGTCGCAATTTGGGGTGAATTTCACTTTTCTTTCGCTACTATAATGGAATGTGCTCCGAAGAAATTAGGGAACTTGTGTCATTTGCGGTCGATTAGCCATTGAATTGCACTACACATTACAGAGAGAATTCGTCCTTTAGTTGCACAGGATAAACAATTTAAATATGTCTTTTCTATAACAGTTAATATCGGGAAATTTAAATCAAATGTTCACAAATACTACTCTTTATATCCTCTTTTCACTTACCTATTTTCCTGATACCAACACGATGCACTGTATGTATAGGGGCCATCCCCTGAGTGCTGGTTGTTATTAAAGCATACATTTAGAAGTTGCGCTCTGAAAGTTTAGTATTTAGTTTTATGACCACAATAAAGGACACACAGATTTCAAAAATCCAGTAATTTGGTATGCAACAAATTGGGTTACAATCACGAATCTGTAAAAGTGTACAGTATAACTTTAACTTATCAATTTAAAATGCTATGAGTCACAAAGTAACTACATACTTCCAATTCTATTTATAGGACTTGTATATTAAGTTTTCCTTAATGCATTTTATTGGGTTTTTTTCACCAAATTATCAGTAGACTTTAATACAGCTCTTGAAAAACCTCTTTAATATTTTCTGCTTTTAAATAATATTGAGAATTATTATAAACAAACCAAAATATTTAAATGTTCTTTCGAAAATCCAACAAACCATTTTTCGTTATTCAACTGCTTTGATTTTCTTTTTCCCTTATACATCTAACAAAAAATATATTGGTTCAAATTGGAATCAAATCCTAAATAATATTTAAAATTGTTTTGGTTTTCGGTAGCCCCTTAATACATTTTGTGGTAATAGTTATTCCGATTAATAAGGGAAAAAAGTAATATTACTGGGGTAATGTGTTAAGTCCGACGAGAGTGTGCTGTAAAATTATTTTTATGTTTCCTTAAATACGATATACAAAGGATATCGAAATATCTTAAAAATTAAAAATTTTAAAAAGAGAGAACCTTTAAAGTTCTAAAGTAGAGCAGCCTCAAGTTCGAAAAAAAAGGATTTCATAGTTACAACAAAGAGCTGAAAACCCCAACATGTTACGCAGTTTTTATTCTCTTTACAAAAGAAACAACTTTTTCAATTATTTGTGCCTTCTTGCTTTTGAAAACAGTTAAATTTTTAGACAGCCAGAAAGAACATCCATTTGATCCGATTTCTGCGCTATTTTTTTAACTTAAACCAAAACTTGATACAATGTTGGATTTCGTGTTTAAATAATTGAATAATTGTCTTCAATATCCCTCAAACCGCTTCAAAAGTGTCCACAAAGCCAGTTAAATTTTGCTTTATTTTAGTACATTTCAAAATACCTTAAAGTTTAAGAAATTTAGTTTTTTTCCCATAAGTATATAGTTTATCTAAAACTCATATGTTTGCAAGTTACTTGAAGCGCCTGTTTCCAAATGGTTTTTAAATATACCGCCTCCAACTTCCAAGCAAAACCGTAAATTTTTAAAAAATATTTTTGGAGTTGAGATATACTGAAGATAGCAACAGACCATCATCTGGACCACATTATGCCCTCCAAAAATATTATAGTTTTTATGATCAATATCAAAGTTTTTAAACTTTTAGTTTTATTATGACGGTATGAACTTGATTGATTACCTGAAACTGAAAACGATCCTAAGGCTTCAAAAACATTTTTTTAAATGTAATAGAATCCTTAATAATCATTATCTAATTCGCTTTAAAAACCGACCATATTTTTTTTTAATTTTTGCGGGAACTGTTACTTAGGCTTCAGGTCTCACAGTTTTTATATCCTCCCTCGTTTTACGTTACAAATAGCATAAATTTTTTACGAAAGAACTCCTCTTTAACATTTAATAAAACTTAGGCAGCTTTTATACATTCCCAAACGCTTGAAAGTTTTTATTTCCCATAAACTTTTCTTACAGAAAATGGAAAGTGGTGTTTTTTTGAAGAATTCCGATAGATTGTTAATAATATTTTCTTAGAATCGATTTAACACTTACATATCTTGTAAGCAAATTCGACTACGATTTCCTTCATATTTATTAATAAAACTTACTTGCATGAAGTCTGGTTCTTCCTTTTTCTTAATCCTATTGGTTATACCCTTCACATAAGTGATGAGGGTATACCATATCTACGTATAAGTATGGTAGAAATGGTTATTCCATTTGTTTTTTCTTTAATATCCATCTGCAACCCCATAAAATATATACATTCTTGGTCCTTACAGGGAGTAAATTACGGATTTGAATCGAAATTCTACTCGATAGATCGAGTTGTCAATGCTTTTAATATAGGGATTCTAAAAAGAATTTTTAAATTTTGATCCGAATCGAATGCTGTAATTTACCCCCAGATAGGAAATCTTAATTAGCAATGTCCGTCTGTCCATCTGCCTATTTATCCGTGTTAAGGTTGAAATCGACTTTTTGATGCCTTCCGATGTCGCATAGAACCGTTAGTAGCATAAACCTATAAGAAGAAATATCTGCAGGCAAATTGCTAATAAAATTCAAAAAAATCGCCCGACTCTCATTTGTTTTTCCTCGCAAACATCTATGTGAAACATATCTTCACCCTATTTTTGTCCCCTAACAAGGCTGCCATACAAAGTCTAATTTTTTTTAAATCGCTTACACAGCTTCTAGGGTGCGCCTACCCAGGTAGAATGTAAGACCGACCCCAACTCATTTTTTTTTTCTTGCAAATACTTTCCTAAAACTTACATACTCCTATCTCCACACCCTAAGGGGGTTGTCATACAAAATTATAAAAAAAGGGCGAAAAACCTCACAGCTTCCCTAGTCACCCTAAAAGGGTTAAAATATAATAACGACCCCTAATTAAAAATTTGAAATATTTGATAAACAAAAAAAATCGAGATTTTAAAATGCCAATTTAAAAGGTATCTAATATTCGGCACAGCTGAATATCGCGCTGTTACACTTAAAAAATTATTATAGTAACTGACTGTAAGTTATTAAGGAAGTATTCCGTAAAGTTGTTTTTAAATGAAAAAACTGTTAAATTTTAATACAATATTTTTCTTGGAGTCCCAGTGAGGCTGCTCTTTTCCGTATTGAAAGTTGCGGATTTTCACGTAAACTGCTTTCAACCAGTTCAATGTTTTCGGGAGCCTTGAAACCCGACTGGGCCCTGTCCGCGGGACATTCATAGCCAAAGCAGTTGCACGGAATCTTTTCACCCACGAACGAATTAATTTTACATTCGATCCATTACATTCTCGCCGAATACCGAACTTTGAACAAATTTCCGACGAACAGTTACGTAAGAATCATTACACTTTAAAAATGTCTCCACGGCGAACCCGCGATTCTCACTCGAACTTTACGATATCGTGACTGACAAATCCGCCGATTCAACAAGCCAATAATTCTCACTCCGTATCATTTCATAATTTTTATAAATACTCATACTTAAAAATATAAATTTGCTAACAGACACCCTGTATTTACTTAAATAAAATTGACTGACTTCAACTGCAGTTTTCTAGTTAAGAAAAAAAGAAGTTCTCACATTCAATTGAATAATTATTTAAGCAAAATAAATTTTATCTCTTTGTCTGCTATGACTCTTGGCATTTTAAATTCATAGAAAGAATAAAACATTAAGAAAAAAATAAACAATTTCCAGCAGCAAACTTCTAAAAACCTAAAACAATGAAATAAAACTTTTTTACAATTTTAATTGACTAAGCTTTATGAATAACTTTTAAATTTCTTTTTTATTTTCTAAAACATTTTACTATTAAGAACTTTTACAAAAATGTTGAAATTAGTTCGGCCTATTATTTCAGGTGAACATCCGGAGGCCATGCAGACAGGTTCATCCGGTTGCCAATACAGTTGGCTTACAATACTTATACTACTGGCCATGGTATTCTATTATCAACATCAGTATATCAGCTGTAATCTAACAAATGGTTTATTAAAAGCCACCTGCCAAAAATGCAACACAACCGCTATCACCACCAATACAACCTCATCAATAGAAAGCATTGCATCCAGTGGATGCATTAAAACTAAATATAAAATGTTAAAAACCTGTAATAAAACCACCGTTTCCAACAATTACGCAATTAACATCACAAGGCAAAGTATTTCCAACAATCAGCTTTTCACTGATTGTCATCAACTATTAGCAAACAATACAACGAACTTTGACAACAATTGCTGTTACCAGGAATTAGTAGCTTCAAGTTGATATGACAGCAACAATGAAGAAAACGAATAAAATTAGAATGAAATAAATAGTAGCGGTAGTCGTAAGAAGTGTAAATTATAATAAATATGGTAAGAACTGCATTAGTAAACTATTATAAAGAATTATATTTGTAACTAATAGTAACAATAACAAAAACAATTGGATTTAAATCTTTATTTTACAGTTATTTTCAGTTCCTTTTATTTAAAATAACAACACAAAAGGCATTACAAAAGACGAGAAATAAGACTTTTTAATGACATTTGATTTTGAATTGAATAAAAATATGAAAAAACAAACACGGGGGGGGGGGGGGGGTTTTATGTAATTCGATTCGAATCGAAAAGGCTTTCGAAAGGAATTTTCTGTTCGAAATGCAAATCGTATTATCTTATATATTTAAAATTTTGTAATAAGGCCTTGCGAATAGAAAATTTCTTTTCGATTCGAATCGAATTACATAATAACCCCCCTGGTCTCGAGAATTTCCGAACAGAATTTTCCAGTTATCTCATGAGTTGATAAGGCACACCAAACAGTTACCTTGGGGCAATGCAATGGTTTTTGATGTTTCAGTTGAGGGCTGTGGGTTCCTGAATACCAAAAACGGCAGTTTTGCCTGTTGACGTGGCCGTCTAAGTGAGAATGTGCCTCGTCACTCCAAAAAATGGGATTTGTAATGCGCAAACGCTCTAACATTTTTTCACAAAAAATTTTTCCGTAAATCAAAGTAACTTTATTTCAAACGTCAGATCCTTTTTTAAAATTTCATAAATAATCGCCCTTGGAAGTCCGAGTGAGGCTAACTGCTTTCAACCAGTTCAATGGTTTCGTGAGTCCTTAAAAACCTACTGGGCCCTGGCCTTGGGACATTCATAGCCAAGGCAGTTGCACGAAACCTCTGCACCCTCGAGCGAATTCAATTTATATTACCTATTATCTTTTTCGCAAATACCGAACTTTGAGCAAAATTGTCGACGGGCAATTACGTAAGAATCATTACTCTTAATAAATGTCACCACGGCGAACACGCGATGATTGACGACTGCGACATCGTGACTTACAAATCCGAACAATCGATAAGTTTTACGGCGCCACCCTCCCTTTGCACCATTTATTACTTTTTGAAATATTTGTATTTAAAAATATAAATTTAAACCAGATACCCTGTTCTAAAACTACATATTTCTGTATTTGCTTCGAGGTCGTTTCATTACTTGTTCATTACTACACTTTTTATTTCCCTAATCAACATATAAAATAAGTAAATTTTTACTTATTTTCTTTCAATTTTTAATCTCTCTTACCTTTTCTAACAAAACTGAATATAGATTTATCAAACACTCCCTGTTCAAATAATTGCCAGCAATATTTAAAAAACTACTTCAAGCTATTTTTTGTCGGCATTAAATTCTCCTTCTCTACTATAATAATAATAATCAGGGACCGAAAATAACAGTTATTTCTAAAATCTGAAATCAAAAAGTCAGGTGGATATAATTTGTCTATCAGATATTTGAATACAGCATATTGATGCTGTTATGCTAAGGAATAATAAACTTAAAAGACTTTAATTTTTTTGACTTTTTTAAAAAAAGTCAAAATATAATAGTTATTTTTTGACTTTTATTTTTTCGGTCAGAAATAAAAGTTAAAATTTGACTTTTATTTTTTAAGTCAAAAATAAAAGTTAAAATTTGACTTTTATTTTTTAAGTCAAAAATAAAAGTTAAAATTTTACTTTTATTTTTTAAGTCAGAAATTAAAGTTAAAATTTGACTTTTATTTTTTAAGTCAGAAATAAAAGTTAAAATTTGACTTTTGTTCCTCTTGAAAGCAGATGTTAAAAAACTTAAATAAAATATTAATTAAATATTAATACAGTTTTTATTTTTAGAATTATAAGTACATGTTGTATTTGTATTAAAACAAAAAGAAAAACAAATATAATAGAGTACATATGTATATAAAAACGGTTATTGGCTAGAAAGTTAAGGAGTTGGTGTTTTGCATATTTTGCTCTGAAAATACCAATTACATTTAACTTTTATTTTTGACTTAAAAAATAAAAGTCTAATTTTAACTTTTATTTTTGACCGAAAAAATAAAAGTCAGATTTTAACTTTTTTTTTGACTTAAAAAATAAAAGTCAAATTTTAACTTTTATTTTTGACCCAAAAAATAAAAGTCAAATTTTAACTTTTATTTTTGACTTAAAAAATAAAAGTCAAAAAATAACTATTATGTTTTGACTTTTTTGAAAAAAGTCATAACTGTTACGGTCCCTGATAATAATAAATGGAAAATTATCTTTCACACTTGGAAGTGCACGTTTTTGAAAGAACCCACCCTACATCAGACGGAATTTTAAAATTTTCTGATTTTGTATTACACCTTAATCCTTTCTCAATTAAGCTATAAAATTTTTTTTCTTAATTACTTCTTTAATTCTCATGTTGCAAAAACATTGTCAATCTGTCCCTGGCCTGTTAAATAATAGCTTAAAATATTAGTTATATGTATGTACGTGACTTCAGTACACGATCATATAAGTATGGGCAAAAATAACAATTTTTTCACAGAAACAGTAAATCGAAGATCTTGCGATACTTACTGAGGATTACAGATGAGCGATATTTCTGTACCTGTGATTTTATACCTGTGACTTCATAATTTCTGGTAACGACAGTGACACAAACTGCGAAGTAACTGTTACTGTGATGTAGTTACTTTGATATGTTATCAAAACAAATATTTTTGAAATTTTCTGCGAAGTAACTATTTACTAAGATGTTGTTACTGACTCAGTTAATTTTTGCCAACAACCACGTTTATTAAATCTTTAAACCCCATATGCATACATTACATTATGGCTCGTGGAAAAAAAAAGAAATGTTCCTGAGTAGCAACTGGTAACTGCAGTGTTGATACTTAAATTTTGGTATTATTAAAAGTAACATTTTCAGGTCTTCCTGTGAAGTAACTATTAATATATTTGTTTGTGAAAAAAATAAACAGCGATCACCATCACTGTTTTAAATAACTGTTATTTAAAAATCACGTTCTTTAAAAATCACGGGATCGCTCATCTCTACTGAGGATCCATGTCTTCGCTTAAGTGTCAAATAAAGAACTCGGCTTTGCATTGCAATGCTTTACAAAACTAATTTAAATTCCCAAATAAATAAAACAAAATAAATATAATTTAAAATATTCAAATATAAATCCAAAACAAATCATGTGTTTTTATTGTTTTATATTAAACAAACAAATGTAATTTAGAAAAAGAACGAACGAAAAATTGTGACAATTTTGTATATATTTCTTACCCATTATTTTTGTATAAAGTTTAATAAAAAATAAAGTTAAATATATTTAAATAAATTTGTATATTTACTACATAAGAACATATATATATGTATGTATACTTTAAAGAAAATTAAATGAAAGTTAAATTTTTTGTTAAGTTTATTTAAGGTTCTGTTATTACAGATTCTTATTAATTTAAATATTTAAAAAAAGCTACAAATTTTATTAATTTAAATACATATATGAAAAAATGCAAAAACATATTTTTAACCAAATTAAACAATTTAAAAAGAACAATGATTTTATTTTATTTGTTATAAACAAAATAAATAAAACTGCAAAAAATCAAATGAATTATATTAATAAAAAAAGTAAAACAATAACGTTTATTGTAAAAATATAATTGTAACAAAAAATCAATTGTTTGTAAATAATGTTGTAAATAGAAATAAATAAAAAATATCTTACAAACATACAGATGTAACCATTTAATAAATTTAAATGAGCAAAAAATTAATTTTATTGTTGAAAATTTGTATACAGTGGAAAAAATTTATTTCAAACGAATTTATTTTTTAAAGATTGTCTTAAGCTTAATATGACCTCTTTAATAAAAAACTTACGTAAATCAAATTTGAACTATAGAACAAGTCCATACTAACTCTGACAATTTTACTACCTAGTTGGCCAGCTTACATTTTACGATACTATACTTCGAAATTTTCGAAATTTTACCACAAATTTGTATTGTTTTAATAGTTGCTTTTTAAACAAGTTGAATAAATAAATGACAACTTGGGTAATCTTGGAAAATATTGGTCAACGGTTTATTTAAGCTGACCCAAGTATGTTTTGCATAATAAGGCTTGCTTAGGTTAGGTAAGGATGAAAGAAAGAGAATTTAAAGCAAATCCTCAAGTCTCATCAAGTCAAGAATAAACTTTTTACACAAGATCGGCTTGTTGACGACTTCTTCCAACGGAAAAATAATTTGGGGCAGGGAAAGAAATTCAGACAAATTTGAGCAGGTTCCCTCAAAATGTTTAGTTTCACACCTCTTAAAGAAGCCACGTTTAGTATAACATCATACTTAAAACATTGGATCCGATTTAAATCGAAAAGGCTTTTAAAAGTTTTTTTTTTAGATTCAACAAAAATTTTAATTATCTAATACATTTCTAAGACACATAGAATTGTAAAATGCTTAAGGAAAATATCGAGTGATTTCAAATTTGCACAAATTAAAATACACTTGTGGTTCCTCGAAAACTTGCGGCAGAATTCTTTATATTTCAATTTGTATTAGAGAGTAAACATTCATTTTAAAAGTTTGTTAAAAGGTTTTAAAAAATCATACTATGCAATCCAACTTGCCCCGACTCGGATAGAATAATAGACCTAGACTCCTCAGCACAAATTCTGTAGGCGATTTTTGCCCAGATCTTTAATTCGGCCTTTGTTGCAAAGAAGAGTTAAAGTCTACGGTGTTCAGGCCCCTTTAATGCGTACCTTTGGTTTTTCCGGATATAATTGCTCTTTTTGAATTTTGGCAACCGTACAAATATTCATGGACCTGCATGCACCCTAAGATAGGAAAAATATTCCATGACTGCTTGGACCTTTACTTAAAGGACAGTTTTGTAGTCTAGAAGGCAAAGAAGGATATCGTGTTTTATTGCTCAATAGGTATATCAAGCCCTTTCCTTCCTTTGTTCTAAAGGTGTCTGACCCAAAGTTCCATCTACTCGGGACTATCAATCTCGTGACATCGCAATGCAGTTAGCCTTGACCTTCGTTTGGAGCGTTCGATTAAATATTTCACTATCTGCGCTTTATGAACCAGTGTCTTCGTAATATTTGAATCAACATTTTTCCTTGTAGCCGAGGCGATTTGTCGTAAGACCCGCCTTGTAGTATATGCAGGTTTCAACAAGCTTGATATTAAAAACGGCTTTTGTAGAATCTATATTTTTCACTTCCTTTTCAATTATGTTTAACATACCACCAACGTGTTGGTTAATATTAGTCCAATTACATTTCTGCGTCATCAACGGCTTATAGCCGCTCTGTTCATTTATGAGCTTTCACTGTCCTTTTTCCTTCAATTTCTTTCTCAATCAAGAATTGCTCACGAGTGCTTCGCCCTCACGATTGTCGTATACACACAAAAAATTATCTAAGTGAACTTTACTTAAATCAAGCCATAGCGGTGTCAAAAGTACGGTGAGTACGGTTTTTCTTACATCAAGTACGAAATTTCTTACTCCAAGTAAAATTTTTCAAGTGCGAATTTCTTACTTTTAGCCACAATTAAGCCAAAAAAGGATTGATTTAAGTTCGGAACCGTACTTGATGTAAGCGTGAAAAAGATTGATTTAAGCCTTTAAGTGGATTCGAAAGTGGAATGTCATTTTTTTGACTTATGGAGCTTTATTAAAGAAGAAGAATTTTATATTTTATTTTTATTTTATAAATAACTTATAATTTAAAAATTTCATTTTTTGTACTTACCGAAGCTAAGATTCGAACCAGGGATTTCTGCACTGCAGTACAAGCGCGTTACCTCTAGGCCACCAAGACACTTTGTTTTCAAATGTAAAATAGTATATTAAAACAACAAGCTTTTTTCTGCCTGATTTGTTGAAGCAATCCGAATAGGCTTGATTTAAGAAAATGTAAGTAGCCACAATTAAGTCAAAAAAGGATTGATTTAAGTTCGGAACCGTACTTGATGTAAGCCAAAAAAAGATTGATTTAAGCCATAAACGGGATTAATTCGAAAAAGAAATGTCATTTTTTTGACTTATGGAAAAAGAATTTTATAGTTTATTTTTATTTTATAGATACTTAAAATTTATAATTTAATTTAAAAATTTAATTTTGTATTCACCGGAGCTAAGATTCGAACCAGGGATTTCTGTGTTGCAGCACAAGCGCGTTACCTCTAGGCCACCGAGACACTTTGTTTTCAAATGTAAAATAATATATTAAAACAACAAGCTTTTTTCTGCTTGATTTTTTGAAGCAATCTGAATTGGCTTGATTTAAGAAAATGTAAGTAAGGATCGTACTTAAAAATTTCAAGAAAGATTTTGGATAAAATCAAGAATAAAATTCTTGATTTTAGAAAGCGAGTTTTCTTTCTGTGTATGTACTACCAAAGTTTCAAGGCTTTGCATAAAACGCGCTTTGAGTGTCCATTACAGAAAAATAAAATAAATTGATTGCGTAGCAAATTGGTTTAAGTCCTGTATGATTACTAGTAAACCGTATGTTGTATTAACCCACAAAAAGGGTAAAAGAATCATACCTTGCGGGCTTATATATTTAGCAGCCTCGTTAATAGCAGCATCATGCAGTTCTGTTTCCTAGCATTTGCAAATTTTTTACTACTGGGCCAATGTTAAACTAACGCAAGGATTGGAAAAGTGTGCCGATTGGAACCTTATTGGACACTCCTTCAATATCAATAAAATTAGCTAAAGTATAAAATTTGTCATTAAAGGATACCTCTATATCGTGCTTCACCTCGTGTAAAGCTTTTTCGATGGATCCAAGCTTATTTATGTCATCCACTATCTCCTTTAAGGCTTAAAGCAGAAACGAAATAGGACTTATGGTCTTCAGGTTTTGCGTAGTTTCCCTTACCGGATCTGGATACAAACACCATTCTGGCGTTCCGTTTGTCATAACCAATTTGATGGTTAGTCAAGTGTTGAAAATCCCTTCCCAATGAGACGATACTATGTTCATCTTATTTTACAGGAGAGCCTGAATAATGTCACACGGTCTTGCTGCCAAAAACGGAGGGGAATTTCCTCTTGTCTTTTAGTTATTTATTTCGTAATGATCCTATTGTGTTATTCTTCCTCAACTAATGACCAAAAGTTTTCAGGGTTTGCGTAGTTATTCTTACCGGGCTTAGATACAAGTGCCATTCTGGCATTTCGTTTGTCATAGACAATTTGAAGGTAAGTCAAGCGTTGAAAATCCCTTCCCAATGAGACGATACTATGTTCATCTTATTCTACGGGAGAGCCCGGAAGATGCCATCCGTTCTTGCTTCCAAAAGCGAAGGGGAGTTTCCTCTTGTCTTTTAGTTATTTAATTTGTAATAATAGGCCTGTTGTGATATTCTTCCTCACCTAATGACCAAAAACTTTTAGGGTTTGTGTAGTTCCCCTTACCGGGCTTGTAATAAACACCATTCTGGCGTTTCGTTTCTTATAACCGATTTTTTTGAAGGTACATCAAGCACTGAAAATGCCTTCCCAATATCATATGTCCATCTCATTCTAAGGGAAAACCGTCAAGATGTCATCCCGTCCTGCTGCCAAAAGTGGAGAGGAGTTTCCTATTGCCCCTTTAGTTATTTATTGTTTTTCACTGTTTCTCTGAGGTTTCTGCTATATTGGTAAGGAAACGAGTGTTCCTTTCCTTATATCGTCTGCCAGAGCCTCGACCTGCACATACATTTTGTTCAAAACTTCTTGATCCTTAATTGCTTTTCCATGCTAACAATCTGTTTACAAAAAAGCTTCTAAGCACTGCATTTCTCCATGAATTTCGTCCTTTAATATTATCTGACCCTTTTGTGATAAGGTTCTCAGTACACTTCAATTCTTTTTTGTCAAAAAATAGTTAAGACTTTTTAATTTTCCCTATCTTTAAACATATTTTGAACTTGATTACTATTATATAAATTTTAATTATAAAAAAATACACAATGTTTTAAACAATTTTCCTTACTGTTCATTTTTTATTTTAACAAAATTTTTTCAGTTTTTTCCCCACTAAGAATATATGAAAATATTATTTTATTAATAAAACTTTTTTGTAAAAATAGCAAAACAAAAAAAAACTACTCACACAACTAGTTATATAAATAAATAAATTTTAAAAATATGTATTAAAGTTAAATCATTAAAGTATAAAAAATTGTGTTAATATACAATTGAAATAACACAATTTTTAAATTATTTAGGATTTAATCCCAATTTTCTTGTTAATTTATAGGGTTTGTTGTTGGTTAAGTTTGTCTATATGCATTTCGTTGGTTCTTACACCAACTCATCAGTAGACTTCAACCCCAATTCTTAAAAAACTCATGAATATTTTCTGTCTTTATATAATAATCTCATCAAACAAAATGAGAATTACTATAAAAAAAAAAAAAAAAAAAAAAAAAAAAAAAAAAAAACCAAAACGTTTTGGTTTTTTTTTATAGTAATTCTCATTTTGTTTGATGAGATTATTATATAAAGACAGAAAATATTCATGAGTTTTTTAAGAATTGGGGTTGAAGTCTACTGATGAGTTGGTGTAAGAACCAACGAAATGCATATAGACAAACTTAACCAACAACAAACCCTATAAATTTACAATTGAAATATTTAAATTTAATTTTAAGTCTATTGGTTCTAGCATTTCAACGCTAAATGAAGCAAATAATAATATCATTCATTTATTTATTAAATAATTTTAAGTTTAAATAAGCGTAAAAAATAAAAAATATAAGAAAACAACATTTATGAAATAAAATAAATTGAACAAATTAAAATGACTTTGCATTTATATTTCTTCTTTATTTTTTCATTTTTTATAAACGAACAATAATTAATTTTAATTATTAATTAATTTAATATTTGCTTTAGTTTGCAAAAGCAACAAATCCCTACTAAGAGAACACATGTGTGAGTAATGAAATGTCAAATGCAGCAAAAAGTATTAACAAATTACCCACTTTTATGTTAAGTATGTATTTCATAATCTAACAAATTAATTTTCTATGGCGTGAATCAAGACAAACAGGACTTTCTCTTCAACGCAAGTTAAAAATTTATACAAAATTAATGTTTTATTATTAACAATAAAAGGGTTCAAAAAATTTGTTTATAAATAAAGGAAAATAGATTTCCTAACACAGCAAACACAATACTAAGTGCGCTAAAAAATTTTTGGCAAATGGGGCTTAAACAAACGGTTGTTAAAAGTTATATATTAGTAGGGTGACCATTCGTACTAATTTCACCGGTACATTTATTGATTTTTGACACAATGAACTGATTGTACATTTTAATTCTTAATATAATTTGATGATAAAAATTTTACTTTAGAACAAAATATTCTGAAATAAAATAAAAAACATTTTTTTTGTATTCTGAAATTTTAAAACAGTTTTATTTGTTTTATTTCGTACAGAAATTCAATGTCGAAAGTAATACAAAGCAGTAAAAATATACTTTTAATGGAATAAGTCCCAACAGAAATGAAATAACCTCCAACTAAACAACATCGGTTGAATAAATTTTGTTGTATCTGGCCCGACGGTAGGTAGAAGAAGCATGTTTAACGGCTTTTTTGATATTTTCATTGAGGCTTCTCAGGGACTCATAGATGTCTTTGGAAGTGTTTAGAGGTTGGTGCTGATAATTTTTTTGTTTTTTAACCAACTTATTCTTTTTGACAAAAAAAATTTTCACTAGTTGCAATTTGGTGAGGACTGCAAATAGTAAATATTGTGGGTAAGTGATCAGACGATAAATCCAAAGAGGCTTGAGCCTCAATAAGCTCGGGGGTATACCTTTTGCTACGCCAAAATCTATTACGTCTGGAATTGTATTGTGGTCAGATGACCAATATGTTGGTTGTCCAGTCAAAATAACGTTTAGTCTCATTTCCGATACAGAATCGTACAAGACACGACCTCTAGGACTTATTAGGCGGGAGCCCCAGTACGTATGTTTAGCGTTAACCTAAATCTTTGTACAAACTATAGTATCGATCCTTCGTTATGGAGAACCTGGGTGGATAATAAACTGACGAAAAAACGAGATTATGGTAAAATTCATTAATGCAGACGATTGGTGCTTGTATATAACTTTCGGAGAGATCACCTATCTTTTGGTATATGATTTTTGATTTAATTAATATAGCTGAGCCACCACATGGCCTATCTCTGGGATCCTTTGAAACATCAAAAGTATAGCGACTTATTTTGAAAGTGCTTCTGGATATTTACGATTGATAATTTTTTTTTATTTATTCCTTATCTAATCACCACAATTTTGCCTCTTTCTTCTGGATTTTAAATGAGTTTAACGGCAGCATGCTTTTCTGCATATAATACTTTTGTCTCGCTTTTTGTTTACACCATATCTAGTGTACTGTTCTGCTTTATTAATATTTACTTGGCACAATCTTTTGCATATGTTTAAGACCTCATGCCTTCAACTGTTATCTGTTTATTATTTTGATCTGTTCTAATAAAGTCCTACTCCTGAGAATAACACATTTTAATGTATAAAATGCCAACAGATAAGGGTATCAACAAATGATACCATAGAAATGTATTTCTTAAACAGAAATTCCGTTTTCAATTTTAGGAACATGAATATCTTGTGTATTTCGATATGAGGACCAAGTTAAAATATATAAAAAATAAGAAATTATGTTCACAAAGCTTTGCTTTTTTAGGCCCATAATTCAAAGGAAATTCTAGCCAGCATACATACGTTTAACATATTTTTAAACTTTATGTAAAATATATTTAAGTGTGATATATAAAAATGCGGGGGAAAAACATTTTTGAAATGACAAAATATAATGGTTTTGTATACTAAATTAAATTTAATTTCGCAGAAAAAAACACAATGTTAGGCTTTGAAACTAACGTATATGTACAATCCCCCCATTAAATAACTTGCATTTTCAATGACATATATACAGAGCTTTAAGCGTTGGTATTGAAAATATTTTTATATATATATTTGTTTTATTTGTTTAATATTTTTTCCTTCTTTTTATTGTTTATACATATGTATATAAATTATAGCATTTTATTAAAATAAAATTTTTTATTATAAATTAAAAAATTGCAGATTTTAAGTGCTTTTTTTGTGCGATTTCCATTTCAGCAATATTTTTGCTTGTTGAGTCTTTCTGACCTTAATTACGTTATTAATATTAAATGGCAAGCAAATTTAACATTTTGTTTTTTCGAACTATTTGAAAGATTTATTTAATAAATTATTTAAAATATTTACCCGCAAGGAGGTTTTTTGAAATGCGCGTACAAATATTAAAAAGTATGTATATGTGTGTTAATACATTTACATTAGACGGTACTGCCTTACAAGAAAAAAAAGGACAACTTACGCCAGTAAGCATGAAGCATTATTAAAAAGATATTTAAAAGAAATTGTTTTATGCCGAAAGTAGGTATCGTTTTTTTTAATTTTATATCTTTGGCATTTACTGTCGGATTTTTAATTTTTAAATTTAAAAATTTTTTTTTTGTCTGAAGTATATAATTAAATGTTTTTAATGGATAGTCATAAGCCCTCAACATACCTTTCAATATGTTACCCACCAGATCTAAATTTGTACCACCTTAATGTACCATCCGCATGTCAGAATATAAAAGATCTGGGGGCAAATTATGGCATTCGATTCGAATCGAAATTCTACTCGAGTGATCGAGTTGTCAATGCTTTAATGGTATAAGAGTTCTATTGAGAATTTTTAAATTTCAATTCGAATCGAATGCCTTAATTTGCCGCCCAGAAATGCTATTAAACCTTTGTAAAGAAAGTATTTTTGATTCTCTATTTAAACATAAATATTTTTTGGTCTTAAGTAGAAGACCACTTGTTTAATTTTTTCGTTATACTTCTTCTACTTTACTTGACCAATCATGATTAAATGCAGGAAAGAAATTACTGCTAAAACTTCATGAACGCTTACAGAGTATTACTGATATAGAGTAGTACACAGCTCAGCTAAAACCTAAAATGATTATTCCTAAAAGAAATTGGTATGAAGGCTATGTAAAGTCAGTCATCTCCAGTTCCAATCAATTTGGTCCCTTTACCAAACCCTTATCAGTATAAAATTTAACTTAAAAATCTATAAAAATACTATCCTTTTTTTGATCACAAAAATATATAGACATTCTCCTAGACGTAAGGCTAACAGACAAGCTTTAATCGACTGGACAAGTTATTCTATGTTGATCAGTCTTAGTTGGAGATTGGTCTCAAGCTATGGTTTCTCCTTTTTTTGCTCGGCACAAACACCATTTTTTCTAAATAAAAGAAGTTGATTCAATACGGAAATTTTGTGGAAGGTAAAAATTAATAAATAAAACAAGATTCATACACCATAGAAAAAATTATATTATTTATATGAATCAGCCTAATAAACGTAAGTATTTAATTGATTTAGGTATAAAAGCGAAAATTTTAATATATATAACAAAATGAATACAAAAGGATGTGAAAAAGATACAACACATAAATAACATTGTTCATTTTTTCATAAAAATTATCATACTTTTCACAAAATTTAGTTTTAGTGAAATAATCTTTTTATAGTAGGATAAACCAAAAAGAAATTATTAAATTTTTTCTGATTTTTTAAAGAAACCAGCTGTTATTAAGAAAGTATTATAATAATTATAATTTAAATAAAACTCCTTTTCACGCTAAAGTTTCTCTTTTTAATTTTTTTATATATTTGCAAAGAAATTTTCAACTTAACCCTAAACTAATTTTATTTTAGGTTATAGCATTTATGAAAAACTGTGCTTTTTAGTAATGAGACTTGTTTTAAGCCATAAAAGAGGGAACAGAAATTATTTCTGCCAAAAAAATCAGAGAATAATAATTATTTCTGCAAAAGAATTAAAATCAAGAAATAATTTTTTTCCTGCAAAAAATAAAAATTAATATTACTTTTGCAAAAAGAAAATAATAATTATTTTTGATAAAATTTTTTTTTGCACACGGTCCCTGATTCAGACATTAAAAACAAGAAAGCGGCCAAATGGGATTTCAACTTTTTATAATAAAGCTAAGTATGTGTTGATTATAGCACAACTGCATTAAATAATATAAAAGTAAGTGGCATTTGGCCTTAAACATAAGGAAACACTATAAAAATATATTAAAATTCTAATCTCTTACAATTGAAAAAGCTTTACCGGAGTAAAGTAATAAACCAATCATAGTTGGCTACCTTCAATTGATCTTATATTAGGTTTAATTAATCTATCTTTAAATTAGCAACAACGCAATGTGGGTTGAAATGGTTCGAAAGTGACGCTTAATTATATTTTTAAAATTAAGTTTTTGTATTAATATTTGGTATCAGATAAAATTCTACATCACTATGTAAATTTCAGTTGCATTCTTAATCTCGTAGTGTACGGACGTGTGTACGCGAGTGTAATATTGTTAATAGGTGATATTAGTAATAGGTAGCAAACGAAATTATTAATATACATACATATATACACAAAAAGTGAGAAAAGAAAAACAATAACAACAAACTAAATAAAAAAAAAAGCGAACTGTTAATGAGTAACAGTAATCGTAGTGACAGTGGGCCTGATAGCCGAAATGCTTACATTGTGTTAAGTAGTGTTAGCAATGAGAACATAAGAGACCCTGAATTTAATAGAAATTATTTAAATGCGAGACCAAAAACAATTACAAGCAATCTTAGTTTAAGTGCGCCTAATTTAGATAAATGTAGTGAACAAGGGACTAATTTAGCCCAATCTTTATTTAATAATTATAAAAAAAATTCTGAGGTACCATCTTTGTCGCGGTCACCATTATCAAATTCTGGAATTGAACCTGCAGCTGCTACAGCCGCATCAAGCTTAATTTCTGCACCGGCACCTAAGATCCAGGTAGGGATGGACCGCTATGTGACAGTTCTTAAAAGGGGAAGAAGCCCTAAATCGGCAGAAGCATCTCAACCTGCAAAAATTTTAAAAGACGATGAAAGGCCAACCTCATCACAAAATCGTTTTGCAATTTTACAAGAGGATAATGAGGCCCCCGTTAGTGAAAGAAAGTCCTTTAAGCCACCTCCCATTTATTTGAGGGAAAAAACTCAAATGATCTCGTAAAGTTTTTAGTCGGTTTGATTGGGGAAAATAACTTTTATGTTTCAAACTTTAAACGCGGTAACATATTTGAGACAAAAATTCAAGTGAACCATGAAAACGCCTACCGCGCTACGGTTTCGGAGCTCGAAAAACTTAACAAAAACTTCTATACCTACCAACTCAAGACCGCAAAAGGCCTTCAGGTAGTCATTAAAGGCATTGATTCTAATGTTGACCCAGAAGAGGTCAAGACCAGTTTATTAAGCAAAGGGTTTATGGTCAGGAGGGTATCCAATATGAGAAACAGGGAAAAACACCCCCAACCATTATTCAGAGTGGAGCTTCAGCCTGGTGATATCAAATTGAAAAAAAGTGAAACTCACCCCATCTATGATTTAAAATATATTATGCACCGACGAGTTACTGCGGAAGTGCCACATAAGCGATCTGGGCCCGTACAGTGCTTAAACTGCCAGGAGTATGGCCACACTAAAGCTTATTGTAAGCTGCCTACTGTTTGTGTTGTGTGTGGGGATCTGCACGATACGACCAAGTGCGACAAGCCAAAAGATGATCCTAGGATGAAGAAATGCAGCAACTGCGGGGGAAACCACACTGCCAACTATAGAGGTTGCCCTGTTTTTAATTCGGTTATGCGCTCAACTAAGCCGAAAATAGTTCCTGCCCCTCCCCAGCCTTTAGATATACCAACTACAAATATGCCTCCGTTAGCACAACCAACTACAAATCAAGTTTCTTACGCCGCTGCATTAAAGTCTAACCAGCCTAATGCACGTAAGTCTACCGAGCCTACAACACAACAACAAGTGCCAACAAGTGAACCAACTGGTCCCAATTTTAGCCGCCTGGAAGCCGTTATTGACAATATGGTCAAACAATTTACGCAGGTAATGGCGCAAATGGCTAGCATGATGCAGGAGATGCAGAAAATGCAGTCTGCTCTCCTGCAGGCCTTACTTAAAAGACCATGAACTGCCTCAGGGTTTGTTTCTGGAACGCAAACGGCATCCGCCAACACAAAAATGAGCTCGAATACTTTTTAACACACCAAAAAATCGATGTCATGTTGATTTCCGAAACTCATATGACATCTAGAAGCACTTTCAAAATAAGTGGCTATACTTTTTATGATTCAAAAGATCCCAGAGATAGGTCATGTGGTGGTTCAGCTATATTAATTAAATCAAGAATCAAACACCAATGGATGGGTGGTCTCTTCGAAAGTTATATACAAGCAACAAACGTCTGCATCGATGAATTTTACCATAATCTCGTTATTTCGTCAGTTTATTGTCCACCCAGATTTTCCATAACGAAGGATCAGTACAACAGTTTTTACAAATCTTTAGGTCCTCACTTTATAGCTGCTGGGGACTACAACGCTAAACACACACACTGGGGCTCCCGCCTAATAAGTCCCAGAGGTCGTGTCTTGTATGGTTCTGTATCGGAAATGAGACTTCACGTTATTTCAACTGGGCAACCAACATATTGGCCAACTGACCACAATAAAATACCAGACGTAATAGATTTTGGCGTAGCAAAAGGCATATCCCCTGAGCTTATTGAGGCTCAACCCTCCTTGGATTTATCTTCTGATCACTCACCCACAATTTTTACTATTTGCAGTCCTCACCAAATTGCAACTAGTGATATTTTTCTGTCAAAAAGAATAAACTGGTTAAAATACAGAAAATTTATCAGCACGCACTGTTCGGAATACCAATCTTTAAAAACTTCCGAGGAAATCGATGAGTGCCTTAGTAGCCTCAATGAAAATATTAAAAAAGCCGTTGAAAATGCTTCTTCTACCTACCGTCAGGCCAGATACAACAAAATTTACTCAACCGATGTTGAAAAGCTCCTATCTGAAAAAAGAAGAGCCCGAAGAGAATGGCAAAAGTATAGATCGCCCCTACTTAAAAATAAGCTGAAGGAATGTACAAACCGATTAAAAAACATGCTGGAAGTACATAGAATGTCATCAATGAAGGAATACCTTGAAGGTCTAGACGCGACTCCTCAAACAAACTATTCTCTATGGCGAACAGCCAGACGTCTTAAAAGACCCGTAATCGCAAAACCACCACTGCGTAACCTGAGAGGATCCTGGGCTAGAAATGACGAAGAAAAATGCGATCTGTTCGCAAGCCATTTAAGGAACGTCTTCACTCCCAATTCATGCACTGACGTGAGAGAATTACCGCCTGTTGTAGCTAGACGTCCTATAGAAATACGTTTCCAATTTTCAGATGTTATAGAGGCAATCGCTAACCTAAATGACAAAAAAGCTCCTGGCGTTGATAAAATAAGCAACAAAATGCTTCTAGAGCTACCCTTCACAGGTAAAAGAATTATTCTTTTTGTTTTTAATGCCATAATTCGGCTTGAACACTTTCCGCCAATATGGAAAGTTGCCTTAGTAAAGATGATTCCCAAGCCTGGTAAAGATCCTTCGAAGGTGGAGTCTTATAGGCCTATAAGTTTGTTACCAACTTTGGCGAAACTATTCGAAAAGCTGCTTAAAAACAAGCTAAGTCCGATCCTTAATGATAACAACTGCATCCCAGATCACCAATTTGGTTTTAGAAGTCAACATAGCACAATCGAACAAACTCACAGACTGGTGCAGGTTATAAGAAAAGCCTTTGAGGAAAAGAAGTACTGCTCCGCGCTTTTTATCGATGTCTCTCAAGCATTCGATAAAGTATGGCACGAAGGCCTGTTAGTCAAACTAAAACTCTATCTACCAGCTAATATTTCAAGCCTGCTAGAAAAATACTTAACCGGCAGACAATTTATGATCAAAGAGGGAAACCAAATAAGTTGTTCCCAACCAATAGAGGCTGGTGTACCTCAAGGGAGTACACTAGGGCCAATTTTGTACTTGCTTTACACAGCAGATATGCCAACCAACTGTTTTACGCACACGTCCACATTTGCTGATGATACTGCTTTTCTCAGTATTGATAAAGACCCTAAAGAGGCTTCGAGTCAACTGCAACAACACGTTAGCCAAGTTGAGAAATGGGCAAGGTTATGGGGAATAAAAATAAATGAACAAAAATGTACTCACATAACTTTTACCTTACGCAAAGAAACGTGCCCTCCAATCACTATTAACAACCATTTGGTGCCTTAACGATCCGAGACAAAATATCTTGGTATTCACCTGGATCGCCGCCTCACATGGAAGCCTCATATAGATGCAAAGCTGACGCAAATGAAACTTAAAGCTGCACAAATCCACTGGCTTATGGGTAGAAACTCTGTGCTTCATCTGGATTGTAAACTTCTACTATACAACTCAATTTTAAAATCAATTTGGTGCTACGGTATACAATTATGGGGCACTGCTTCCGCCTCTAACATAGAAAAAATACAACGCCGTCAAAATAAAATCCTAAGAATGATAACTGGTGCTCCGTGGTATGTCAAAAACAGCAACATCCATAAGGATCTAAAAGTTCCACTAGTTAAATGCGAAATCCTGAAATATGTGGACAAGTATTTAAATAAGCTGGAAACACATCCAAACCCGCTCGCTCGAAGTATCTTGCATTATAGTGGACACTCCCGTCTAAAAAGGAGGGATACTATTGCGCTTAGATGAAGATAACTATTTATATTATGAGAACGTAAATTTTAGTTTGGCACTGGCTGGACTAATATTATTTCCTTAGTCTTAAGATTTGAAAACTTATTGTTAGTTCGCTAAAGCGAAGATTCAATAATTAAAAATTATGCAAAAAAAAAAAAAAAAAAAAAAAAAAAAAAACTATGTAAATTTCCAAGCATTTATCTTGTCAGCGACTCCGTAGTGACGTGTCAAAGTTAAAAATTTTTTGCAATTTTTTTAAAAAGCGAAAAAAGTAAAATTTTGCACAAAACGAGTCCGTAATTTCAAAATTTAACGTTAGAAAAGTGTTTTTTAAAAAATTAAACCTTCAACTTCAGGTATTTAAGTATATAAAAATGATGTAGTGTTTTTGAAAATATTTTTGACGATTTTTTTAAAAAAGGTCCAAAATTGACCTATTTTTGATGTTTCGTGAATTTTAACTTCTAAGTTAGTTAGGGTTGGGTTTTGAAACTTATATTTTCTAAAAGCATAAAATCTTGGCTTGATAATGCCAAAAAGAAAATTTGCAGTTTTGTTGCTCCATTTTTTGCTATTAACATTTTTCTGTTTGAAGTCGTGTTTTTTCAAAGTCATGTATTTAATAAAACTAACGTGTATTTTGTTTGCTTTAGTCATTCGTTCAATGTTTACTATTGTTGTTATTGTTGCCGGAGGATTTTAATTTCAATAGAGATAGGTGCGTGAACAAGTTTTAGTCATCTTCATTCACGAGAGTGTTAAAATTGTTTTGTATGACTCCTACAACACATAAATTTTTAATTTATGGTCCCGAAATCATAAAATATGCCCTTTTACCGATTGGAGAACTTTCAGAAGAAGCTCAGGAAGCCAGAAATAAGGATTTTAAAAATTATAGGGAACACTTTGCTCGCTAATGCAGCCGAAAAAAGTCGAATAAAGATATTGTAAATAGATTTTTTCTCAGTTCAGATCCATTCATATCTATTATCAATAAACAAAATGAGCGAAAAGAAAAGCAACAATGATCAAATTCCGAACTACAGCTTTTGCTATTGCCTATTATTTTTCAAGAAATACATGAAAGTGAGAGTAATAATAGCGAAGATTATGATGATGAAGGTGAGGATGAACAAGTGTATGACAATTATTAATAAAGAAAAACAATTATAAAAATTTATTTCGTTACTTTTTTAAAAAAAAATCAGATTTTAAATTAAACTTATATTCATTTTTATGCTAAATATATCTTTATTTTTTTGTTTTTTAAAAATAAAACAATATAAGCTTTTGTTTGCTTTTCATTTTTTAAAAAAATCACTTTCCATTTTAAAATTACGGCAAAAATTCTGAAACAAACTATAATTTTCCGAAAAATAAAAATGTCTTTTTTTCAGAATATGCCTTTTTATGCATATTTAACGATTTGAAAAAAAAATTCCCAAAAATTTAAATTACGGTTTCCATGAATTAATCGCCACTTTCGGTGTCATCCAACCCACTGTGCGACGTCTTTGCTCTTCTCATTAACTCAAGAAAGCAAAGAAATAAATTACCCAGATGGTTTGGGTATAGGTGCTCTAAAAATAGACCCATATTCTATACTTAGCTTTGTTACAAAAAATGCTACAAACCTTAATAGAAAATCTTGTAAGTATCTCCTGTTATAGTTTATAAGGCCACTAGACCTGAATATAAAATCCGTTGTGTTCATAAATGTACAAAATAAAAAAAAAACATTAAAAATAAATAAAAGCATTAAAAGGACAAAAAACAAGTTTCATTTCATTATTTTAAAGTCATGCTTTAATAAATGGCAACAATATTTGTTCTGTACTTAATTGATTAATAAAAACGACAATATGTATGTCTGTATGTATGAACTGCCTTTCAATTGTTTTTAACAAAATAAACTGGCATTAAAACATTAATCATTGTATTAACCGTAAGCAAGTTTTTAATTAAAATGTGTTAAAAATTTATATGCTTTTTAAAAAATTGACAAAATGTTTTTAATCTAATCTATACATACTCATGCAGTATAGAAAGTATACTTAAATAGTCATGAGGAAATTATGAAGAAGGGAGAACTTTGCGAGTTTCCTGGTTTTTAATATTTTGGTGGTTTTTTTCAAATATTTTCATATAGATTTCAAAGATATAGAGTTAATTTTTTGAAGAAAATTTTAAGTTAATTTTTTTAAAAAAGTAAGGTTATTGGAAAATGTAAAAATACCTGCCAGCTATGCTTTTATAAGCACTAAACAAAAAAGCGTAAGAAAAAAAGTTTTTTGCCTTTAAAATGCCAAATATTCTATCATCAATGCTTTATTTGAAAAAAATCTTTTCTCAATTTTTTTTTTAATTTGAAATCGATTGCTAAAGCAAACCAAGAACTATTTTCAACACCAGCGGTTCAAAAAAATATGATAATGATATGATATGGAAATTATGTTGCACAAAAATAAAAAATAAAAAAAGTAGAGTAAATTAGGTACTACAGAAGCAGAAGCAAGGAAAAAATTAAAGAAAATTTTCCACGCACTTTTAAAGACTAGTTAAAAAGTATTTGAAAAGTTTTACCTCGGCTACCCAATAGTAGAGACCTTGCTCCTTTTTTCTTAAATTTTTTTTGATCAATCCGAAGCATGGTCCAAATTTTTGTGTCACGAAATTCGCAGTTTTTCTAGTGCGAAATCCATATCTCGAATTTAATTAAAAAGGTTTCTTCTCAAAATCAAAATTATTAATAACAGGATTTTGGTTTCTAACCAAATTGTGTTTTACAGTAAAAAAAACTCAGTTAGGCAATCAAAATCTAAAAAAGACACTTAAGCCTTGTCGAGCCAGGTTTCTTATCTCAATCATGTTTTCAATATGTGAATACAATAAATTAGTTATTACCTCGGTGATAAATACCAAATACATTGAAAGCATTGACTACGTTTAAGATTTATAATTATTAAAACCAATGTTTTCTTAGTATAAATACAAATAATATTTTTTAGGTAAAAATTTTGAAACACAATGAAAGAGTCGTTGTTTTTTTGGTTCTATGTACAGTCAAGTATAAAGAAAATAAACAAAAACTTAAGTATCAATTTTCCAACAGTACCCACTGCCTTTCACCGCTAACGTAACATCAGAGCACCTTGTTTTCTCCAAAAGTCAATATTTTTAAAGTAAAATTTATTTCAAGAATTAGTATTTAAAAAAGTATAACGAAAGATATATTGAAGATCTTTTCATTCTTAAAGGTGTCGTCTTGGGGCTCAAAACAGCGTTTCAGTTAAAGAAAAAAATCACTCAAATTTTATTTTATTAAAAAAACTTTGATTTTATTTTTAAAACAAAGCGATTGTACTTTTCTGTTAAATTAATTTATCAAAAGCATAACAAATTTAACCAAAAACTTACGGATTATGGAACACTGTCCAAAATAATAAGACATCTTAAAATTTATCACAATTTTTTTGCTGGAATCTTAGGGATTTTCACACTAAATTTAAGATTTTGTTTTGCCTTTGTGGGAAGTTTTAGGGGTAAAAAATATTTAGGGGAAAATTAAGGGTGCACAAATACCTAAATGCTTGATATTATGGTAACTTGTTTTGCATTTTGCTTAAACTTTCCAACTCTTAATTTAAATATTTGTCAAAAGCTATATAAGATCCCTTGAAAAAGTAAATTGCAGTTGAAAAAATGTCAAAAGTAAGAAAGAATTTTCCGAAATATAAGTTTAGTGGCCGTTTTCAATTTTTAGTGTTAAAAAAAATAACTTAAAAAACTTTTTATGGGTTCTTTGATTTTGAACTAGTAAAAACTTAGGGTTAATTTTTTGGATTTAGGGATTTTTATTTAATTTTATTTGGCAACACTGCTTTTTAGACAACTATTCTTATGCTTTGAAACAAGACTTGGCCTGGGTGTAAAGAACGCATAAAGCGTATGACTGCTGCGCATGTAATATATTTTCACGTCACACATACGTACACGGGGTCCTTAGTATGTTCTACTGCACAATTTAGAAGTATTATTTTATTTAAAATGCATCGTAAACTTTTAATATACCACAAAAGCTAACAACTGAAGTCAGCCAGTTTCTTTAATTTTGGCTTCAGTTAATATTTTTAAATCCTTATTATGTAGGTTTTGTTTGTCAAAAAGACTCTAATAAAAAAAGCAAATTGTGTTTGGAAAATTTAAGCTTAGACCTGACTTACGAGATAAAATTTTCCGTTTACATTTGTGGATAACATGTAGGCTAAATAAGTGATGTTTATATCAAAAAATACTACTATCGTACAAAGAGTAGCTGGCTTAGAAAATGCATTCTACTGGGCTAGTTTTGATAAAAAAAAATGTGCTCGGAAATATCCGCGCAAAACCTGCTATAGAAATCCAGCAAAACCGCCCAATAACTGACCGATTTAAAGATAAGCCAAAATCCAAGACTACCACTATTTATTTTTCTAAAACTGCCCGGAGTTGCCCCTACATGGGTGCAATGTAAGACAGACTCACATTAGTTTTTCCTCACGAGCCCCCTATTTCTGCCCTCTAACAAGGCTGATACACAAAGTTTTATTTTTTTTTTGTTTATTTTTATTTCTATTTAAAAAGGTCAAATATAAGACCGACCACAATTAATTTTTCTTCCCAACATTTTTGTGGAACATATTTACCCCTTATCTCCACTCCCTATTGGGGTTGACTTACAAAATTTAAGCACACCAGGGTTAAACTTTCCCTATTTAAAAATTAGAAATATTTCATAGATATGCAAAAATGGATTTATATAAAAAAAGTTCGTGGTTACAAAAGGCCAATGTGAAGGGTATATAAGATTCGGCATAGCTGCATATATCGCTCTTATTTGCTTTTTGTTAATTGTGTTTGTGCTTTTTGAATACAAACCCCTAACTAAGAAATCATTTTGTTAATAATTTATTTTAATTAAAAAGAAACAAACTAACTAAATAAAATTTATATTAAGCTTTTTTGAATTAATTAATTTTATTCAAAAAAATACACCTTTTCGTAGGAGTTATTTAAATTTATTAATTTTTATTCTAATTGCAACTTAAAACTACGGTTTTTCGAAACAAAGCTTTCCTTAAAGTTGAACATGGTTTTTGCGAGTAAATACAAAATCATTATTTAATTAAATATTATCCATAATGTTTATTGGAATGCGACACAAAGACTCTAATTAATTTTATTTTGTTTCTCTTCAGTCGCTATCATAGCAACGCACTGGGTTTGTATATTCAGAGCTAAATTAATTACTTTTTTAGTTATATATGACGCAGAGTGTTCATTAAATATACTTATATTGCAAAAAGTTTAATATTATTTAAACTCAATTTATTAAAATATTTTTACGTATGAATGCACATAGAGGAAAGATAAATTAAACGTTGGCAAACGTAATCTTAATTTAAAATTAAAACGATTAAAAGTTGTCTAAAATTAAATTTGTTTAAAGTAAGGCGAAGTTAGGTTAAACTGGCTGCTTTCCAGGACCCAAGATAGACCATTTATATTCATTGTGTAATCAGGCAAGAAAGAATGAAATCCGGGAGGTTTGAATCCATATAAACAAACACTCTTTTGGCAGCTGCCAGCAATTTTAGATAATTTATTCGCCTTTTTAAATAGATAAGACCCTTATTAGTCCGTATTGGAGCACACTAGCTCTAAGAGTAATACAAAATGTGCTCATATCCTAAAAAACCATGTAATACACACTCATCGCTGGTCAGTCATTCTGCTTTTTGGTCCAACGGACACCTGCTACTATCCTCACTAGGTGTCTTAAATTTTAAAAAAAGCATCGCAAACTTCGGGTCATAAAAACACCATATAATGTCGGAAATTTTACATAAAATAATTTTACCCAAATCTCTGTGGCCTTGACCTCCTACAGGGTTATTTACCCACCTCTTTTTGACTATCTGTTAGCGAACACATTTTCTTGAGCAGCCTTTTGCCCACGAACCTATTAAATATGAACCCTTCTCACGGCACATCGAAAACCATTTATTTACTTGCAAACTTAAATATATAAAGTGCCTGTGACTTTTGTGAATACAAGTTCTTAGACCGGAAGGATATTGTAAAATGCTATTATTTTTGCAAATGGCAGCAAATGTGAAATCTGTTTTGACGTTTGTGAACTAGATAGATGTGGAATACAAGTGGAAAAGCCATTGGGCGATAGACTTTCCAAGAACGCGGACTAATCGTGGCTTTTTTTGCGTAACAATTCGTCTGTAGTGTTGGTGCAACGCTTATTCCGTCGCCGATTCCCCGATTGGCCAGCACCGACTGCGCAACATTGCGCCGTTTGGCCACCAGCCTTGAAGAGTATGGGACTACATGTGACGCTGCTAAGATTCGCCGGCCTCAGAGCGCCCATTCTCCCAAGAATTTATCCGCTGGCGAGGATGTTAAGCTGTCGCCAGAAACATCGACCAGACGCCGTGCCTCGCAATTACCCATTAGCCGGTCGTTCCTAAGACGAATTTTGGTCAAGGACCTGCGCATGTTCCCGTACAAAGTCCAGTCCAGGCATCAACTGCTGCCTATCGACCGTCAAACACGTGTAATATATGCCCAAGTTATCCTTAATCTCGAGGCCGAAGTGGACGATTTTTAGATTAAAATTATAATGAGCAGTGGTGCTCATTCCCACCTCAAAGGATTTATGACCAAGCAAAACTATCATTTCTGGGACACTTAAAATTTAGGAGTGATACCCAAGGAGTCATTAAACATGCTCAAAGTGGCTGCATGGTGCGCTGTTCACACTGTAGAAATTATCGGGAGATTTTTTTTTGAAGACGCCGATGGTCAGACGACAGCAGTGGATGGTGTGCGCTATAGGGCCATTAGCCGAATTAGACTTAAAGGACAGGACGAAGCAACGACATACACCGCGCGAGCCACAACTTTTATTCTGAAGGTGGCCTTCCGAGTCGCCTCATCACTCGTTTTGGTAATCTACTTTGGCCCGCAATATCGTGCAATTTAACCGTTCCAGTCTTTTTTTGTGGGGTTTTTTCTAAGTCCCGTGTTTACGTGAACAAGCCTAAGATCCTGGAACCCCTTAAAGATAAAATTTGACACGATTGCGGAAATCTATCGCCTGAAGTTCTCGCCGAAGTGATGAAAAATGATATAAAACCAGCACGAATAGCGCTCAATTCTGATGGCGCTCATTTGGCCAATACAACTCTAAATAAAGGTTTAAAAACACATAATCAAAAAATAGCATTGAAGTTTTTCATTTAGAAAAAATGAGACCCAAACAACATCGAATGACTTTTTTTTGCCCTCCTTGTACAATGTGTTAAAGGGCAATTAGCAAAGACACAGTTTTTTAATTTCTGGAAGCAAAAAACTTTATAATCCAGTGAGTGTTTGAGTGGTTCAAAATATACCACGCTTATATTAAAAACTTTCTTTGATTAAAAACCCCAATAGGCAGCCAAAACATACAATATTTTTTAAACTTTTATCAACATGTTAACAACCACGAATCATAAGTTTCTAAAATTATTCACTGCCTTAAGTCCTAAACGTGTCCTGTGTTCAAACTTAGCTTAAACATTCTCAAGATTATTGTAAACAAATTGTTAAGCTTTAAATAAGCTTTTCCCTCATTTACTCGTAACCTTAATCTAATCTTAACAGGATAAACAGTTGTACTAATTTTTGTCACCTAAAATCGATTAAATGCAATTAATTTACGACAATGCAACTTGCCTTTTGGTTTATTATCTTTTGTTTGGCCATGTCTTGGCAAACCTCAATGTATTTAGGATTTATTATTATTGATTAATTTATTCTTTTGGTCAAATGTCTAAGCAATCAAACACTCACGCACGTAAAATTATTTTGGAAATTCAATTTAATCCAAATTATCACCAAATTTATTATCACACATTTAGCATTCTGTCATATTTACATAATAGTACCTTTGTGTACTTAAAATGCATTTCTATATGTACGTACGAAGATAACAATAAATTGCTTTACATACAATATGTTGCATTTGAACAACCGACACAAATATTTATTTATAGAATGCATTTATATTAAACGAATGCCAAATTATATGTATAAAACACCCAAAGTGGGTAAATCAAATACACGAAGAGAAATTCAATTAAGGACAGAATGCACAAATTATGGTTGAGTTTTCTATAACAGGCCAAAGTTTATAAGTAAGAGCACTATATTTGGCTGTGCCAGATCTAACATACTCTTCACATTGCTCTTTTTGTGACTCTAGTAAATCTATATGGCAAAGTTGTTTTCAAAATATATAAACATCAAAACCAAATAACGTTTGAGGCTAGATTGTGATCCAATAATAGTTTCGGGGATATGTTTTTTCAAAAATTTCATGAAATTGTCCGTTTTAATGGAGGCTACTGTTGCCCTTACTTTTATCTAACAAACTACTAACTTAACTTAATAAACTCCTTAATTTTTTTAAATGTGCACAATATCGTGAATGGCGTAAGACATGCTGGGTATTAAGTTACGGCTCTGATTTATTTTAATTTGTCAAAGCTTACATCAATATTGATACCTCTATGCTAAATGCGGACCCTGACCTCACCTGGGGTAGTTGCCTTCAATACTTACTGAAGCTAGGCACTTTAATGTGGCGCGTTCACCCAGGAGAATGCTTAAATTGGGTTAAGGTTTAGGGTTAGTAACCAATCCCTTAAAAATTCATCTATTCTAAACAAACGAAGAAAAAGATTAGGGATTAATAAACATCTTAAGGACCACTGCTTACGAATTCACAACTGGAATGTCCACACTATTTATAAATAAAATACAGTGCACGCACTGGCAAACTTACTTGAGAAATACCAGGCCAATATTACAGCCTTAGAAAAACTGTGCTGGAATGGGAAAGGCATCACAGCTACATAAAACAGAGACGCGCTGTATTGTAGCTGTCATAAAACACAACAACAATTATGCTGTGGTACGCGATTAAGCAAAATTTATCCAGTGAATGAGAGATTAGCCATAATCGATATAAAAGCCGAATTCTTTAACATCAGCTTTATCTGCTCCCATGTCTTGACAGAGGAAAAGAATGAACAGACTAAAGATATATTAATTGAGTGCCTGAAGAGATCGCAGGGCATTTCTTCATCTCGAACTACAAAAGGCTACTTGGCTATTCCCTGATCAAGCTATTGGAATCAAAATTGATCATAACATTATAGATCGACGATTATTTCGAGAGCTGCAAGAGTTCGCACCTATCTGAGTGTAGCAAAAATCGAACAAACTTGCACACAACCAAATCATAAAGCTGTAGACCTAACATACAGCAACGGTTTATTCAGCTTCACTTAATCAATTGCTTTAAGAAAGCATTTCTTGTACAATGTTGCATCAGAAAAGCGAAGCATAGCCCACTCTTCTGAAGTAGCCTTAAGTCCTTCTTTAAATCATTTGTGGTATGACCAGGGCTATCAAAGTGAAGAATGCGGCATAAAGAGCAACCCTACAGTCAGTAGCAGCACATTTTCAAGGGACAGGTTTTGGGGAAAAGCAGAGAGAGAAACCTCTATTCCACAGAAAGAGGAGAAAAAAAGAAGGGCAGGAGTATGAGCATATTGAAGTATTCAGGAGTGAAATGCAAAACTTAAGGCACGCTCTTCTAAAAAGTATGGAAAATTAATCTAATGACTAAGATAAGCGTGTTGAGAATATAAAAAAATTGTTCTTCCCACCTGTTGATATCGAATAGTAGCAGCATTGAACTAACACAGAGCCAGTCCTAGAATACAATATTGAAAGCATTTTCGCCTTGCCCGAATAAGGTCATAAAAGGTCATAAATTCTGCTTTAAAAAAAGACAGCAAATGCCCATTCTGCTGCACTTTTAAAGACCTGAGGCCACACGTTGATAAGGTGTATGCATTTACCTATTGTTACAATTTGTTAAGAAGAGAATTAGAATATTAGTGTTTTATATCCTGTGCACAAAACTGGAGACAAGACATTGGCACACACTGTAAAGAAAAAAGTCTCCATTCCATGGTACAAAATACCATCCAGAGTGTTATACGTAAGATTAAGCTTTACCAGTAAATATTCATCCCTCGCAAATTTACTATCGGCGAGATATACGCACGATGCCAAGTCCTAGAAAATCCTAGAAAAACAGATTAACATATACCTTCAATTTGTCGGCTTTAAGGCTGCTTTAGATAGTATCATATGTCTTAAAACATTTCAGGCTATGCTTGAGAGAAAGAGACAGCATTTCGTATAATTTCTTTAACATCCTTCTAAAAAATACTGCCACACGATACACAATAGCACATCTTATTTGCTTACGCCGTCAATATTAACATCATGGGGCAAACATTGCCAGCAATAACTTCCACCTTTGAAAAAGGTGAGAAAGAATCTGCCAAAGCGGGCTCGGCAGTAATTGAAAATAAGACACACTTTATCGTATCAACCCACAATCAAGTAGACTTGGGCAAACAGTGAAAATTTAAAACTACAACTTTGAATAAGTCAGCAATTCTACCCACCTTGGTTACGCCATAAACAAAAGAAAACAATATCAACTTGGAAACAAAGAAAAGAAAAATATTGGCCAATTAGTGCTCTTTTGGATTTAGTTAGGAACTTAAAAGCCAAACCACTTCCCGACTAAAATAATTTTATACAAGACACTGATTATACCAGGACCAATCTGCATTGACAAAAATTCGAGGTGGCATATGAGCGGCAAGGTGTGTGAGCTATTTGCCAATATAGAGATTGTAGGGCGTTTTTAAATTCATTGTTTACTATGGCTAAGAAATATTGTGAGAATGAAAGAATATGCTTTAGCGGGAAAGTTATTTCAATGCAAATCTGGTAATGGATCTAGCAGAAGGGGAAGGCCGAGACTCCGATTAAAAAATCAGGTAGAGAAAGGCATCTCAAAACTAAGTGTTATAAATGGAAAAAGAACAGCAGAAGAACTTAGCGCTTGGAAGTCGATTTTACGTTAAGCTAAAGAAACAATCTTTCTGTAAAAGTAAGTAAAGTAACTAAAAATTTCAAAAAATAAAAAATATACCCAGACTACGCAAAAGGCTTTTTTTACTTAGTTAACTTTCAACCTAAACACTTATTTAAAAAAATCAAAAAAAAACTTAACGGAATACTTTTCGCCATAAAAGTGGGCAACAAATTTAGACAGTACATTTTGCTTTATAACTAGGGTGACCAGTTATTTCTGTATAAAAATCAGTACCCTTTTTAGATTTATAAAAGACTATAAAACAACAACAAAACAACCCTCAAATTAAGTGATCGAATACAAAACGTTTCCTGAGTCGATTAGAGCATGTCTGCCCGGCTGTCTGAATGTCCTTGTGTTTTTGTTATTACAGAAAAGTTCAATGTATGAAAATATTTTTTTCAGAAATTACCAGGTTGCAATGATACAGGCAGTATTAAGATGAAATCAAAACATTCTCCTTCTGCATTCCCATTGTCCTTCGAAAAAGTGAATGTCAAAAAATTTTTCAATTTCAAACAAAATTCATATATATTCCCATTTCTAACACAAAACTTCCAGACCACTTGTATTATACCAGTCTTACAAGTTGGAATTATGCATGAAATTACTTCCATGAAATTTTTGTTTCTAAGCAAATTTCATTAAAAATTTAATCGTGTAAACCTACCTGGAAAATACATTTCTAAAATATTTGTTATAATTTTAGAGAGCTGTTAATCGATTCATAATACTTCTTGTTGCTACAAAATGTTTAATTTTTACCAGACTAATACTGGATTAACCCAATCAAATTTTCATTAAATTCTTTTTTGTTTTCAAGACAAACAAAAAATTCGTGGAAGTAATTTTATGAAAAAAGTATGGTGTAGGTCCGGTATAACTAGTTTTGCTATAATTTATCCAACATGTTTTCGAAAAAAAATATTAAAAATATCACACAATTTTATAAATTCAGTACAATCAGTACTTTTTTCAGAAGTCAGTATATTTATGTACACAAATTTTAATCAGTTCACCAAAGGAAAAATCAATACATGTACTGATGAAATAAGTACGAATGGTCACCCTACTTATTGTGAATTTACATGGTTTTGTAATGGACGACTTTAGTTATATTTCTATCTTTAAGGGCTTACGCCCACCGAAATATAAGTTTTACCTTTTTCTAACCCCTTATGGTAGAAACGGTAAAACGGTACCTTAAACGTTAATGTATAACCTCATTTACACGTAGTAAGGGTATAATGCGTTTGTGAAGATGTTTGTAGCGCTTTAAAATATAGGTCTTAATTCGTCTTTATTTGTAATGGTCAACTCAGAGACACTTTCCTAGTCGATTTAAACATAATCATCCGTCCGTCTGGCTGGGTGTCAATGAATTTCTTGTGCTCAAACTACAAGTCGTATTTTCGCAATTATTAAAATAAATTTTTGCAAAAAAAGTTTTTTTGGTATAAGCCCGTTAAAACTGATAATACTCGGCCCATTTTTTGAAAAGCCACCATACAGATATCCTTCTATATTTTATAATTGGTCCCGCTTGATTTCTACTTCCGGGAATTTCAATAACCTGTAAAATTGCAAAAATTAAATGCTTTAGAAATGCAATAACACATGTGCAAGTGGTTTTTAAAGCGAACTTGCCTTATCAAGGTTTGTACATATTGATCCACAATTAGGTGTACCTCCGACAATAAGCGTTTACCCAAAATAACTGTTAACCTCATTTCCAAAAGCCACCCTAATTTGTAAGCAAGATTACATATTTTGGTAGCTAATACTTTTTTAAAATTCGTAGAAAAAAATATTTTTACTGAAACCTTTTTTTTACGATGCAAATTAAAAGAAAATTTTTCAACATTTTAATAATTTTTCAGTCAATTATTTAAGTTTTAATAATTTTCAAAACATATTTCATTATCACACTAATATTTATGTTTGTATGTGATTACGTACTTGTTTAAATTTCTTAGTTTAATTTAAAAATAATATTAGTATTTCATTAATCATCACACAATGTTGGAGGTAATTCTAAGCACATTCAAAATTAATTATTTTAAAGTATAGTTTTTGAAACGGGAGTTATGAATAAAGTTATTTCTATAAAACACATGCAAGCAGTTTGTCGCACCAAAATAGAAAAACCTTAAAAACAAAATGTTTATTTTGAAAATAATTTGTTTAACTAAATTAACATTAAAGTTTTTTTTAAATATTTTTTTTTTTTTCTTTATCTTTTATTAAGATTTTTTAGAAAGGCTTATAATGGCTTCTTTTATATCACTTTTGTTTTTTTTTTCTTTTTTGTTTTTTGTTTGGGACTTACTAACATAAAACCCCATTAAAATGGTATTATTTTTAATATTTAATGTAAATTGTGTATTTCCTACGTAGAATATGCAATTTTAAGTCGTACATAGCGTATGAGCAATAAAACCAAACATTAATGTTGCTCATACTTCATGTTTATAATCTTGACAATTTCGGCAAACATGTCTCAAATATGGAAATTAGTTCCTCATTGTCACATTTTTATTAGTTATAACGGTCTAAAATCGATATATTAAAAAAATATTTACCCAAGAGATTTTTTTAAAATATTACCAATTTTAATGAAAAATTGTACAAGGGGCATTCCACCGTCACGTGTTGGACAAATTCAACTATTTTTTAGCACTTATTTTACATACAACTTTTAATTGGTAATTCAGAATTCAATTTTTTTTCTTTTATTAATTAAACTGCGTGGTAGTCTTCAATCTTACATCGAACTTGTTTTTAATAATTCAGAAAATATTAAAGAAAAAATTAAACAAACTTCGTCACGTGTGGGACAGCCTGAGTCAACCAACATTTAAAATTGTAGTGTTTAAATCCAAATTTCAGCGAATCAGTTGCACATAGAGAAAAGATGTCTAAGAAAGAAATTACAACTAACAACCACGCTTTCTTATGATGGTAATAAATTTTTAATAAAAAAAATATTTATAGGTAAAACTTAACTTTTTTATTTCGTCACGTAAGGGACAAATGGCGTCACGTAAGGGACACAGTTGAAATTATTTTTATAAAACACACAAAAATCAAAAGTTAATTGCAGTTTTGTCTACAGATAAGCTATAACTTTGCAGTCAACAATATTTTGATTGGCCTTGATGAAATAAAAGTTTGAAATTCCTCTAATGGCATGGTGATTCAGATTAAATTTTTTCTCAGATTTTTGAGGATAGCACATAAATTACCTGGGTTTTTGAAACTAATTAAGAAGCCAAATAAGCAAAAAATTTAGCTGATTAAATGACAAAATGTTTGCTTTGGCTTATCATTCTCTCTCATACCAATCTCCTTATATTTTCGCCGATTCCATCTATTATACCCTTTCCATTAGTTGTAGCAAAATATTTGCAAAAAAATGGCTTTGCGTACTTTGCGCTCAGCATTGATATTAATTTTACCATATAGCGGTTTTTCAATTCTGATGTCGAGCCATTGCTCCAAACTATTTCCACTAAAGGTAAATCTTAATTTTTCGTATTTACTAAATCGAAAAGCTTATTTAAAAAATAAAAAAATTCATTTTTGTCTTTAAAATTCGCATCCGAGCACATAAGGTGGAGTAAGTGCGGGTAACGTTGTATAGACTGGTATTGTGGTATTGTAAGTTTTTTCTTAAGCTAATAATATAAAAATAACAAAAACAATCTAAATATATTGCTGCTCTCAGAAATTTAATAAAGCAATACTTTAATTAATATTTGCAAGTAATTTTGGGAGTCAGTTGCAAGAAATCGTTTTGGTGTGTGATCGACTTTTTTTGCTGGTGGAAAAACACAATTTTGTCCTTAAACGGCGTCTCCGCTATGTTGCAAGATGTTTCGAGCTAGCGGATTGGGATGATTTTCCAGCTTATTAAAGTACTTGTCCACATAGTTAAGGATTTCGCATTTTACTTGTGGAACTTCTAGATCCTTGTGGATGTTGCTGCTCTTAACATGCCAAGGAGCACCAGTTATTATTCTTAGAATTTTGTTTTGACGGCGTTGAATCTTTTCTATGTTAAAGGCGGAAGCAGTGCCCCATACTTGTATCCCGTAGCACCAAATTGGTTTAAAAATTGAGTTGCAGAGCAGAAGTTTACAATCAGGACGTAACACAGAGTTTCTACCAATTAGCCAATGGATTTGGGCTGTTTTAAGTTTTAATTGTGACAACTTTTCATCTATGTGGATCTTCCATGTGAGGCGGCGATCTAAGTGAATGCCAAGATATTTTGTTTCAATACGTTGATGCACCGTATGGTTGTTAATAAAAATTGGGGGACACGTTTCCTTGCGTAACGTAAATGTAACGTGGGTGCATTTTTGTTCGTTTATTTTAATACCCCATAATTTTGCCCATTTTTCTACTTGGGATACGTGATGCTGCAGTTGTTTCGAGGCCTCTTTAGGGTCTTTATGAATACTGAGAAAGGCGGTATCATCAGCAAAAGTCGATATATGAGTAAAATCGTCACGAAATTAAAAGTGTGGCAATCTAAAAAACATATAGGTATACCACATTACCCGCAATTACTCTATGCTTGAAAATTTACTTCGTAAAAAGTTGCAGTTTAAACAACAGGACACTCATTCGCGACCATAGTGCGCTTTGAACTTCATTCTGGTATTCACAAGCGAAAGGCATTGCAAAATCAATTTGAAGGATACGTACACCTTCATTAAGTTTTTTTTTAATTTCATCGCCTTGGATTTTTTTTAAATTAACATGTTTCATCACAATATGAACTGAATTCAGTTTGTCTTTCAGTTCAACTTAACTTGTTTAATGGGTTGTCAAACGTAATTTATTATCTGAATTTTTCCCCTTCTTTCCATATGCAGACTTATGCTTAAGTCTATGGACAGTAATAGTTTTTTATTATCAGAAAAAAGTCACATTAATTTTTCCAGCACTTAAAATCTAAATAAAGATCACATAAATTTTTCAGCAACCAGTCGTTACAGTAGTTTTGTTTGTCTTCATGTGTTATAAATTTGCACTGATCTGAAGGAGTGTTTTTTATGGGAAGCACATCTTAAGGTCTAAGACTACAAAGTTTTTAAAATTTTATTTCTATATTAGGATTAAATTCCGTAAAAATGCAGAAAGCTTCCCGTAGATACATAGTTAAATAATTCTTCCAACGCCTTTCTTTAATTCCACTTCCCCAAACCACAACCAAAGCATTTGCGCCTGGACAGGTTTTTACTATATCTGGATGGTAATAAAAGGCTTTCACATCCTCGTATTACGAGTTGACATTTGACATGTCCAAGCTTGAACTTTCGGCTGGAGCAATATTCAATTTAGGCGCTTATTTGGTTGTTATCGCTCTTTTTTTGCTTGGCAATTGAGGAAGGGCTTTTAAAGCCTTTTAAATAGCTTTCGATAAAGTTTGTTTGGACTTTTAAGAAGGTTTTGGTACTAACAGAAGGTCTGTCAATATTTTGACATCGATTTCTTTATTAGGCCCTTTGCAGGCTTTTTTTACATTTTTCCTTAACTTGCAAAGTTTTTAAATCGATTTCTGAAATACTTATCTTTTTCGCTTATAGAGCTCACGTATTCTTCTCTATCAGCTAGGGCTAAAGGTTGGATCATCTTTCTTACGCTTTCCGCGAAGTTTCCGGATATGTTCAGTACTGGTGGAAGGTTGTATTTTAGTCATATTTGGATAAGCCACAAATGTAGTGCAGTAAATTACAAATATAGTTTGTAGATGGCAGAAAGATTGAAAGATTTCAGATATGTTAATTCTTGGCGTCACGTGTGGGACACTTTTTATCACGAAAGAAAAACTATTTGCTAAGTGTTTAAGTGCAAATTTTTTTGTCAGCTTTTAGACCACCAAAAGTTAGCTGTAAACAACAAAAATCAATTTGTTTAGTTGACTTGCCTTACAGTTATTAATAAAAAAAGGAAAATGGCGTCACGTGTGGGACATAGACATTTACCTTTGCATTGTAATTATTTTCTCAGGAACAAAGCACTTTAAAACAATTAATATTATACAGTTTAATACTGCTCACCACTCCCTTTAACACAGAAAAGAATATTAGTTCTAATGTGAAAAAAAGTATTAGAAGCGACCTCTCAAAAAATGGTGTACAATGAAAAAGAAAAGCTAGATTCTTTATACTCTCAAACAAATAACGGTATTTATGAAAATAGTGATCTACTCGTCACGATGAATGTCAATTTTTTGAGATGAGAACTTAATCTCTCTATGTAGATGCAAAAATATAAAAAAAGTCAATGTTTGTAATATTGTTCAGATTTCCGTTTTTTCATGGAATGCTCCACAAACAGTTTTGGAGTTTAATAGACAACCCAGGACCACAATTCCTCGCGTGTGGCGTTATGTCATAAATAGAATTTCCACAATGACAATAAATAATACAAACGACGGATTCCTTATTTCGTGTACTCATCATTAACAAATAAACATATTTTAAAACACAAAAAGAATAGTATCGCTTTATATTTTTTACTGGCCTTTCATTAATTTGGGGGTACAAGGAAGTGAAGAGAAACCTATAGCCACTCCTTCCTAGCAGACAACCACACCCACTGTCATACCAGACTTATTTATCCTTTTTTTTGCGCAAACAAAGCTCTGACGGCCGAATATGGGCGGTATATCCCCAATATCAGCTTAGCCTAATTTCTTCGCTTAAATATGTGTCTGCATTCATAGCCAGCATGGGCGGAATATCAGCTTATCTCAAACTCTTTGCTAAAATGCATGTCTAGGTGCACAGCCAGCAGCTCAGACATTAGAATTGGACGCAGTGAAATAGTCGTCGACTTACCTTAAAACAAAATTAAATTAGAAAACCGATTGGCTCTATGTTCCTTCGTGCATATATCCCTGTATATCTCAGTAAGTATAGTCACTCTTGCCACAAAACTTGGCACGGATACTCCTAAAAAAGGGACCTAAATTATGAAAAAAGTTTTTCAGATAGGACCAGGGAAAGGGGTATTTTTCCTACAATGGCCCAAATTTGGTGAAATATTTTATGCGCTATATCTCGTAAACTATAACAGCTATCGACTTAAAATGTTCTACAAAAAGTAATTGTACGCTAAGAGCTACACTTTAAAGAAAAAATTTTTGAGTGGGGTAGCTCCCATACAAATCGACAATTATTATAGAATATTCGATACCGCTATATCTCGGAAACTATAACAGCTATCCACACCAAATGTTCTACTAAAAGTAATTGGACAACAAGGCCTACGCTTTAAAGAAAAAAATTTTTGAGTGGCGGCAAAAAAGGGGTAGCTCCCCCATACAAATCAAAAATTTTTATGAAATTTTCGATATGCTATATCTCGGAAACTATAACAGATATCGAAATCAAATGTTCTACAAAAAGTGATTGGACATCAAGGGCTACGCTCTGAAGAAAAAACTTTTCTGATGAGGGGTAAAGAAGGGGTAGTTTTATTAACCTTTAAATATGAATAATGTCGGAAACTTTTAAAACTCTCGACCTCAATCTTCTTCATCTATTTCTATTATTCATACGAACGTTAAAAATCTGTTATTTTTTCTATGGGCTTTAAAACTCGCACAAGGTTTTTTATTATATTATTTGCAGTACAAAATTGCTCGGCTGAGTATATTTAAAGACCAATGTGAAGGGTGTATAAGATTCGGCACAGCCGAATATAGCGCTCTTACTTGTTTGTTTTGCCTTTGCTCATGATTACTAAGATGCGTTGAGTTGTCCTCATTTGACTTGAGTTTAATTTTATTTTGTAGAGGTGGGTAAATAAAAGTAATATTTACACTTTAAAAAGCAAGGTGGTTTGTTGGTTGAATAGATAGAGCGTCCGCTCTGCATTCATAAGGCCGCAGGTTCGAGTCGATGCTAAGACCGGTTAGTATGTAAGCAAAACTAATAAAATTAGTTTTCTTTGTTTGTGTTAAACAAATTATAATTTATAAATTAAATAAAATACTTAAATTTTTAGAAAAATGTTTTTTTTTTAATTTTTAAAAATTTAACTAAAAATTTTAATTGAATCATTAAAAAAGTTGATTGATAATTTTGTTCCATTTCAAATAAATGTATTTAATTGATACTGAGATACTGCAGGCTGAGAATCAATACAAATTTTATTGGGATTACAAATTTCTTGATTGAAATCAATTTTGTATTTTTTTTGTGAAGGAACTATGGGAAAGATAACATTTGTATCAATATATATGCGTATAAGTGTCCTAAAAAAAGTGTGATTATCAGCGAACTTAACGGCTTTATTAGTGTTCGCACTGTCAAACACTAGAATTATAATTTTTACTAAAATATTGGAGTAGAAAGCTAAAAAACATGTATTCCGTCATGTAGTTAGCCCTTTGATTTGTTTTACGATTTATTTACTATTGTTCGATTTGGTGACGCTTGGACAGCTTTTTTGCGGCTGCCCTGAGATCCCACTTAAGAACATGTCTGTTTATACTGTTTTATTCTAATTAAAGAGTGTGACCAATCCTACTTTGACCATCCTGTTTCGAGCTGCAGTTGTATATTTTTTATTATTTTTGCACAAATTTGCTTCAAATTTTAGATTCTGACAGTATCAACAAGACGGTGCCATATTACATACACCCAGGATTTAAATGAAATTACTGCGAGACCTTTTGCCAAAACAAGTTATTTCAAGAAATGGTGATGTTGATTGCCTTCCACGGTCATCTGATTGAATTATCTGGATTTATGTTTGTGGGGATACCTGAAAAGTAAGGTAAATGCAAACAAACCCAGAAACTCTGGAGAAACTCAAACAAAATATTCGTGATGAAATTATGGAAATACCACGTGGAATATGTGAAAATATAATAAAAAAAATATTCTCAAAAAGGCTCGCCTTTGTGAGGCTAACAGAGACGGACATTTATTTGGTACTGTATTTCATACATAAGTTTCAACATTAAATAAAACATTTATCATTATAAGATATATTTTCTTTTATTTAATACAAAATTATAAACAAACAAAGTAGTATACCTTGCCAGCGGACACCGCGTATAGCAAGGGAAAAGCTGATATAAATTTATCGGACCAAATGGTCTCGTACGCAAAGGTTTGAAGTTGTATTGGACATTGGTAATTGAATTATTTTTTGGCCCCCATCAAGAGAAAGCGCGTATACTGTATATAAAAAAACTGCAGAGAAGAACATCAACACACGCAAACTCCGTGTAGCTAATGGCCTTTTGGATCTTACATCTCCACAACCAGTAAACTCCGGGAAACGCATTTAAATTAAAAGGGTAGATGGCAACAATAAAGCAATCTGGCGTGCTTGTGTTTTGTGTTATGCAACTGCAACTGTTATGCAGCTGGACCAAAAAACAGCAAGAAATTACTTTAAAAACGAGTATTTATTGTCCAAAAGGTCCCACTTACCGCCCTTGTGCCTGCAGTGTTTCCAAAATACGCCCATCTAAAACAATATACTGTATACATACTTTTATTCTTTCAAAAATAAATATAATATTAAATTACTTGTTAATTTCAGAGAATTATTTTTGGGGTTGCAAACATCTGCATTAACGCGAATCACCCTACCCCGTATGTATATGGTGTGGGTATAATAGTACGTTTCCGTTATAAGCAAATTAAGTAATTTTGAGGAAATCATGTCGAAGTGTTTCCATTACTTTGTAAGTGGATTTGTGTTCGAATTTAATTTGACACATGTTTTTTTATTTATTTTTTACCATAAAACAAACAGTAATTTTGTTCAATACCTATTTACAAGAGTAAAATAAAGAAAAACATATGGAAAATAACATTGAGTTTATATTATATTTAGGTGATTCACAAGGTGTCCTATTTGTCCTATTGTGCATATTGTTCTAAAATTTCACATTGGTTTAAAAGCCTTTACCAACTATTTGACACTCAGCGCAGGTGTATATGGAGTTGTTGTGATAATTTAATAAGCATATTAAACGACGTAGTGTTTTTTAAGAACTATTTTTGTATAAAAGACAAAAAAATCATTTTGAAATTTTATAACAATATGACGATAGGACATAATAGGACACCTTGTGAATCCCCTAATTATGTTCAACACATTTATAACCTACCAGGGCGCACGTATATAAGGTGGCCTCGGTTAGTCAGCTGAGTAACGGTATTTCGTTATTTAAAAATTAAATTTTGTTTATGTTCATGTATTTGATTTTTGATTTTGTATTTTTTACAAACAACAACTGTAGTATTCTAAGAAAATCTCAAAAGGAGAAAAAAAGAATTTGTGAGTTTTTGTTATCTGTCTTGTAATTCTTATGACGTTGCTTTTGTAGAATTGCTCCCACCTGATGCATGCGCCTTGCAACCTACTGTCATTTTTCGGATTTGTTAGTCACCAATAACGGATATCCCAAGGTTTCATTTGTAATAATAGCCTCCGCGCAGTGTTGCACAGACAAATTTCGACATAATCTTAAGCAAATCAAGTCATTTGAGATGATTTGCTTATATAAAAAATATATGGGAAATCATGTAGCAAATTACTTAACTTGAGAAAATTAAATGATTTGGTGCATATTACGTAGACGGAAACGCACTACAAAAAATGGTTAAATTTTAGTGTTGTATAAGGGCAATCCCATTGTGACGGGCATGACCATTTTTCTCACATTTGTGATTTTAACTCAAAAAATAAAAATTTTGATTTAAAAAAAGGATATAATTTCAAAGTAGTAAATAGACAAAACATAATTTCTGCTCATAATGATCACTGGAAATCTACAAATTTGAATAGTTTTGACTTTAAGATCGAGTTATCTGAAATTTTTTAAAAAAAGGGTTTATTTTGATGGCTTTTTACGGTAGTTCAAAGTACTTTTATTTGTATTTCATTCATTTTTTCTACAAAAACCTATTTTTGCTTAAGTAAAAACCTTTTATAAAATGTGACGATCGTGACATTATCATCAAAACGTATGCACGTTGTATGTGCGAGAAAAACAAAAATTTATTTTCGTTTTCTTTTTGACGTTAATTCATCGACTTTTTATTATAAAAAAATTTATTTTTTTCCATAAGCACTATACTTCTAACACACACTGTTAAATACTTAATATTCAAAAATTGCTTAATTTTAAAGAATTCCACTACACAATCAACATATTATTATATTTCGATAGAATTAATTTAATTTCTTGTACAATATTAGATGTTAAAGATCTTCTACATTTAAATAAAATTTTTTTTATATTTTTTCTTTTTATTCAAATTATTTCTAATAATGAACGCTTTGGTGACCTTTTCATATATCACGTTTCCCAGTTGTAAATAAATATTAAAAATTCAAGTCAATATTCTTGTACACAAAACAGTTTATTACGAGAACATTTGTATTTACATAACTATTTGCACATGAAAAGCTCAAATTATTTGTCCTCAAATTGCTGGGGTGTGATTAAGCAAGTTAAATGTAGACAGAAAAAAATCTTTAAAAGAAAATCTGGATGAAATGAAAACCCAAACTTTATGTATGTACGTACATATATATAAAGAGGGAAGAAACAACGAAAAGGAATTTAAAGAAATGTAGAGAAAAAAACATGTGGTGCCATGATGATATGGTAACAAATGATTTTACTTACATTTGGTTAA
>OY757189.1:36136498-36497200 GCA_963583895.1 Melanophora roralis | reverse complement strand
AAAATATTTACGCAAGAGATTTTTTAAAATATTAACAATTATAATGAAAAATTGTACAAACGGTTTTGGAGTTTAATAGACAACCCAGGACAACAATTCCTCGCGTGTATATGTATGTGTGTGTGGAGTTAGGGTTATGTCATAAATAGAATTTCCACAATGACAATAAATAATACAAACGACGGATTCCTTATTTCGTATACTCATCATTGACAAATAAACATATTTTAAAACACAAAAAGAATATTATCGCTTTACATTTTTTATTGGCCTTTCATCGGCATAAAAAACAAATTTGGGATCTGCACTGATTGTGTTTCTTTTTATATTCACAAATGTATTTAATTTGCTTTGATATAAATTTTTTATACATAAATTTACAGAAATCGTTAATTGTAGCGAAGCTTTTCTTTCCAAAATTATTTAAAAAATTTAATTAAAATGACACAAAATAAAAATTGAATTAAAATTAGGTTAATGTTTTACGATATTTGTATTACTTTATATTAATTTTAAGCGTATTAAGAAGTGAAGAGAAACCTATAGCCAAACCTTCCTAGCAGACAAAGACACCTTCTGTCATACCAGACTTTGTTCACCCTGTTTTGCGCCAACAAAACTCTGACGGCCGAATATGGACGGTATTACCCCAATATCAGCTTAGCCTAATTTCTTCGCTTAAATGTGTCTGGATTTATAACCAGCAGCCCTGTCGGCTCTGAAGGCCCACAATTGGCGGAATACTAGCTTATCTCAAATTCTTTGCTAAAATGCATGCACGTACTGTGGGTATAAAAATTTTTAAATGTTAGTGTTGTATAAGGGAAATCCCTTGTGACCCGCATGACCATTTTTCTCACATTTGTGCTTTTAACTCAAAAAATTGATTTCAAAAAAAGGATATGTTTTCAAAGTAGTAACTAGACACTGCAAAAACATAATTTCTGCTCCCAATGATCATTTGAAGCCTGTAATGGCTGTGACCTTACAAATTTGAATTTAAAATTAATTTTGACTTTTAGATCAAAGTGTGTGAAAAAATTCTTGAGAACATGTTTAATTTTTTGGATCTTACGGTAGTTCAAAGTAGTGTTTTTTTTGTATTTGATTCAAAATAGTAAATTACCATTATTAGGGCAGTTTAATAATAGTGAAATGCATAATCTACTCTGAGTGGGGAAATTAACGTGCGGTTAGAGGAACGCCACAGGGAGGGGTATTGTCGCCACTACTGTGGATTTTAGTGGTCAGCGGGATATTGAGACGGTATGACTCAAAGGGAATCAAAAAATGGCTTATGCTGACGGTATCGTGGTTTTGGTGACGGGGAAATTTGTGTCCACTACGAGCGAGGATATGCAGAGTACATTATTCGACTTGTCTGCTTCGGCCAGGGACAAGAGACTGGAAGTATACCCAGGGAAGACAGAGCTAGTTCTCTTTACCAGGAAGTACAAGGGGGCAGAGTTTGAGCTGCCAAGGCTTGACGGGTTTCAGCTGGAGCTAGCAGATAGGGCCAGGTTTCTGGGCATCGTCCTGGATTGCAAGTTGTCTTGGAGGGCGAACGCAAAAGAAAGGGTAAGGAAGGCTCTCAATGCCTATTATGCCTGTAGGAACGCCATAGGTAGGAACTGGGGGTTACAGCCGGCCATGATAAATTGGATTAACACATCCGTTGTAAGACCAGTTCTTACGTACGGTTGCCTTGTATGGTGGAGAGCCCTGGAAAGGGACGACATAGGAAAGCTCTTGACTAAGGTCCAGAGATGTGCGGTACTGGGCATTACAGGGGCCAGGAAAAGTACACCACAGGCAGCGCTGGATATCATTGTGCATTTTCCTCCCATTGAGGATTTTGTTGCTGGAATGGCGTCCAGAAGCTTGCTTAGACTTAGTGAGCCAGGTATGCGTGGGGTATGTTTGGATGGACATGACGGCATCTTGGGAAGGATCGAGGATAGTCGACTCCTACGACAGTCAGGTGTGATGGACTTGGAAACTTGACTTTGGGATCCTGCCTCAAGTAGTGTTTCCAGATAGGGAGGCATGAAAAGGATCAAAGAAGCTGTACGAGTAGTGTGCGGTCTTTGCTGACAGATCGAAGATGGAGGTAGGCACCGGGGTTGGTGTCTATATAATGGACACTGGGGAAAGAAGGTCCTATAGACTTCCGGACGAGTGCCGCATTTTCCAGGCTGAAATTCTGGCGGTGATGAAGGCAGCGAAATTGATAGGTGAGGATGCGATTGGGAGAGACGACGTGACAATCTTCGTTGATAGTCAGAGCGCGCTTAAGGATATTATGTCAGGTCTAGACTCATGGACGACTGCACACGTGCTCTTAGAGCAATCATGGGGACACACAGGGTCAGGATCTGCTATGTTCCAGGTCAATATGACGTTTTCGGCAACGAAATTGCCGATGAACTGGCGAGGAAGGGATCGGACAGGGATATTAAACTTAGTTGGGAGCCGGTGAGGCCACCACTGAGCTTCTGTCATGGAGAGATAGGGACTTGTATAATGGACAAGGTGGGTCAAACCAGGAGGGACAGGGCTGAATTCAGGATCTCTAGGCTTTTATGGCCCAGGCTGGACAGGATGGGCACTGACCTGCTACTCAAAGAGAGCAGGAGGTTCTGAAGTTCGTTATTAGGGCTCTCACAAGGCACTGCGATGTGAGATATACGACAAGAAATGGGACAGGAAATCTCCAGATTTCTGCAGGGTATTCGGGGACGAGAAGGATATAGAGACGGTAGAACATCTTGTCTGCCACTGAATGGGCTGCAGATTCGCCGACAGAGGTAGTTTGGAGAACGATTCTTAGATGGACTTGGTGAGGTCCCCGGCAGTGGGCTGGGAAGCATCATTGGTTTCATTAAGAGATTGGGTGGCTGGGCAGATAGGTGATTCAGGACCTATGACTATTAACTTTCTTAGACATCCTGCGGACGGTACTCTTGCTTTCTTTTCTCCTTTCCTATAAAATGCTTCTTTCACTTTTATTTTTTTCCTTTTCGACTTTTTTGAAGGGATTTACAATGGGCCTGAGGGCCTCTGAGTGGAGGTGGCGAGTTGGACTCGCAACTACCCTTCGTAACTTAACCTTACCAGCGTAAACTCTAGGCTATATGTCAGTTGTTGAATAGCTGTCTAGTTAAAGTAAGTATTTACGTAAATTGAATTAGTTACAGTGGAACTAATAAGCACTATACTTCTAACATACTTCTAACACACACTGAGTATTTAAAGCCAATATTCAAAAATTTCTAAATTTTATAAAATTCCACTACACAATCAACATTTTATTATATTTCGATAGAATTACTTTAATCTGTTGTACAATATTAGAAGTTAAAGATCTTTTACATTTAAATATAATTTTTTTTATATTTTTTCTTTTTATTCAAATTATTTCTAATAATGAACGCTTTGGTGAGCTTTTCAGATATCACGTTTCCCAGTTGTAAATAAATATTAAAAATTCAAGTCAATATTCTTGTACACAAAACTGTTTATTACGAGCACATTTGTATTTACATAACTATTTGCACATGCAAAGCTCAAATTATTTGTCCTCAAATTGCTGGGGTGTGATTAAGCAAGTTAAATGTAGACAGAAAAAAATCTACATAAGAAAATCTGGATGAAATGGAAACCCAAACTTTATGTATGTACGTACATATATATAAAGGAAAGCAACAACGAAAAGGAATTTGAAGGAATGTAGAAAAAAACATGTGGTGCCATGATGATATGGTAACAAATGATTTTACTTACATTTGGTTAAATGTTATTGTTTTAACCAAAGCCACTTATGTTCTTAGTTCAACCACGTCTATTTGCTAATAGTGAATACATTTAAACCACAAAGAACGATTTGTAATGATAATGTCCATCAAGTAAGTACTTTGGGTTGAAGATATTTAAGTATAAAAGTTAGAAAAAGTAACTATTGCGAAAACAAAGACATGAAAGTATTTAAGAATTTTACTGGGATTCTAGTTAACCCCTCAAAGAAACCCATTTGAGGTGCACAACAGTGCACGTAGCCCAAACCTTCTTTAAATTTTAGTTACTTTTTAAAAAAATATTTTTGCACATTCTTTGGTACTTTTTCACATATTTTGGGCAGTGACTCTAGAAATATTAAATTAAGAAAGTCTACCTTATATTGAGATCAAAATTCAATAAGGTGGAAAAAAGTACTTTTTTACAGTTTTGGTACTTCCTCGCATTTTATCTATTATCACACATTATCTATGTGCCCAGATGAATGATATTAAGAAATTTGACCCATATTACGGACGAAAGTCAAGTAAGTAAACAATAAATTCTTTTTAACTGTTTTGGTACTTTTTCCCATTTTTTTGGACTATGAATCTAGATGTTTGATATTAAGAAATAGTGACCCAGAATGAGGTCGAAAGTGAACCTTGTGGACAAAAAGTACTCTCTTTTAAGTTTGGGTGCTCTTTCGCATATTTTGAGATTTTAAGTCTAGAAATATGAAACTAAGGAATAATGACTCAAATTAAGGTCTAAAGCTAACTAAATGACCAAGAGTAATTTCTTTATACTTTTGGGTGCATTTTGGCATTGAATAATCTCATTCAACCTAAATATAAAAAATTAGGGACTGCTCACTCATTACTGGATCGAAAAGTGTCTGGTGGCAGATTTACATTTTCAAACTTAAATAAAAAATGTAATAGCTACACACAATTTTATTAATAGCACTGGACGATAGAATGAAAATTGGTTCAAAGCTGATTTTCCTTTAAAGTCACAAAAGATTAGAAATTGCCATTAAAACCCTGTCTTTGAGGTATCTCCATCAAATAAAAATCCATGGGAGCTAGATCGGGCAAACTCAGCGGCCATGGGATGTCTCCAAAGCGACTGACCAGTTTTTAAGGGAACTTTTCCAGAAGAAAATTCATTGTTGAGTGTACAGTCACCCCTACCTCTTGAAATCACGTGCGTGAAGAGTACGATGGATGTCTCACAGGCTTAGCAAAAAGAATTCCGTCATTATGCGTCGATAGTTTACACCGTTGAAATTTGTTGCCTGGTCTCGAGAGTTTTAAAAAAATGGTCCAATTATCTCATGCGTGTATAAGGCACACCAAACAGTAACCCTGGGTCAATGCAATGGGGATTAAAGTTTCAATGCGGGTTTTTGGAGACCAGTAACAGCAGTTTTGCTTGATAACGTGGCCGTTTGATAAAAAGTAAGCCTAGTCGCTTCAAAAAATTGGACTTACAGTGCGAAAACGTTTCACCATGGTTTGATAAAATTTTTGCTTAAATTAAAGTCACTTTCATTCAGTTCTTGAACGATTTGAATTTTGAAAGGACGGAGCTTCAGATCCCTTTGTAAAATTTCATGAATAATCGCTCTTGGAAGTTCCAGTGAGGGTCCTGTTTTCCGTATTGAAAGACGCAGATTTTTACGTTCACTGCTTTTAAACAGTTCAATGTTTTCGAAAGTTCTTGGGCCCTGGCCACGGGACATTCATAGCCGAAGCAGTTGCGCGAAGTCTCTGCACCCACGAACAAACTAAATTTAGACTCGGTCCATTACGTATTCGCCGAATATCGAACTTTGAACAAAATTGTAGAAATAATAATTGTTAAAATAATCGTATTTAAAATTATAAACTTGCCACCAGACACTTGGTACTATGTGCACAAAAGGTACTTTTTCACAGTTTATGCAATTTTTTTGCATTTTTAAAATTACGTGTCAATAAACTAAAAATTTAGAAACATGAAACGAACAGTTATGGTTCAGAGTCAACAATTAGTTTTTTATATTTTTGGTAAATCCTTTAAGGACTTTATACATGGCTCTGTATCAATTTTTTTCAATAACCTTTGGAGAAACGCAAGGGGGCGAGGGGGGCAACCTGACAAAATATCAAACTTCGGACATTTACACTATTTAATATTGGTCGGCCATTTCGGGCAAATCCGGATGGGGTTATTGTATATATAATAACTTAAAAAATTATAAAATAAATTTCCTTCAACTAAATTACCTATAGAGGAAAAATTTTTTCAGTAAGAAAAAAATAATTTTCAAAAGAAACGTATTAAATAAAACAAAATAAAAGATTCAAATTTCAAATTGTATCAGAAATCGTGTAAGTATTTTAATGCTCATAATACTCCCTTAAATGGTCTGTTTCAACCAAAAATAAGTAAAAGCGTTATATTCGACGGTGCCAAATATTATATTACCCTTTACAATGGTATACTTGTGCACTCAGCCGTCTGATCTAGCCAAGATGGTTTCCAACCGCAAAAAATATAATAAATTTACTTTTTGCGTGCTGAGTTTAAAGACAAGTTCTTGAAATAGAAGGCTTCACAGTCTTTCTTTTTAATAAAAAAAAATGTTCTTTGTAAAAGATTTGAAGTCGATTATTTCAACAGTTTTCAAAATAGTATTTCGTATCGCTCCCGCAACTTCCATGGTGCTCCTACAAAAGTCAAATTTAGGACAGACCCCAATTTGTTTTTCCTCCCTAACATTTTTGTAAAATATGCTTACTGCCCAGAACATATATACCCCTATCTCTATCACCTAAGGGGGTTGCCATACAAAATTTACAAAAATTATGTAAAAATTTCCATAACTTTCCCAGAGTCGGCCCTAGAAAAATAAAGTGTACGACCGACCCTCGTTGGTTTCCCTCCCAAACATATTCCTGGAACATACTCACCCACCCTCTTTTTCTATCGCCATAGTTTGAAATAAATCCCCCCCTCCCCACCCATTCAACTTTCTGGGTGCCCGTGCATAGGTCAGATGTAGGACTGACTCCAACTCCGTTTACCTTGCAAAAATTTTCTTAAAACATAGTGTCCCCGAATCACAACCCCCTGAGGGGGTAAAAAATTTTTAAAAATAAGGGTAAAAACCATATAACTTCCCCGTAGCCACTCGAAGTGGGTTAAAATATGACACCGACCTCTTTTTAAAAACTAAAAATATTTTATAAATAAAAAGAAATATGTAGAAAAAAAGTTCCAGGTATGTAAATAAATTTCAGCACAGCAGAATACAGTGCTCTTAGATTTTTATTAAAAAATTTCGTTTAAAAATTAAACAAACCGGCTTCCACCCATGTGCGTAAGGATTTATATAAAAGCGCTATTTTATAATTCTTACTTAAAGTCACGCGTAGCTCTGCACAAATTGAATTACCCAGCTAACATTTGGAAGACCATTTTCTTTATCAATTGTGCTTGAAAATAAATTCTGCAAATTCTGAGAAAGCGACTATTTTCAAAAAAAAAAAAAAAAAAAAAAGAAACAAAATTTGCAGAGTGTGTTTGAATTAAAAATGTTCCAAATTTTAATTTTGTACAAAAATAATTAAAAACGCGACTAATAAGAGACTCGTTCTGAAAAGTCTCGGTTAGAATACCATTTTTTTACCAAAAACCCATTTATATAAATTTCATAACCGGGAGCATACACTATTATGTTAAACATACAGAAGATTCAAAAAGACAAGAACGAAATAGAAAATACTTCCTGGATATACATATATGTAAGCTTACAAATTTACATATGAATATGTGTATGTATAGATGTATGTATGTATGCCGGTAAAAGTGGTGTCAAATTTCTGTAATTCAAGTATTTGAACTCTGTAAAAATGCTAAACAGATTTAAATGATTAGAAAAACAGTCAACAACTTAAACAAAATTACCACTTAACAACAACAATCAAGTTTTGCATATTTTAATATTCCTTCTAGTTTGTAGAAAATTTCCCCACATTTTCTTCCATTGAAGAACAAATTATAAAAAATAGTCACGTAATAATGAAGCTCAATAATAGCTTTTGCACCGTTTTTATCCTTTGCTCCAGCCCCCTTTTTAAGTTTAGATTTTAAGCAGCATTAAATGCTTTTCGTACAAATCCTGTTAAAAAGGTTTTAATAAAATAAAATGCTACGAGAGTAAACTTAATTAAGTGAAATTATTTACTGATTGACTGAAAGTTATTAGTTTACAATTAGTATAAGGTTGAAGTTTTGTACAGCTTAAATAAAAAAAAAAAATTTAATAATATTTTAATCATGTTGTAGAAATAAAAGTTTTAAATTATTTATTAATTTAGTTTAGTAACCCATAAAAAAGAATTAATTCTATGACAAAGTAAAGATAAGCTAAACGTATGGTTAATCATGGAAACAAAAACAATAAAAATGCACAAATTAAGATACATAGATAAGTTTTTTGTTGTAAATATATTTTATTTGACTGGTCCAAGAAGCTTTAGAGACAAATTATTGCAATACTTGATTTAAATGGCTCTAACTTAAAGCCAAATGATTGCATAATCCTGGGCTTAATCATTTTTAATTATTTGACTGTAATGTGGTTTAAATTAACACTTCAACGAAATATTTTGTTTCTTCATTGGCGTAAAATTAAGAGGGTTAAACAAATATTTGCACGTATTTCGTATTTTTTGTTTTACATTACAAGACCCTTAACACCAACATACTTCTATTTTGTAAAGACATATAAACGGACATACCTAAGAATACTGTTGTATGAGGCAGGGCGTTTACAAAGAAGAATTACAAATAATTAGATTATTTTGTGGTTCAGCATTACTCTTTTAATAAATTGAAGAAAGTGTATTTTTAAAGAAATTTAAAAAAATATTATTTTCATCAAATGTCATATATACCCTGCAGGAAATGTCAATAGTGAATCACTAGAAATTCATATTTGACACTGTCACCAGTACTACTGACAAGCTTTACCCCATGCAATGCTTTTTGCTACAAACATTTGCGTGTCATTGAAAATCCACTACTGACAGTAGAACTATTTGGGGTATAATGTAGACATTGGAACCAGTGATTAACTAGTACCTTTTAGCAATTTTAGTTTACAGTTCTACTGACTAGCAATATCACTGGCAATGTGGTTTTTTCAATAGACATTTAACATGCATCTGTCATTGAAAATAATTGTAAATTGTGTATATAAATTACTTTTTAAGTACAACTAATAAAATTAACAATTAATTAAGACCATACACTTTTGCGTTTGACGGCGACCTGGAGCTTTATTTTTTCACTAACAGTTTTCTCTTCTTTTTATCAATGCTAAATATAAAACAGTAGACGTATTGTTGACAAAGCCGCCAAAGAGGTACCATAATTGTCGACAAAAGTGTTGACATGGGGACACTTGTCCCCAGGTTTAAATTCTAACTACTACACAGATATTAATTTCGTATTAATCATAATCTTATCCAGGCGCATGTCCAGGCAGGAGGGGGGAGAAAATGGAAATTTCAAATATGAAAGGTTTAATTCCAATTTTATTTATTTAACTTATAGTGTTTGTTGTGGGTTAAGCTTGTTTATATGCATTTATTAGTACCTACACCAACTCGTCAGTAGACTTCAACCAAATTCTTAGAAAATCTCAGGAATATATTTTTACTTTTATAAAATAACTTTAAAAAACTTATTGAGAACTTTTATAAACAAATTAAAACACTCAATAGTTTTTTCTTAAACTTAACAAGGAATTTTTTGTTATTAAACTGTTTTAATTTTCTTTTCTCCTGTTGCATCTGGACAAACATTTGTTACCACTAAATGTATTAAAGGGCTACCGAAAACAAAACTTTTTTGTATTACAACACTTTCAAATATTGTTGAGGTTATTATATAGAGTAAAAAAATATTCATAAGGTTTTTCAAGAATTTGGTTGAAGTCTACTGGCGGTTTGTTGTAAGTTTTCACCCTTTTTTTCTGCTTCTTTGGATAACACAAAGGCAACGAACTGAGCGGGCCCAAAAGGGCAGTATCCCTCTTTTAAAAGCTACCTTGCCTGTTCTACCTAATTTACACACAACTAGCTCAACAAAAAATTTGCCAGAAATTGAAGTTGATTTCGAAACCACTTTTTAATTACTTAAAATCTGCTGCCATTTCGTTTTTTTGTGTCCAAATAAACATACATATTTCAATGTTTATACTTCGTTTAATTACACATTATTCAAATAAAATGTAATAAAATAAATAAATAATAATAATTATGCTAATTTTTAGTAATTGAAATGGCATTAGTAATCATACGATATAATTTTTAATATTTTTAATGTCAAACTTAAACAATTCAAAAAGTAAGAGTGGTCCAAAACCATTATTATACCCTACAAAACAACAATTTATTTTATATTAAATAGCACCGTATGCACAGAATATATTTACTAGTTGAGGTGATATTTGTAAGTGGTGGCAACATGATTTTCGTTTAAATGTGTACATTAAGTGTAACGGGTAAATGGGATCACAAATCTTTAATTTAAAAAAGGATTTTCACATGTGTCATTATATTTGAATATAATTATTTTAACAGTAGTTTTGATTTAGCTGCATTTTGTTCATGTGTACAAAACTGGTCTTTTTTATAAGCTTATACAAACAAACTATTTCTTTAAGTGGACTTTCTATAGCTGCTTTTTTTAGATAAGCTGCACTCAGTTTCATAAAAAACGCTGCGTTTTTACTTAGCTGCGTAAAATATTTGATTTCTGTAAAATTATTTGTAAAAATGCTTGTTAATGTGCACTTTGTATACCTGCACGCTTGTCTTGTATTTTGGTAGTTTTTATCTTTTCTCATCTCATCTCATCTCGTATTGACGATTTTTCAAAACAGCGCAGCACCGTGCCTGTACTCCCGTACTCTAAATTTTGCACTCAAAACATAAAACGCCTTATGAAAATCTTTCAACGATAAAACAAACTTTATACAAAGCATCCTTACCCGTTTTTAGATGAATTCTGGATCACTTCGTATTTAAGATAACAGCTCTTGTAATTTACCTGCACAAAGATTGTGCAAAGTTGACTTTAAACCAAGTCAAAACTACAGTATCCGGATTGCGTTTAAATATGATTTTCTAAGCAACGCTAACATAGAAGAGTTTAATGGTAAAAAATAAACTAAACATTTTAAGTTATGTAAAATTGTGCCAAAATTAAAGAAATATTTGAGGCCGTTTTAGCCTAAAACGCTTATTCCGGAAAAAAATTTTATTCGCGAATATCAAGGAATAAGCCAATTACCAGTCAACAGACTTAATTCCTTTACCGAAAAATTTATTTGTGGCAAACTTTTTTTAAGTAAATTTAAAACGCGGTCTTAATCACAAGAATAAATTGACATCCAGTCAGACCCACGGATAGGTGAACGAGCTATTATTTTAAGGCATTATAAACATCTGCTCAAAAGCATAACACCCCTAACATGTACATATGCAGTGTGGGTGTAAACTCCATTATATGATAAACGATATCAGAAAATAGTCTAAAAGGGCTTACTTAGGTAAGTAGGTTCTTATACGTTTGTGCTGATGCTTGTTGTTTCAAAAAAAAAACTAAACCGATTGGAATACAGCCACTTTCATTGTTGATTAATAGATGTACGTACGTCTCTATGTCCATTCCGTTGTCCTTTTTAAGAGCCTCTTCAACCGTCTAGCTGTCATGAAAAAGGTTTTTACTCAATTATTTTGATGTTATAAACTAATGGGAACTTAACACTTTCTACGAAAGTGTCAGCAATTCTGGTATCCAGTCTATGTTTTTGAGCAGATGAGACCCTAAACAGTTTGCTCTTGTGTGCACGAGCACTATTAAGTAACACAAATCTGCTCAATAGTTCTTTAATCCTTCAGCATAGTACACATTATAGTCCCCAAGACTGTACACAAAGTGGTATTTACATAGACCTCCATGTTCTTGGCCCTGGTAGTTTAGAACAAAGTCTATACTGCTTTTGAAAGGCCAAAGTGAAGCTCAGACAGCCATTGCCCTTTTATTTGTAAAACCCAGTAAATGTTAACCTCTCTTATGGCATACAGTTTACCACGCTTGAACGATTGAGAAGCAGGTGAAGTTTTCGGCGGCACCTTAATTGCCACCTGTTTATCAATAAACATATTTACTACACATTTTTGGTCTAACAGTACAAGGCAAGATCAGCAATCATTTTGATTACCAGTATCTTTGTCTAATGCGGACTTACTGATAATCAGCTCTAAATAAAAGACTGCAGTTTTGACTTCCTATTCAATCGTTAACCGATCTTTGTAAGGGAGTTGCATATCTTGTGGTACAGGCAAATACCAACCCCATCCTAATTACCTTTGGCTTCACCCTGAAGTTCAGTTTCAGGACCATAAAGTCACGGCTTTATTCCGTATCAATAAAAATCTTGCCACTTTTCTATACCCCCTGCGTAAGTTATCCCGTTGCCCCTACTCGAGGCTTAGACCTTTTAATATAACTTTTTCCAATCAGATTTAAAGGTTTCAAGTCCAAGATTAAAGTTTACGACGGTAAACGGGCGCTGCATGGGCATCAGTTTTACGCAGTCCTGTAAGTTTTTGCACGCTCTGCCCTTAAATTTTTTTTTTTTTGTATCTTATTTGTATTAAAAATATAAAAGTTAAATTTAAAATAAATCTATTTTTTTTAATTTAGAATAAAAGTTTGTTCAGTGTTATACTTACAGCCTGAAGCATTTTTCATTTAGATGTCACGGAAAATTGAGTTTTGCATTAATTTTAATGCAAATGTAAACTTACAGTTAAAATGTAAAAAAGTCTGCCAATTCTACCTAATGTAGCGATCAACAACAAAAAAGTCAGCCAACGAATATGACAAAAATCCAAAATTATTCTAAATTTATTTGTTTAATAAATGGCAGAACAATAAATAAAATCGAACATTCATACATACATATGTACATATTTCAAAAATTATAATTTATACACTTGAAAACACACGCACCTAAAAACTAAACAAAAACTGATAAAAATCCATTTTGTATTTAACTCTAACGACAACAAAAACAGCTTAAAAATATATAAATTCAAACCAAAAATGAAAAAAACAAAAGTTTTAATGTTTTTAAATGAATTTTATGGCCCCAATGAAAAATGGCCCAAAATTTTATTTAAAAAACAAAAACACAAAAATTTCGGGCCATTTTTCCTGTTTTTTCGGAATATTTTTTATTCCAAAAATTTTGGACCTTTTTTAATTTTAAAAGTTTTTTAAAAGGAACTTTTGGCCACAATGAAAAATTATTCCAAAACAATGAAAAATGTTCCCAATTTGAAAAATTAAAAATTTTAAGCAATGAAAAATCAACCCAATTTCAGAAATGAAAAGCGGCCCAAAAAACAGGAAAAATGGCCTCAAACTTTCGTGTTGTTGTTTTCAATGTAAAAGCTTGGGACCATTTTTCATTATAAATTTGGGACAATTTACATTGGGACCATTTTCTACTATTTTCCTTTCCTTTAAAACTCATTTTTTTTTTGCCATTTTTCATAATTTCTTGGGGCCATATTTTCTTTCTAAAATTGGGGTGATTTTTCATTTTTAAAATTGGGGCCTTTTTTCATTAGGGCCATTTTTCAAGGAGCCAAACTTACAATTTTATACAAAAACTACAACCAAAAACAAACAAAATTTTTTATATTTTTGTAACATTTTCTGTTTCTTTTTTTTGCGTTTGTTACTACTGTTGTTCTAACATTGAAAAATGGTGGGAAAGTATTCATTAACAGCAATTCCGTTTCCGATTTAAATAACATAAATTTTATGAAAATACAATTCAATTACAACTACTAGAACAAATACAACAAAAAGCATATCCCAAATATAACGGCAATTGTGGGGCGTAAATATTTAGAGAATGCTCTTCATATTTGAACACGTTTGTGTGTGTGTTTGAGTGTGTGTGTGTGTGTGTGTGTGTGTGTGTGTGAATTGCACTTTGTGCATACAATTAGGGGGACAAACCTAAAAACATATGCTAAATAAGTATAAGGGTTTGCTGCTGAGTCCATAGAGGCGCTTTAAAAGGTATAGTTCTTTGTATCCAAATTGGAAAAAACGGAATATTGAAAAGTAATTTTGATTGGAACATCTGTCACTACTTCTAAAGGTATTTGGGGCGCAGAATTCAAATGTGAATTATCTCTAAAACCAAGGAACTGAAATTTATATAATAAAATTTTGCAGTTAAAATATAAACAAATTTTATGACTCACTCTAATAATGCTCATATTTATGTTAATACATACAAATGATAACACATGACATACATACAAATCTGTGCATATTTTTGTTGGTTGTTGGTCAATGAGTTTTTGGTCAATGTTTTGTTGGGCAATCAAAAAAAATTATGACAATAAAATGCGTATAATTTTATTAAAACCCTTTTGCATAAACCATAATATGAATGTAACAACATGCCATTTCATTTGTAAAATAAAATGAAATCACAAATTATATTCGCATTAAATATTTAAATAAAGGGGTCACACAAATGCGTTAACGTCAGTGACGAAAACACAACAAAAACTAAAGTGTGTGACAGTCTTAAAGCTTTTAAATTGGTTTTAATATCCTTTAAAATTATAATAAAGATTAACATTTTATTTAAAAGATTAAAAAAATTAGTCTAATAAGTTGTTTTAGCCCTTCTTCTAGCACACCGACATTTAGGCCTCAACAACAACAACAAATTTCACAAAAATAACTTCATTTTTATAAACATAAATATTCTTTAAACATATCTTTTCATGTAAAAATCTATAACTTTTTATAGTCTTCGATAAGTTATTTAATATTGCGGCTTATTGTTCTGTATTTAGTCAAAAAGTTTATGGCGATAATTCAGACACATATACAAAATTTCGTCAAGGTAAGATAATATTCAAGTCAGTTATAGCTCAAAATGTTTATTCCGGGAGGGCATTTTGTATGAGAAATATATCAAAAAATGGAGCAATCATCACCTTAAACAATAAATAGGCTTCGTGGCAGTGTCAATAAATTTATCTACGACAAATTTCATCAAAATAACTTTAATACTGTGATCTGTAAGGGCTTCTAGGAATACACATACACCTAGCTGGACGGACAAATGGACATGCTGAGTCGATCAGTTTACTTGAATGTTGGTCTCAGAACATTATTTTTGGGCATTTTAAACATCTGCACAGTATGTGGTGTGGCTTGGTTCTTTACTCGAAAATTTCGAAAAATAAATGGACCCCTCAAAAATGGTGTCATCAGTTTTTGTTGAAAGCCCTAACCATATTCAGCAATTTTTTATCCAATACTCCATTAAATAATTATTTTTACATTTTATGAAAAAAAAAATTTTACTTTTTATTTTTAAAATTTTTTCGATACAAAAAAGTGAGAAGTAAGATTTTGCCAATAGTTAGAAACAAAAAAATGTAGGAAAAAGCATTTGTTCGTACAATGCAAAAGAAAAATATTAAATGCAGGGTGTCTGGTGCCAGATTTATATTTTCAAACTTATTAAAAGAGCATTGAACGATAGAATGGAACAGCGGATTTCAGTTTTCAAAGAGTATGTCATCCAGATGTCTTCTGTCGAGTTGAGCACACTGTTCAAAGCGGAGCCTTGTGTTTTGCGTCACACGGTTCAATAAACTAGGTTGAATTGAGATGATTTCTCGTCGAATATTTTCCTTTAAAGCCACAAAAGATTAAAGATTGTCATTAAAAATCCTCTCTTAAAGGTAGCTCCAAAAAAAAATTCGTAGGAATTTAAACGGGCGACGTCAGTGGCCATGGGATGTCCCTAAAGCAACTAATCAGTTAATGGGGGAAATTTTCCCGAAGCAAATTCACCGAAGCTCTGGCTGTGTGTGTAGTCCCCGTTATCTTGAAACCACGTTTGCGAAGAGTACTATTGATGAACTTGAAGGTTTGGTGCAAAAAATTCCGTAATCATGCGTCGGTAATTTTCACCGTTAATAGTCATCGCCTGGTCTAGAGAAATCTGTAAAAAATGGTCCAATTATTTCATGCGTAGATAAGGTAGAACTTGTTGGGGCAATGCACAATGTTTCTTAATATTTAATAGAGGGCTGCGCGTTTTTGGGGACCAGTTTTACTTGTTGACGTGGCCGTTTAAGTGAAAATGAAACTTGTGGCTCCAAAAAATGTAATTCACAGTGCAAAAATGCTCCAACATCGTTTTCCGTCAATCAAAGTCCCTTTCTTTCAGTTTTTAACGATTTGAATTTTAAAAAGATGGAACTTCAGATCCTTTTTGAAACTGCATGCGAAATTGCTCTTGGAAGTCCCATTAAGGCTGCTCGTTTTCGCATTAAATGTCACGGACTTTTACGTAAACTACCTTTAACCAGTTCAATATTTTTGGGAGTCCCTGAAGATCTACTGGGGCCTGGCCGTAAGCGTTCATAGCCGAAGCAGTTGCGCGGAGTATCTGCACCCACGAACGAATTAAATTTACACTCGCTTCATCACGTATTTGCTGAGTAAATAGTTTTATTTTTCCTTAAAAAGGAGATTTTAGTCAACAAACATTTAGGTATAGTCATATTAAAAAGGACTTTTTTCCAGGACTTCAGGAGCTTTTTGGAGTGCCTAGGCATATTCTGATTTTGCTGATATGTAAGTAAAAGATTTATGGTGGCTACAAATTTTTCTCGAAATTATTAGTAAAAATTTTAGATGCCATGTCAGTTATTAAAAAAATTTTTTTTAATTTTTTTCTCTTACTATTTGAAAATAAAAAGTCCAGGAAGAAAAAAATTTTTATACAAAATGCTAAAATATTTATTTAGTAGAGTTTTATCTTCAATATTCCTGAATTAAATTTGGGGCTATAAACAAATCTGAATTAGCTTTTTAAGAAAAACTGATAAACCCACTTTTTTAGGGGTTTACTAAATGGCCACCAACCTCGCCAAACTGAGTGAATATTTGAGTTCATTTTTCGACAGAAGTATCTAATAAGTCATGACTTTTGCTCCACTGTTTAATAGTACAAATTCTACAAAAACAATTAACATTATTTTCCATATTTTAACTTCAGTTTGTTAAAATTGATTGTAAATTTTAATATTAAAAAAGGTTCCAATATGTAATTACTTTAATATATTAAAAGTATAAAAACTCGATACAAAATTAGATAAAATTTAGTTGCATAATGGATATTTTAAAAACACAAATTCAAATTTTTTTTTCGTATTACTACCCTCTAGGAATTGACTGAATACTCTCATTTAGTAAGTATTATGGTAGTGGAACGTTTTCTCGCGAACGGAAACACTTTTCAGATAAGAAAATTGTAACATATTTCATGAGTTTAAACTTTCTTTTGTGTCGAATTATTGTAATTTTTAATAGAAATTATTTGAAGTGATATTTCAAAATAACTTTTTAATATCCAACGGTTTTGTATATAAACAGTTGGCAACAATGTAATTTCTATTAAGCATATCAACGTATAACAGTTAATTTAGCAGAAACCAATATTTTAGCAGAAAATGTAAACTTCGAAATTTATTAAGCGGCGACATCTAGTGGCAACTAGCAAAACTAACGTTTTTATGATAAATGTTAACTGGATTTTATCCGTACATCAGTTAAATTATCAGTTTTTGCAGTTCTTTATGTTAAGTACCATGCCAGGTGTTTTTATTTAACAGAAATTAGTAAAAACATTTTTTAATAGAAAAATCATCATGAAAGCTGCCAACTATAGCAATTAAAAGAAACAGTCTTTTGAAAGTAACGTTGGCCCATTTATGTATATGGGGGATTTCATGTCAAGTGACCCAACTTTTAAAACCGATGTCTTTCGATTGGAAAGAAATTTGGACCAAAGTAAGTTCTTGCAGAAAGTAGCTTAGACACAATTTTTTAGCACGATCGGTCAAGAACTCTCTGAGCTAGAGGGGTTCAAAATTTGACATTTTCGGCATATATATGTTTTTTCTCATACATGTAGTTTATTACCTTTTGCTTTTAACAAAATTCGTCCAAAATACTTTCGATAGTTTTTTTTTCAATCTTTCAGAAAAAAATATTTTTAAAATTAAAAAAAATTTTTTTTTATTTTTTTTTATAAAATAATTAGAAAAAAATTTTTTTTTTCCAAAAGTGCCCATTTTTTTTTTTTTTTTTTTTTTTGCTTAAAAGAAAGCTTAGGTCGTTTGCTTGAAGAACTTGGAGGTCGCTTAGTGGGATGCGAGTGGGATATCTATAAAAAATAATGTTTTGTAACTCAAGGTAGGGATTTTCCAATTTTCGCGTATATTCTATTTTGATTTTTATCCTATTTATGTAAAATTATCTCTTAAGCAAAAAAAAAAATATTTTATGCTAAGAAACAAAACAATTTAACCTTTCCGACGGTATGCATTGAAAATATTAACAAAATGTGTTCAGACATTGTCATATAAAAGTGATTTTATTCCAAAGGACTACCATTTTGTTGGTAATACAGTGTCGAGTGTATGAGACTTTATTTGGTACTTGCATACCAACGGAAAGGTTAAATTATTTTGTTTCTTAGCATAAATAATTTTTTTTTTTGCTTAAGAGACAATTTTACATAAATAGGATAAAAATCAAAATAGAATATACGCGAAAATTGGAAAATCCCTACCTTGAGTTACAAAACATTAATTTTTATAGATATCCCACTCGCATCCCACTAAGCGACCTCCAAGTTGTTCAAGCAAAAGACCTAAGCTTTCTTTTGAGCAAAAAAAAAAAAAAAAAAAATTGGGCACTTTTGGAAAAAAAAATTTTTTTTCTAATTATTTTATAAAAAAAAATAAAAAAAAAATTTTTTTTAATATTAAAAATATTTTTTTCTGAAAGATTGCAAAAAAATCTATCGAAAGTATTTAGGACGAATTTTTTTAAAAGCAAAAGGTAATAAGCTACATGTATGAGAAAAAACACCTATATGCCGAAAACGTCAAATTTTGAACCCCTCTAGCTCAAAGAGTTCTTGGCCGATCGTGCTAAAAAATTGTGTCTAAACTACTCTCTGCAAGAACTTACTTTGGTCCAAATTTCTTTCCAATCGAAAAAAAAAGTTGGGTCACTTGACATGAAATCCCCCATATTTAAATTGAGAATTTAATTGTTTGCGTTTTAAAAATTTCAAAATATTAATGTGCTGTTTTTATAAGACAAGTAGTGATCGTCTGGGTTTATAATGAAAAGTTATTCTTGGGTTTGTTTTCAAGGAGCAAAATATACTATTTCAATAAATTTTATTAAATACTTTTATTATATATGTCTATACATATTTTTATACCCTTCATATAAGCTTTTCATTCTGTTTGTAATTTCTGTAATATCCATCTGCGACCCCATAAAGTACATATTTTCTGGCCAGACCTTCATAGGGAATTTGCTCTTAATGCAACTTATTTCATTAAGTTTGGTTCAAAAAACACCGAAAATTTGCAGCCAGTTAAGGAACCGTAATATTGTATTGTTAATTCGCTCGGCTACTAAATGCAATATCTGGTTAAAACTATTTAGGAAGTTCTTGGGGAGTTTTACTACGTCCTACTATTTCTTTCAATTTATGCTAATACTCTCTCTGCGCTTTACGCTTTACTCAAGGGCCGGGTATTTAAATTGGTCTTGGCTTAGTCTTGACCTTTAGAGATAAGAAGTTCTTTTGTCATGAAATCCATATATTGATGAATATATATTCAAAACCTTAAAAAACATTTTGGAAAATAATCTTCAAAGTTTTAATGTGACCATTTTTAACTCTTCCGCGTTTTCAGCCATACACCTGATAAAGTGTAAAAGCTATGGGTGTCAGGCGAATAATTCGAGTTTTTTCAAATAACTATTCGAGTTATTTTAAAACCTTAATCGTTTATTTGACCAAAATTAAAATTTCACACTCGATAAACAATTGACTCGAATAAATTCAAAGCCCGGTTTAATGGATGCCCTTTTGTTTATACGGGGTTTTTTTATTAAAACCCTTTGTTATGCAACGGAATATTTTTACCTGTGTTTATTTTCACTTTGCTTTCAAATTAAAAATTCAGTTTAATATAAAAAAATAACTGTTTAAATTATTTGCATAAAAAAATTAAATACACTGAACGAGCATTTTTCGTATTTGTTTAAGAAAGTCTAATATGTATTCAAATAACACGGGGTTTTATTGAAAAGACAAAACAATTATTCATTGTTTAATTAAATAAATTAAAATTTATATTTGTAAAGCTCTTGTATAAAAGCTTTTCATCTGCTAATTTTATGGATCTTAAACCAAACCACTTGAAAATGTTGTTCGTTAGACTGCTCTCCGTTATCATCTTCGTTTTGTATTTGATACCTGAAAAATCACAAGTTGTTGGAAAAAAAATAGTTCGTGTCGTTTTGTTAAAAACCTGCCCAATTTATGAGAACACTGGTTTTGCCACTGATGGCGTTAATTGCTATCTATTTCGTAATGTCTGCTTTTTTCTAAAAAACCGCAGGGAACGTAGTTATTTCTTACAGCCAAGTAGGTGGTTTTTTTAAACAAAGTTTGTCTTAGTTAAAGATTTTTTTTCCCACAGAATTATACTCCACCACCAAGAAAGATTGTCAAACGAAATGTAACCTAAATTGTGGCACCGAATGGAAAGGAGTTTGCGGAGAATATGGTGGAGAATATAAGTATTACGCCAATGATTGTCAGCTACGAAAGGAATCTTGCATTAATGGACAATGTAAGTTATTTGTTAATTAACTTAGAAATAAATAACATATAAATTTTGAACATGTAATTCTCCTTGATTTTCTTTCAGCCATTGTTAAGGTTACTAATGATATATGTTCTAGGAAGATGTTTTTGCTTCTCAAAGAGAAGTTGGGCATATTGCACTATACTTTAGATAGAAAAATCAAATAAAATATATTTTAATAGAAAATTGAACTGAAGAAAATATTTTTATTGTGTGTTGAAGCAAAATGACGGCTTACATACGACCCATTGTTAAATAAATATCAACTTATTTTCAGAAAATCTATGCGTTTATTTTATTACTACACAGAAAGAATAAATACATTCTAATTAAGAATTTAGTTTCTTAATTTATCCAAAATCGTACTAAAAATGATTGTATAATCCGTACTTAGCTTTTCTTAAATCAAGTCTAGTCGGATTTCTTTAAAAAATCAAGCAGAAAAACTTGTTGTTTTTAAAAATATTTTATCATTTAAAAAAACAAAGTGACTTGGTGGCCAAGAGGATAGCGTTTGAAGAGTTCCAGGTTCCCCCCCCCGTAATCACCCTAAGAGCGTTTAAAATATGACCCCAACTCGTATTTAAAAATTTAAAAAGATTTCATAAATAAACAAACATGGATAAAAAAAAAAATTGGGGATTTCGCAAGTCCAATGAGAAGAGTTCTAAGATTCGGTACAGCCGAATTAAGCGCTTTTATCATTTTTTCATTTAAATTAAATTAGTGCACTGTTTTATACTTAAACAAATGAAACAATATGTTGTAAGGGACATTGAACAGCAATCTAAGGCAGTAGACTGGTAATTCCATGAACAAATAATGGCGACCACAGGAGACAATTTAAGAATCATGATTTACAGGTCTGGACTTGGGCATTGATTCAACTATAAAAGTATTGAATAAGTACAACTCAAATATATCTACCATTTAAGAAGACCGATCTATATACTTATCTACACAATTTGGTTGAAAGGTAATTGAAACCTTATTGCGTTATGACCCGTATAGAAAAGAGGTGATAAAACTATCTGCATCAATTATAAGTATAAAGGGATTAATTTCCTATCCACCATGTACAATATACTCTTGCATATACATATATTGTCCTTAAGACGATGAACCAAAATTTACGAAATAATTTACCCTTGTCAATCTGGCTTGACACGTGGAAAATTCACCTCCGACCAGATATTCACACTACTACGTCAACAGCTATCACTATTAATCGAATACAAGGCCGATTTTGATTATCTGATTCGAACAAAAAGGTTTTTGAGTTCCACATACCCTCAAAGCTGATCAGATTGTAGAGAATGACTTTGATAGATAAAAGAGCATCAGTAAAGATCGGAAAAGAACATTTCACGTAATTTTTTACGTGGATTCAAACAAGGCGACATTCTGTCATGCGAAACCTTAAATCTTTTTTTAAACAAGGAATCAGCCAAAATAAGTTTGATTCATGGTTTTAACGAACAAAAAGTCTGCCAGTTTGAGGCAATCTGTAAACATTGGTAGTTTTTACTTCAAGATAGTTGAGGAATTTGTATACCTCGATACAACCATAAATAAAACGAATAACGTCATTTTGGAAATTAAGCGCAGACTTATGCTTGCTAATTGATCCTATATTGTATTTTGCCCTTTACTAACCCTATATCGGCGGACAAAGCTAACAATATACAAGACACTTATTCTAGCTGTTCTATACGGTTCAAAGGCATATGCACTTGCTTTCCCAGAATGAAAGGACTTATCTGCGTAGGCGAAGAATATCGGTATTACACAAATTAAGAACTGTACGAGCTATATGCCAATATAAAGGTAGTCAGGTGCGTAAAAAGCCAAAGACTGTGCTGGTCTGAACATATTGGGCGAACGAATGAAGTTGCTTCAGCGAAAAAGGAATTTTAAAATTATCTTAAGCGAAGAAGCATAAAAGGGCCAACCTGGACCAAGTCTAAAAAAAGCGCAGAAAACTGATGTGCTTGAAATTACCTTCTAGTTCAGCCAGTACCCAGGTTGCTTTAAATGGACAACTAAGTAAGTACGTAAGTAAACAGGGCTTAACAGGGCTTTATAACAAAATATAAAAAAAAAGTCCTCCAGAATCGCCCTTAAGTGAATTAAGTGTATCACAGACCCCCATTAGTTTTCCCTCTTAAACATATTCCTAGAACATAATAACACCTTCAGGGGGTTGCCAAACAAAATTAACAAAAATTATGTAAAAACGCCAATCACTTCCTCAGAGTCGGCCTTAGAGATATAAAGTTCACTATCCTCATTGGTTTCCTCTCCCAAACATATTCCCAAAACATACTTACCCCCTTTCTCCATCCCTTTAAAGGGTTTTCATACAAAGATTTAAAAACTGTGCTCCTCCAGAGGTCAAATGTAAGACCGACCCCAATCAATTTTTCCCCCCAAATATTTTGTGGAACCTACTTACCCCGAATCTCTAGCCACTAAAAGGGCTGCCATACAAAATAAAAAGAATTAGGTTGGAACCCCCTACAACTTCCACAGAGTCGCCCTTAAAGGAATAAAATGTATTAAAGACCCTCATTAGTTTTCCCGACAAAACAAATTGCTAGAACATACTTACCCTGTATCTCCATCGCCTTACAGGGGTTGCGATACAAAAATGATTTAAAAACCCCCACAACTTCCCCAGAGTCTGCTTTATGGAAAAAAATCTACGACCAACGCCCATTAGTTTACCCTCCCAAATCTTTTCTTAAAACATACTTACCCCCTATTAAATTAGTGCACTATTTTATACTTATACAATTAAACAATATGTTGTAAGAGACATTGAACAGCAATCTAAGGCAGTAGACTGGTAACTCCATGAACAAAAGTGACGACCACCGGAGACGATTTAAGAGCCATGATTTACAGATCTGGATTTGGGCATTGATCCAACTATAAAAGTATTGAATTACTACAACTCAAATATAACTGCTATTTCAGAAGAGCGATCTATAAACTTACATATCTACACAATTTGGTTGAAAGGTGATTGAAACCTTATTGTGTTATGACCCGTATAGAAAAGAGGTGATAAAACTATCTGCATCAATTATAATTATAAGGGATTAATTTCCTATCCACCATGTACAATATACTCTTGCATATACATATATTGTCCTTAAGACGATGAACCAAAATTTACGAAATAATTTACCCTTGTCAATCTGGCTTGACACCTGGAAAATCCATCTCCGACCAGATATTCACACTACTACGTCGACAGTTATCGCTTTTATCGATTACAAGGCCAATTTTGATTATCTGATTCGTACATACCCTCAAATCTGATCAGATTGTAGGGGATGACTTTGAAAGAAACAAAATCCTCACTGAAGATCAGGAAATAACTTTCCACGTCTTTCAACTACCCAATGTGGCTTCAACGAAGGCGACATTCTGTCATGTGACTCTTCAATATTTTATTGAAGAAGGACGTACGTTACGAAAGAGTTACTGCTGGTATAGAAAAAGAATCAGCCAAAATAGGTTTGATTCGTGGTTTAAACGACTAAAAAGTCCGCCAGTTTGAGGCAATCTGTAAACATTGGTAGTTTTTAGTTTAAGATAGCGGAGGAATTTGTATACCTCGATACCACCATAAATAAAACGAATAACGTCAGTTTGGAAATTAAGCGCAGACTTATGCTTGCTAAAAGATCCTTTATTGTATTTGGCCCTTTACTTACCCATTCTCGCCAAACAAAGCTAACACTATACAAGACACTTATTCTAGCTGTACTATGTGGTTTAAAGGCGTAGGCACTAGCTTTCCAAGGATATAAGGACTAATCTGTGTAGGCGAAGAATGCCGGTATTACACAAATTAAGAACTGTACGAGCTATATGCCATTATAAAGATAGTCAAGCGCGTAAAAAGCCAAAGACTGTGCTGGCCTGAGGTTGATAAGTGTATAACACAAGTGTCTAAGTCTACCTCCTAGCGGTATCAACCGGGCAACTTTTAGATCAATTACTGGAAGGCTAACAGACATGGCTGAGACGAAAATAATCTGCCTTGGGTAAATTTGTGATCAGTGGTTCACTGGTCTGGCTTGAGGAAGGTTGTCCTTGTTGCGCTGTGCAATGTACCAATACCTTATCTGTGTAAAATAGAAATTGGTAGGAATGAAACGGAAGTGGATATCCGAGGCTGACCAGAGTCCTATCTGGTACCACGGGAATCAGTTGGCCCCATGTGCTTACCAGTGCATGAACTGATTAATGGTGAGGTCTCCTTCGGGAGTTCACGTGGGGGCTGTGGTTATCCCCAAGCGGAGCAACTGAGAACGTAAGTTGATATGCTAGGGTCCGTCCTGTACGGGCCCCTGAGTGACCGTGTAAGCGGTCTTATATGAACTTAAGGTTTACAAGATAGAGTTTCTAGTCTTGGGGGGTCTACCCAGGCACATGAGCAACTGCTGAAGTAGGCTATTAGCTGAAAAGGTGTAAGTGTGTTTGAAAGTAGGTGAATAGGGAAACTGGCTACAGCTGTGGACCCTAGGATCTAAAAAAAAGATCCCGTCAAAGTAGTAGCAAATAAATAAGAAGGCCGGCATTGGCACTTCGAAGCATGTGCGTGACTCGGTCCTGACTGGCGGTGAGAAGATTATGAAGCATTGATGATGTCGGATATATTTGATCCTAATTGGAAAGAGTGAAATAATGAATCCTTTAAACAGAGCTGGGGGTCGCATTCGTGATGGGTGCGACTGAAAATCATAATCTTTCTTGCTTAAGGTTGGGTGCTGTTTCACAAGTGTGTGGAAAGGTGTCTTGTCGGCGTGGATCTGTTTTGATGATGAAGAAGCGAGATCAAAACTAGAAACGCAATTCGGGTTTAGATAGTCCAACTCCTCACCAAGGGGTCTGTTGTGGCTACACAGAGTCATAGCAGAGAATTAATACCTGGGTGGTCCCGCAAGCCATTCTGGGGGCGTTTGTGGACGCTTTGTATTCACCAGTGTTGAGAGCACCGTGCGTTATTACCTATCGGCAGGTACCACGTAAAACCCTTAACGTCTGTGCTGGCCTGAGCATATTGGGCGAACGAATGAAGTTGCTTCAGCGAAAAACGAATTTTAATATTATCTTAAGCGAAGAAGCATAAAAGGGCCAAACTGAACCAAGTCTAAAAAAAGCGCAGAAAACTGATGTGCTTGAAATTACCTTCTAATTCAGCCAGTACCCAGGTTGCTTTAAATAGAAAGCTAAGTAAGTACGTAAGTAAATACGTTAGAAATACTAAGTAATCTTTACTTAAACCAAACCGTAGCAGTTTCAAAAGTACGTTTAGTACGAATTATCTTAAACCAAGTACGATTTAGGTATCAAGTACGGTTTTCTAACTTTAAGCCACACCTAAGCTAAGAAAGCAATGATTTAAATTTGAAACCCTGCTTGAGATAAGCGTCAAAGGGATCAATTCTAAAATTAAAATAAATTTTTTTTGACATACGGATCTTTAATAAAGAAAAATTCTTTAATATTTTATTTTCAGTTTGAACACATTAAATATTTCTTTTTTAAAAAAAAATTTTTTTGTACCTACCATAGCTGGGATTTGAACCTGGAACTCTTTAAACTGCAACACCAGCGCGCTACCCTCTAGGGCACCGAGTCACTTTGTTTTTTGAATTGTAAAATATATTTAAAAACAACAAGTTTGTCTGCTTAATTTTTTGAAGTTATCCGACTAGACTTGATATAAGAAAAGCTAAGTACGGATCATGCAACCATTTTTGGTACGATTTTAAATAAATTCAGAAACAAAATTCTTAATTAGAATGTGTTTATTCTTTCTGTGTAGTAATTAAATAAACGCATAGATTTTCTGCAAATAAGTTTATATGTATTTAATTTACAATGGATCGTATGTAAGCCGCCATTCTGCGCTTATTTAGCCAAATTAAGTGAGTTGTGCTGTGGGGTCTTATTTGAATACGCTTGACTGACTATAACTTTCTTAAATATTCTTGTTGTGTTATTTTGTTTCAACACACGATAAAAAAATATTTTCTTCAATTCAATTTTTATTTTTTCTATTTAATTTATTTTTATTTAATTTTTCTATCTAAAGTATAGTGCAATATGCCCAACTTCTCTTTAAGAAGCAAAAACATCTTCCTAGAACATATATCATTAGTAACCTTAACAATGGCTGAAAGAAAAGCAAGTAGGATTAAATGTAAATACTTCACTTTAAGTTATTTGTTTCTAAGTTAATTAAAAAATAACTTACATTGTCCGTTAATGCAAGATGCCTTTCGTAGCTCACAGTCATTGGCGTAATACTTATATTCTCCACGGTATTCTCCGCAAACTCCTTTCCATTCGGTGCCACAATTTAGGTTACATTTCGTTTGACAATCTTTCTTGGTGGTGGAGTATAATTCTATGGAAAAAAGTTTCTTTAACTAAGATAAGTTATGTTTGAAAAAACCACCTACTTGGCTGTAAGAAATGACGACGTTCATCGATGTTTTTTAGAAGAAAGCAGGTATTACGAAACAGATAACAATTAACGCCATCAGTGGCAAAACAAGTGTTTTCATAAATTGGGCAGGTTTTTAACAGAACGACACGAACTATTTTTTTTCCACCAACTTGTGACTTTTCAGGTATCAAATACAAAACGAAGATTATAACGGAGAGTAGTCTAACGCACCACATTTTCAAGTGGTTGGTTCAAGACAATAAATTTTAAGATGCATAAAATTAGCAGATGAAGACCTTTTATACATAAGCTTTACAAATACAAATTTTAATTTATATAATTAAACAATGAATTATTATTTATCTTTTCTATAAAACCCCGTGTCATTTAGCTACATATTAGACTTTCTTAAACAAATACGAAAAAACACTCGTTTAGTGTATTTAATTTTTTATGCAAATAATTTAAACAATTCTTTTTTATATTAAACTAAATTTTTAATTTGAAAGCAAAGTGATATTAAACAAACTTAAATATATTCCGTTGCATAACAAAGGGTTTTTAATTAAAAATCCCGTATAAACAAAAGGGCATCCATTTAACCGGGCTTTGAATTTATTCGAGTCAATAGTTTATCGAGTGTGAAATTTTAATTTTGGTCGATTAAACGATTAAGGTTTTAAAATAACTCGAATAATTATTTGAAAAATCTCGAACTTTTTGCATGACTCCTATAACTTTTAAATTGTATCAGGTGTAAGGTTGAAAACGCGTAAAAGTTAAAAATGATCACATAAAAACTTGAAAGATTTTTAACCAAATGTTTTTTTAAGGTTTTGAACATGGTGGAATAAAAAGGTGGGATCGTCCCTAAAACAGCAACTTCCTGTAAAATTTCAGCATGTATTTTGTTGTTGCTAATTCCAGCTTGGTTGTCGAAAATGTTGCGAACACACATACACATAGTACACACAACCATTGTATAACATAAACAATTGTCCAAGCTTAGTTAGAGAACATATGGCGGAAATAGAAGTCAGCTGATCAGTTTTTCCTACCTTGTTCAATATAGCTTGGTTTTGAATATATATTTTTATCAATATATGGATTTCATGACAAAAGAACTTCTGATCTTTAAGGCCAAGAACAAATTAAGCCCAATTTAAATACCCTGCCCTGAAGTAAAGCGTAAAGCGCAGAGAGAGTATTCAGCATAAATTGAAAGAAATAGTAGGACGTAATAAAATTCCCCAAGAACTTCCTTGATTGCTTTAACAAGATATTGCAATTAGTAGCCGAGCGTAGTAATGATACAATATTACGGTGTTTTTTTAACCAATTCCAGCTTTAATGAAATCAGTTGCATTAAGAACAAATTCCCTTTTAAGGTCTGCCCAGATCTAAACTGTTGAAATATATAGTACCCCTTTTCGTCCCACCAAATACAGAGTGTCATCTTAGTGCCATCCATATTTGACGTTAGTGTCGCTTTGGCTGCTCTCTTAAGCGGCCTTCTTAAGCAAGCAATCATTCTGTTGAAAAATTATTAAGTTCAATGGTATTCATCGTTTTGATCACACAAAACTAGTTGTTATACTCTTCACAAAGTGATAAGGGTATATATCAGTTTGTCATTACATTTGCAATTTCTACAATATTCACTTTAGAGTTTTTGTTTTATAAAACCAATTAAAGCTAGTCTTTAAATTGTGTGCTTCATTTAGAATCCCCGCCCCCCAAAAGCTCGAGCGAAGGGGTAGCTCCCACACATTTTTTTTTTTTTTTTTTTTCATATATTTTATTATTGAATCTTCGCTTAAGCGAACTAACAATAAGTATTCAAATCTTAAAACTAAATTATTAATACTAGTCCAGTCAGTACCAGACTAAAATTTAAGTTCTCATAATAAAGTTAATTAATTTTAAAAGTTTCATCTAAGAGCAATAGTATCCCTTCTTTTTAGGCGGGTGTGCCCACTATGCTGCAGGATGCTTCGTGCGAGCGGATTTGGATGAGTTTCCAACTTATTTAAATACTTGTCCACATAGTTTAGGATTTTGCGTTTTACTAGTGGAACTTTTAGATCCTTGTGGATGTTGCTGTTTTTGACATACCACGGAGCACCAGTTATCATTCTCAGAATTTTGTTTTGACGACGTTGTATTTTTTCTATGTTAGAGGTGGAAGCAGTGCCCCATAATTGTATACCGTAGCACCAAATTGGTTTTAAAATAGAGTTGTAGAGTAGAAGTTTACAATCCAGACGTAGCACAGAGTTTCTACCAATTAGCCAGTGGATTTGAGCAGCTTTAAGTTTCATTTGCGTCAGCTTCGCATCTATATGAGGCTTCCATGTGAGGCGGCGATCTAGGTGAACACCAAGATATTTTGTCTCGGTTCGTTGAGGCACCATATGGTTATTAATAGTGATTGGGGAGCACGTTTCTTTGCGTAAAGTAAAAGTTACGTGGGTACATTTTTGTTCGTTGATTTTTATTCCCCATAACTTTGCCCATTTTTCAACTTGAGTTACGTGTTGCTGCAGTTGGTTCGAAGCCTCTTTAGGGTCTTTATGAATACTAAGGAAAGCAGTATCATCAGCAAATGTCGACGTGTGAGTAAAACTATTGGTTGGCATATCTGCTGTGTAAAGCAAGTACAGAACTGAACCTAGTATACTCCCTTGAGGTACACCAGCCCCTATTGGTTGAGAAGAACTTATTTGGTTTCCCTCCTTGATCATAAATTGTCGACCGGTTATGTATTTTTCTAATAGGTTGAAAATATTAGCTGGAAGGTTTAGCTTTAGTTTGTTTAACAGACCTTCGTGCCATACTTTATCGAAAGCCTGAGAGACATCAATGAAAAGCCCGGAGCAATACTTCTTTTCCTCAAAGGTTTTTCTTATAACCTGCACCAGTCTGTGAGTTTGTTCGATTGTGCTATGTTGACTTCTAAAGCCAAATTGGTGATCTGGAATGCAGTTGTTTTCATTCAGGATCGGAGTCAGCTTGTTCTTAAGCAATTTTTCGAACAGTTTTGACATTGTGGGTAACAAACTTATAGGCCTATAAGACTCTACCTTTGAAGGATCTTTGCCAGGCTTAGGAATCATCTTTACTAAGGCAATTTTCCATATAGGCGGGAAATGTTCAAGCCGAATTATTGCGTTAAAAATAAAAAGAATTATTCTTTTTGCCATAAAAGGTAGCTCTAAAAGCATTTTGTTGCTTATATTATCAACGCCAGGAACGCCCACACAAATGAACAATTGTTTTGAAATGTTTGATAAGCTTTATCTGGGAAACTATAATTGCTAACGACTTCGAATATCCTTCAAAAATAGGAGCAGGGGTACTAGAGCCCCGATACAAATTAACAACCTTTATTAAACTTGTAAAACGCATAACGCCAAAAACTTGTAAGACCCTCGACCACAAACCTTCTAAATTGTATTTCTATTATACATACGAACGATTAAATTTTGTAAAGTTTTTAATTTCAAAAACTAGGATCGTTGTGGACTTTAAGCCCGGCACAAGCTATTTTTATTATAATATTTGCAATACAAAATAACTCGGCTAGAAGAGATTTATTTATTCCCATTACTTTGCTTATTTCTCGACTTGGGTGGCGCTGCTATGGGCCGAGTTGTTCGATTAAACGTTTAATGTTTTAAAATTACTCGAACAATTGTTGGCCTCTTTAGGGCCTTTATGAGTACTGAGAAAGGCAGTACCCTCAGCAAAAGTCGACGTATGCGTTTGACTGGTAGTTGGCATGTCTGCTGTATTAAGCATGTGCAGAATTGGTCCCAAAATGCTACCTTGAGGTACAGCTTGCCCCAATTGGTTGAGGACAACTTAAGTAGTCTCCATTCTTGATCATAAGCTGATGTTCGGATATGTCCTTAAAAGGTTATGAAGATTTGCAAGACATCTATAAATAGTTCACAGCAATATTTCTTTTTCTTTTACGCTCTTTTCATAACCTCTACATTTGTGCTTTTCTCTCGGTGATACTATGTTATCGTCTAAAGCCAAATGGGTGGTTGGAAATGCAGTTGCTGTAATGTTTTTAAGAAATTTCTGGAACAATTTTGACATACATTGTTGGTAACAGATATACAAACATGTAAGACTCCATCTTCAAAGCATTCTTCCCAGGCTTAGAAAACATCTTCACTAAGGCAAACTCCCGTATTATTTTTGCTGTGAGTACAAGATCATTTTTATCGTTCAAAGTATGAACAACCACAACGATATCTAGATATTGGATATATTTCTATATGTTATCTACCAAGAACTCCTACCTAGTTTTAATCTGGGGTGACCAATGCTTCTCTCATTCTTTTTGGACTAACCTTTCTTTTTTAAGACGAAAGCTATTCCATATTGATCATAACTTTTGATACTCCAAAATTAATGAAGTCAGAAATTTTATTATTGTCAGTTGGTCAATAAGTGGGTTTTCCAGTTAAGTTATGTTCAGCGCCATTTCGAGATATAAAATCATACAACAGGCTATCTTTAGGGCTTATTAGGTGAGAACTCCAAAACGTATGCTTAGCGTTTTAGTCGCCAGCAACTATAAATCTGGGCCCTCAAAATTTATAAAAATTACTGGGGCCAAATCGTCGCATTCGATTTGAATCGAAATTGTACTCGATCGATCGAGTTGTCAATGCTTTAAATATGGGAACTCTAATTAAAATTTCTAACTAAAATTTCGATTCAAATCGAATGCGACGAACAGAACTGATATTTTGTTTTTAAAAATCCAGGCAGACAATTAACTGATTAAATCGCAAGGCTCAAGAGAGGCCACCCATCAAAAATTGGGCCCGGCTGGTTCGTTTGTTGCCACTTCTTGTTGTATTGTGTGCTGGTTAGACTTTAGTGATTTGGCGCATAAACTTGAATAGTAGTTGACTGTGCTTAAAAAGCAAATTTTTACTAGGTATACTTCACGGCTGAAAACGGACAGAAACCTATTGCTGCTTAGAAAAACGATTAACCAGATCAAAAATTGGGCAACCTCTATAGTTGGCAGTGTGGTTTCTACCGCAATTGCTGTGTTTCTTCACCCTGTGATCATCTTTTGGTTTATCACACTTGGTCGTTACATTAAAATTTGCATACATGGCATAAACGGAAGGCAACTTACAGTAAGAAATATGTTTTTAAATTTTAGTAATAAATGTATGGGAAATTCATACATACCTAAAGTATATTAGTTTTTGTATAATTTTTGGTTACTGAAAATTAACGCTCGTATTTATAATCATTAATGTAGGCTTACTAAGAGCGTATTTGACAATTATGCAATAGACATCTGTCAAATAACCGCTTAATAATCACACTTTAGTTTTTATGAAAACGGGGGTAATTTTTTACATAAAAAATTTTAATTTGCTTGTGTGATCATATTTGCTAACAGGCTATTAAAAATTTGTCCAAAACCTTTCAATTTAACAGTTTCAAATCATATCTCTATAAATTCAGAGAATACTTTCTGTATAACATCCCAATAAGCATTTTGGCTGGAATTCAAGTGGAATTACATTTGAAATCAAGTCTCAATTTCCAGTTTCCAGTGTTGAATTACAGTTGAAACACAGTTGAATTCAATAGCGAATCCAGCAAAATTAACCATTGAATTACAGTCGAACAAAACAGTACCTTCATAGTATAATTCCAGCCTTGAATAACGGTGTGATTCAAGTTTAACCGAACTTGAATCTGAAAATTTAATTATAAAATCATCATCTTCACCGCCGCCAATGATTCTCCATCAACTCTGTGCCATAAATAACGTATGCTTCAAACAAATTTGTTGTTGTTTTTTAACAAACTTCAAACAGACTGGAAAGAGGATGGATTTTAAATGTAATTCAAGCTTGGATTCACACCGGAATTCCAACATTGGAATTCACAAAAAATTTGTGCTTATTGGGATATTTTTATGTATGTACATATGTATGTATGTAGATTTGTGTTATATGTGAATGTGTGTATTTTATTGTATAATTTTAAAAAATTTCGCTCTATAATACAAACAAGTAAGAGCGCTATATTTGGCTGTGCCTAATCTTATATACCCTTCACATTGGTATTTTAATATACCCAGCAGAGTTATCTTGTACTGCAAATATTATATTAAAAATACCTTGAGTGAGTTTTAAAGCCCATAGAAAACTTTACAAAATTTAACGTTCGTATGAATAATAGAAATAGGTGAGGAACGTTTGAGGTCGACCGACAGTAATAAAAGTTTTTGACATTATATATATTAAAAAGGTAATAAAAGTTGTTAATTTTTATGGGATGTTCTAGTCCTCCTGCTCCTCTCCAACTTTTTTTTCCAAAATGTATGAATTATTTGATTAATACTTTTTGTGGAATATTCGAAGTCGATAGTTGTTATAGCTTCCCAGATGTGGCGTATCGAAAATTTCATAAAAATTGTTAGTTTGTATTAGAGCTACCCCTTCCCCTGCCCCTGCCTAAAAAACTTTTTTTTGAATGTAGGTCTTCTTATTCTGTTACTTTTTGTAGAACATTTGATTTCGATATCTGTTATAGATTCCGAGATATAGCTTATCGAATATTTTATAAAAATTGTAAGTTTGTATGGGAGCTACCCCTTGTTCACCCCCCACCCAAAGAATATTTTCTTTAAAACATAACTTTTGATGTACAATTACTTTTTGTGGAACATTTGATGTCGATAGCTGTTATAGTTTCCGGGATATAGCTTATCGAAAATTTCATAACAATTGTTAATTTGAATGGAAGCTACCCCTTGTTCACCCCCCACCCAAAAATTTTTTTATTTGAAACATAACTCTTGATGTTCAATTCTTTTTTAGAACATTTGATTTCAATATCTGTTATAGTTTCCGAGATATAGCGTATCGAAAATTTAATAAAAGTTGTTAATTTTTATGAAATTTCTTCTGCCACCACCCAAAAAATTTTTTCTTTAAAGTGTAGGTCTTAGTATACAATTACTTTTTGTAGAACATTTTAAGTCGAAAGCTGTTATAGTTTCCAAGATATAGCACATAAAATATATTTTCCGAATTTGTGCAATTGTAGAAAACTACCACTTCCCCTGATCCTATCTGATCCTATCTGAGATATATAGGGATATATTCACGGATTTTGTCCTAAAAAAAATGGGTTACTTTGGGTTTTCGCTTATATCTCGGTCAATAGTGAACCGATTTTGCTGGTTTTAAATAGCTATTGTTTCCAGGATATTTCTAATAGTTTGACACCATTAACTGGTCTGTATCTTTTTATTTGACTCCGGAAACTTGATTTCAACAGACGGACAGACGGACATGGCTATATCAACTTCCCTATCTATAAGGATCCAGAATATTAATACTTTTTGGGGTCGCAAATGAATAATAAAGAAATTACAAACGGAATGACAAACTGATATATACCCTTATCACATATGTGAAGGGTATAAAAATTAGGTTTACCATTTGGCAAGCAACAGTATTAAACAAATATGTATTTTCCAAATTTATGTGAACATATCAACAATATACGCACACTCTTCACTCACAACTCCCCTAAATATTTAAAACTAAAACTTGATTTGAAAACTGATATAATACACTTAAATTGTATGTATGTATGAATGTATGTATAATTATATGTTTAATTGTTTGTATGTATAAAAATGATCATATTTAAATCGATCGATTTCTAACTGCGCGATTAACTTTTTGAATTGCTCAACAAATCAATTCAACAGTAATTAGTACGCAGCTAATGAAGGAACGAAACCACAAACAAACGAACAAAGTCACCGGCATTAAGAGCAAACAACAGTAGCAGTTAACAACAGCAACAACCTTAAAAATAAGCATTAAGTTTTAACACCAAAGCAAAATGCCGCCGCACAGTGTTTCGTTACCATGTAACAACTGGGTAAAAAAAGAACTTCTGCTAAATGTTTAAGCAAAAATATTTTAACAAAAGTTTGTCGCATGGAAGAGAAAAGTGTTTGCGAGAAAAGTTAAAAGCTTTTGGCTTATGGTGTTTTCCATTCTAAAAAAAAATGTTACAATAGGTATGTGGAACATTTTTATCAGTTTACACACACACTTAAAAAGTTATCAGTTTTTTTTGTTTTAATGGAACAGAAAATTGCTTGATTTTAATAAAAACTGCACTCTGCGTTAAAAACTCGCCTGCATAAAAAAGTATTTACATACATAACACAGCTGTAAAAAGTGGTACTTTGTTACACTGAAATATAATTGGGGGTAAGATATGTTACACTCTTGCCAGTTATTTGTGCAACATGTTCAGAAAGGAACACGATAACTGTTTTCACTCTTGCATGTATTTTTTGAATGGAACATAAACCCGCTCGAATGGTAGCATTAATGTAACATTTTTGCCAGAAAGGAAAACACGATTAGTGTTTGAATTTAAATTAACTCTTTTGTTGACTTAAATAAATGTCTGGTTGGATGGTTTTTAAATAAATATCCAGTTGTTTAAAGTTCCAGTTGATTATACTTTAATAATTTTTTACAGATTAATGATGCAACAGAATACCGGCATAACGTTTTTATCCATACAATTTGACATAAAAATCACACTGCTGAATGCGGTTATGAAATATAATCTGTTTTATTCTCTTACCAAGGCACATTCAACCAGGCAATATTAAGAACCCAGCTGATTAAAATCAATTTGACATTTACACGAAATAAAAATTATGTTTATATGGAATTTTTAATTTTTCTGACATTCTACCGTTTAAACACAAAAAGGAAATGCAGAGGGCGAACTTTTTGAATTCGCCTTGAGTTAACCATTGTTGAATGTGCATTGAGCCAAGGCATGTATAAATGTCAAATTAATTTTAATCAGCTGGGTTCTTAATATTACCTGGTTGAATGTGCCTTGCCTTGGCTCTTACTTTAAAAAAGAAATTCTCTCAACAATATTGCCACACTTTTATTAAGTTTTATACATTTTGTAAACAAACTGACATGTTTTTGAAAAATAAATTTCAAACAAAAAAATTAACAAAACACTTAAAAATGCAATTAAATTTAAAATTTTGTAAGTTTATAAATGAAATTACTAATATTGTTAAAAAATTGAATAAGAAAGTATAAAAGCATGACAGTTTGCAATTGCCAATGTGCAACAACTTGTATTTAAAAAAAGATTTTTGAAGAAATTCGGAAAATTTAAATGTGAGCACGTGAATTTGCAGTCGACGTTTCAATTATGGGCCTGTTTTAAACGCTAAAGTGCATAAAATTTTTATTTGAACTTTAATTAAAATCTTAATTCCCATCGATACTAAGCTTGATTATGCATATTAAAAAAATAGAAATCTTAGCTGTTACATTTAATGGGATATATATAAAAACTACTCTTGTTTGGGAGGTGCCAAGCTCAATTGTGCAATGCAATTATTAATTGACCTGTACCGAGTTTGAAGACTTCTTGAGGTACGTGAAAAAAAAAACTGTTCAGTTTGTCACAAGACAGATGTGACAATTGTTACGGTGTGAAAAGGAAGAAGAATACTGAGCATACAAAGCTAAAACAAGATATACAAACAATAACAGTTTTTCATACATTAAACGCACAAATAACGAAGAAGCAAAGTAAAATCATCTGGGCTAGCGAGGCCACCTTGTATTTTATTCACCTTGGGCTCAGCCGTTTCAACGTTTCGCCACAACTCAACAAATTTATAAAACTTGTAAAAAACTTAATCAAAGAAAGAAAATATAATAAAAATTTTGTCAAAAACTTAAATCAAGAATGAGTACAATCCACCACAGGATGAGAAAAACAAGTATATATGTATACTTTATGGGGTCGCAAATGGATAATAAAGGTATTACAAACGGAATAACAAACTGATATATACCCTTTTCACTATGTGAAGGGTATAATTAGAGGTTACACCAAGGCGAATTCATTTATCAGGTGGTGTTACGAGCACAGCTGATCTATTTTTTCTTGCATAAGTCAAGGCTGGGTTGTTAAATTTGTTTATGTTTACATCGCTTTTTTGGCCAACCAGCCAACAAAAATTACAATAAAATGAAAATTTCCTTCGCCGCAAATTAGTTGTTGTGAAATCACCACCACCTTATAATTCATTTCCCTTGGGTTAAATGTTAGTAGCGGAACATAAGGAAATTGTTTCAAATTCATATATGTATTATAAAACTGGAAAATATCACTTGTGAACAATAACTTTTAATGTTTATAAAATAAAATTGCTTTAGGTAAGGCTTAGAAAATCAGCACACTACTTTTCGAAAATATTATATTCAAAGAAATTGACTGAAGGTGGGGTGGCATCTTACACTTAATCATTTCATTCTTTGTGCTTATATATCGAAACACTGTGCGCTAAAGCTGCTGCTCTACCATTATCATACAGACACACATGCAATCACTCACGCACACATACAAGTTGCAATGTCAAAACAGTTAATTTATATCATGTCCCGACTACTGGTCTTACTGTTTTGCATTTTATTTTAATATTTTTTTTAACCTAAAATAACAATAAATAAAAAATACCAAACAAAAGTAAAATATGAAATAAATCTGTTTTTCAATCAAACACTATAAAAAATTAAAAAACAACAAGTAAAGCAATAATTTTGAATATATTATTACTTTCTTAGTTATTTTTTATAATGAACTAATAAAACAAGCAGATTTAATGTGAAAAAAAATGATGACATAAAACCGAACTAAGGAATCCCTACTTTGAGGAGTGTAATTATTGTAATCTATTATCTAAAATTTACACATGACAGTGATATATTTTCTTTAATTATAACCTTTACATAGTTATAGTGTCGTTCCGTTTGTAGTTTCTTTATTATCTATTTGCGAACCTATAAAGGAATATAGTCTGTTTCCTTTAAGATAAGAAAGTCCATTTAGCCATGTCCGTCCATGTGTCTGTTGAAATTAAGTGTCCGGAGTCAATTTAAAAGCTATGGATCAGGTATTGGTGTCAATCTATCAGAAATATCTCTTTAGATGATGGCTATTAAAAACAAGTAAGAGCGCTATATTCGGCTGTGCCGAATCTTATATACCCTTCACATTGACCTTTCGCAATCCCAAACTTTTTTATTTTTAACCATTTTTTTACTTATGAAATATTTCTAATTTTTAAATAGGCTCTAAGACCAACTCTAAAGAAGTTGTGGGCATTTTCATATCATTTTTGTAAATTTTGTATGACAACCCCCTTAAGGCGTGGAGATAGGGGGTAAGTATGTTCTAGGAATATGTTTGGGAGGGCAAAATAATAGAGGTCGGTAGTACACTTTATTGCTCTAAGGCCAACTCTAAAGAAGTTGTGGGCATTTTTACATAGTTTTTGTAAATTTTGTATGGCAACCCCCTTTGAGCGTGGAGATAGGTGGTAAGTATGTTCTAGGAATATGTTTGGGAGAAGAAATTAATGGGGGTCGGTGGTACACTTTATTGCTCTAAGGCCAACTCTGAAGAAGTTGTGGGCATTTTCATATAATTTTTGTAAATTTTGTATGGCAACCCCCTCAGGGCGTGGAGATAGGGGGTAAGTATATTCTAGGAATATGTTTGGGTCTGTGATACATTTTTTTCCTCTACGGGCGAGTCCGGGGAAGTTATAGCGGTTTTTACCTTATTTTATAAAATTTTGTATGGCAACCATGTCAGAGGCTGGAGATAGAGAGTAAGTATGTTCCACAAAAATGTAGGAGAACCCTGGAAGCCGTAGGAGCGATTTTAAAAATGTTTAAATTAAGCTTTGTATGGCAACGCTGTTATATGTATGAACACTTACACTAATAAAATATTTGGTTTGGGTGTGTTTCAATAATATCAACATGACTGATTCTGTTTTTTTCTTTTTTTGTTGTTTTTTTATTATTACATGTAAAAGTATGTTCTTTGTTGTTGTTGTAGACTCAAAAAACCAAGGTAGTCGTGGTTTTTTGCTTATATCTCGGTCATTTATCGGGCGATTTTGCTGAATTTCAATACCGATTTTCTCGCGACTATCTGTGAAAGTTTGATACCACATTCGGGTCTATGCGATATCGGGGGGCTTCAGAAAGTTGATTTCAACCATAACACGGACAGACGGTCAGACGGACATCGCTAAATCGGCTTCCCTATCTATAAGGATCCAGAATTTATATCCTTTATGGGGTCCCAAATGGATAATAAAGGAATTACAAACGGAATGACAAACTTATATATACCCTTACCACTTATGTGAAGGGTATAAAAATGAGCAAAATCGGTTTATCAAGGAGCTAGACATGGGTAAAATACTGCGATTGCCCCAGTTTTTTTAAACAAATTCCATACAAGTGTACCTATGTATGTATGTATATATGTGCTTTTTCAAATCAAGAATTTTATTCTTGAATTTATCCAAAATCTTTCTTGAAACTTTTAAGTATGATCCTTACTTACATTTTCTTAAATCAAGCCTATTCGGATTGCTTCAACAAATCAAGCAGAAAAAAGCTTGTTGTTTTAGTATATTATTTTACATTTTAAAACTAAGTGTCTCGGTGGCCTAGAGGTAACGCGCTTGTGCTGCAGTGCAGAAATCCCTGGTGCGAATCTCAGCTTCGGTAAGTACAAAAAATGAAATTTTTAAATTAAAAATGTTAAGTATCTCTAAAATTAAAAAATTATATATAAAATTCTTCTTCTTTAATAAAGCTCCATACTTAAAAAAAATGACATTCCATTTTCGATATAATCCCGTTTGCCGCTTAAATCAATCTTTTTTTGGTTTACATCAAGTACGGTTCCGAACTTAAATCAATCCTTTTTTGGCTTAATTGTGGCTAAAAGTAAGAAATTCGCACTTGAAAAATTTTGCTTGGAGTAAGAAATTTCGTACTTGATTTAAGAAGAACCGTACTCACCGTACTTTTGACACCGCTATGGCTTGCTTTAAGTAAAGTTTTCTTAGATAATTTTTGGTGTGTATGTATATATGTATGTATGTGTTTACAAAAGAATTACAAACGGAAATCTTTAATATCCATCTGCGACCCCATAAATTGTTTATTTTCTTGGTCCTTAAAAATAGGAAAGTCGATTTAGCAATGGTCATCTGTCCTTATGTCCGTATTATGGTTGAAATAAACTTGAAATCTGCAATAACTTCGAAATTTAGCAAAACCTCCCAATACGAGTATTTGACATGGATATTAGCCAAAAACCAAGACTACTTCTGTTTGCCCCGCAGTTGCCCCTACATGAGTGCAATGTAAGACCGACTCCCATTAATTTTTCCTCCAAAACATTTTTGTGGATAACACTTACCCCCTAAAGGGCAAAAACCCCTACAACTTCCCCGGAGTCGCCCTTAGAGAAGTAAAATATATCACAGACCCCCATTAATTTTCAATTATTTTGCAAATATATTCCCCCTATCATCACTCACTGAAGGAGTCGCCATACAAAATTGGAAAAAATAGGGTAAAACCAACCACAAGTTTTGAAGGGTGTATAAGATTCTGCAAAGCCGAATATAGTGCTGTTACGTGTTTTTGCATATATAATAATTTTCTTGTTTGTTTGGGCTTTAGTTTCTTTAAAAACAAATTGTTAACATCCACAGTATGAAAATACGTAAAAGGATAAATAAATAAACAAAAGAATGTTTATAAGTATAAGCGAATTAGTTGTTATATGTGTGTTTGTATGTGTATGTACAAGGTGGGCCTAAAGAAATCACCCTTTTGAAAGATGCTCTTTGTTTTGCAAATGGCGGCCAATGTCAAATCTGTTTTGACATTTTTAAACTGGACAGATGTAGTATACAAACAAGCTATGGAGCGATACACTCCCTAGGAACGTTGAATATTCGTGTCTATTTTTTTTAGTAACAATTTGTCTGTGGGTGCTGGCGCAGCGCGAATTCCATCGCAGATTTCCCGGTCGTCTGGCACCGATTATGTAAATACTGCGGCGTTTGGCCACCAACCTTAAAGAATATGTGACCACACAAGACGCTACCAAGAGATGCTACAAGCAATATTATGAAGGCGACATTCCCGGGTCGCCTCATCTCTCATTTTGACGATTTACATTGGACCACAAGACCGTCCTATTTAATCGATCAAGACTTTTTTTGTCCGAGGTTTACGTGAACAAAAATGAGACCCTGTAAACAAAGATAACATTTGACACAAGTGCAAGAAACTGTCGCCCGAAGTTCTCGCCGAAGTGATGAAAATGCCATAAAACGAGCCCGTATAGCAATCAATAGTGACGGAGCCCATTTGACCATCTTCTCGACTTGACCAGTAAAATTCCAAAGGTTTAAATAAACATTATCATAAAACAGAATTGAACTTTTTCATATAGAAAAAAATGAGATCCAAACAACATGGGATGACTTGTTTTGGCCCACCTTGTACATGACAGCTCTGATCACAGCGGAACCGACATAGCAGGCACGAATGAGCTGCATTTTAATCCACCTCATATCTGCTGTCGCCGGTTGTACTTTATCTAACCAAATCTTACCTAATTTTCTTCAGAATTTTCCTTTGCACATTCCTAGTTGACTTCTCATATCCAGATACTCAATTAACGCTCACTTGACGGTGTGTCGATAAATCCGTGCATTTAATACTTATCGTTTTAGTTTTTAAATTTAATTTTTTATTATGTAAAAGAAATAACTTTTTTTGTTTTTCATTAACTCACTTAATGAAAGTTTGTCTACAATTTTTAATATAAAGATTTAGCTCAAAACTTAAACTGTTTCGAAAATATTTATCTGTAGTCAACTTAAAATATTCAAATTACAAATTTTTAAGTGGTATCTTTTTTACAAAAAAAATAGTTAACGTTGAAGCAAATAAAATATTCTGCAAAATACATATTTGAACTTGTTTTTATTTCAAACCAGATAATAATAAAGAAGTCTTTTTAATAAGAAGAAATATGCTTATCACTAAAAATGTTAATCTCTAAGAAGAACTATTAATTATTAAATCGCAATATTAAACACATATAGACTAAAGTTTTTTCTTAGTTTAAAAATTATTAAAGAAGTAACGAGGTGACACTAACACAGGTAGTGTTAAGAACCCAGCTAATTATGAATTCGTCTTAAAATTTTGTGATAGTCATTGTCAAGTTTTTTTGACATTTACCTTTTCAAACACAAAAAGGAAATGCAGAGGGCGAGTTGTCTGAATTCGCCTTGATACTACCTGTATTAGTGTAGCCTGGAAGTAACGATATATTCACTCCACATCTTGGGATTAGAAATTAAAAAATTGCTCAAAAGTATGAATAAGCGCTTATACTTCATTTCCAAGTTTGACACCTGTTGCAGAGATAAAACAGCAAGATGTTCAAACAAAAGCTTCCGCAGGTTGATAACAGTAGCACATCTATAACTATCAATAAACCTGAAGTCAACTGAAAAGTTATCAAAAGCTTGTGAGTTTATTTGTATATAAAATTTTGTCAAAAATCCTATTGAAATACTAAATTATTAGAAGATTCAAATTATTGTTTAATTGTATACATTTCATGCAAAAGAACTTCTGAATTTTTTTTTCATTTAATCTTTTTTTTTAACAAAAAAAGTTACTAAATACAGCGAAAACAACAACGCTAGGAGAGTAAATCTTATAAATTTTTGAATACTTTTTGTTATTTTTTCCTTTGATTTTTAATTTGTTTTCGTGAATCGACAATTTTAATACAAAAGTACATACACATACATATTTACATACATAAAAATATTTTGTTTTCTTATTGATCTTTTAACGAAACCCATTAAAGATTAAAATTAATTTTCGCTTTAAATATTCAAATAATTTCATATGAGTTTTTTAAAACGATTCAATTTACATAAATATCGTATTTCAAGTTAGCATCCACTCGCATTTATTTAATAATTTTGCTATTTAAAAACGACTTCTGTTTGTTTTTTCTTTTGTTATTTTCCGTTTTATCTATAAATAATAATTAACATTTATAATGAAATTTATAAAAAAAAAAAATTCAAATAGTAAAGCGTTCCAGGTAAATTGACCACCTCTTACTTTATTTTATTTTTCATGCATATGCATTTGTTTGTATTAAAATTTTAATTAAATTATTCTAAAATAATTGTAAAATCAAAATGTGTTATTTCTTTGTAACGTAGCATTGAAAAAATTATTTACCTATAATTTTAAATTAACGGATTCACTAAAAAGAATTCAAGGTTTTTAGTTTAAAAATTTATTTTCCCAATTTAATATTTAATTATTTTTAAAAATCAAATGCCAACAAAAATTCTAATTTACAAATACTTATAAAAACAACAATTTTGCTTAAAAATATAGTAATAAAAAGGAAAAAGTTGATTTTAATGCAGAAACTTGCAATCCCAATTAAAATTTAACTGAATCTCAGTTTCAAACAAATTGAAAGTATCAATTAACGAATTTGTAAGTCTAAAAAGTTTGCTTCTATTTAAGATTCAACTAAAAAAATTAACCAAAATGCAACAAAATTCTCAATCAACTTTAATTTATATACAAGATGGACCAAAAGAAGTAATCCGATGTTATTTGCGATGCGTTTGGCGGTCGACAGGCAGCAGCTGATGCACAGACTGGACTTTGTCCGAGAACATGCGCAGGTCTTTGACCAAAATTTGCATCAGGGACGACTGGCTGATGGCTAATTGCGAGGCGTGGCATCTGGTCGATGTTTCTGGCGACAGCTTGACATCCCGCCAAAAGCGACAATATTCTCGGCAGAGCGGGTGCTCCGGGACAGGCCACTCTTGGCAACGTCTCGTGTGAACCCACACTCTCCAAGGTTGGTGGCCAAACGGCGCAGGGTTTACGCAGTCCGTGCCGGACGGCCGGGGAATCGGCGACGGAACTCGCCTGCGCCAACACCGCAGACGAGTTGTTACGCAAAAGAATAGACACGATTATTCCGCGTTCGTGGGGAGTGTATCGCTCCATAGCTTGTTCATTTGTCTTCTACATCTGTCTAGTTTGCAAATGTCAAAACAGATTTGACATTGGCCGTGATTTGCAAAAATTAAAACATCTTCCAGAAGGGTGTTTTATTTTAGCCCACCTTGTATATATAATTTCATTTACAAATAAAACTTATTTTAGTTTTCATTACCAATCTCAATATCGGCTCGAATCTGTGACCTCTATGGTTGCACAATGCACGTCCTGTACACTTAACCAACGAAGCATTCTGTTTTTATAAGTGTAAATACAGGGTGTCTGGTGGGATATTTATATTTTTAAATACGATTATATAAAAAAGTTATAATTGGTGTGGAGAAAGGGGGGCGCTATTGGAATTATCGACTATGCGGATTTGTCGGTCAAAATATTGCAGTGGTCGAGTGAGCATCGCGCGTTCGGTGTGGAAACATTTTTTAAGAGTAATGATTTGTACGTCATTGCTCGTTGTCGACAGTTTCACGTTATATACCGAGTGTAAATTTATTTCGTTCATGGGTGCAGAGATTCCGCGCAACTGGTTCGGCTATTAATATCTCACGGACTTTTTCAAGGACTGTTTGATAGCAGTTTAATACAGAAAAGAGCAGCCTAACTAGGACTTGCTAGAGCGATTATTCATGAAATTTTTTAAAAAGGATAAAAAAGGCCATCCTTTTAAAATTCAAAATGTTCAAGAGCTTAAAGAAAGTGATATTTATGTGCACAAAAATTTTTTTGAAACGATGTTTGGGCGTATTTGCACTGTAAATCCAATTTTTTGGAGCGACGAGGCTCCTTTTCACTTAAACGGCCACATCAGCAAGCAAATCTGCCGTTACTGGATTCATTCGATAAATATGTTTGAAAAAATTGCATTTTAATAAGATTAAACTTCTTTTGCTGCCTAATTTGTTTTCAAAGTAAAAAAGAAATATAAAATAAATTAAGAAAATATCAATTAACAATGCATAAAAAATTAAACATCAACCAAAAATTTAAATGACTTTACCCATGATAGGATAAATAGATAACTTATAGAAATATATTACTCATGCTATGCATCAGACAAGTCAGGCAAAAATATGATTTCTGTTAAACATGTCTTGACATGCCTGCAATATTTAAGATCGATTTCTTACAGGCCTGGCTGTGTGCTTTTTATTCCCTTATACTCTGGTTTTGTTATTTCCTACGTTGCACAGTGGGTTCGATGACACCGCAAGTGGCAATTAATTCATGCGAGCCGTAATTTAAATTTTTTTGATTTTTTTTTTCAAATCGTTAAATATGCATAAAAAGGCATATCATGAAAAAAAGATACACGGAAAAAAATTTGTTTTTACGATTTTATAGACAATTTTATTTTTTGGAAAATTATAGTTTGTTTCAGAATTTTCGCCATAATTTGAAAATGGAAAGTGATTTTATTAAAAAACAAGAAGTCTTCTTTCCAAAAAATAAAAAAAAAATATATACTTTGCATAAATATAAATATAAGTTTAATTTAAAATCTGAATTTGGGTTTTGAAGGATTTCGAGAATTTTACAACTTTTTTAAAAAAGCAACAAAATAAATTTTTATAATTTTTTTTGTTTATCAATAATTGTCATAGGGCGATAGCAAAAGCTGTAGTTTGGAATTTGATAATTGTTGCTTCTCTTTCCGCTCATTTTGTTTATTAATACTAGATATGATTGGATCTGAGCTGAGAAAAAATCTATTTAGAATATCTTCATTCGACTTTTCGCGGCTGCATTTTTGAGCAAAGTGTTTCCTATAATTGTTAAAATCCTTATTTTTGGTTCCTGAGCTTCTTCTGAAAGTTCTCCAATCGGTAAGAGGGCATATTTTATGATTTCGGAACCATGAATTAAAAATTTATGTATTGTAGGAGTCATACAAAACCATTTTAACACTCTCGTGAATGAAAATGACTGAAACTTGTTCACGCACTTATCTCTATTGATATTAATATCCTATGACAACAATAAGAACAATAGTAAACATTTAACGAATGACTATAGCAAAACAGAATACACGTTAGTTTTGTTGATTACATGACTTTGAAAAAACACAACTTCAAACAGAAAAATGTTAATAACAAAAAATGGAGCAACAAAACCGCAAATTTTTTTTCTTGTTTTATCAAGATAAGATTTCATACTTTTAGAAAATATATGATTTAAAACCCAATCTCTACTAACTTAGAAGTTATGGTTCACGTAACATTAAAAATAGGCCAATTTTGGACCTTTTTTAAAAAATAGTCAAAAATATTTTTACGCATATTTTCTAACACACTTCATCATTTTTGTACACTTAAGTATCTAAAGTTGAAGGTTTCATTCTTAAAATAATACTTTGTGAATGTTAAATTTGGAAATTACAGATTCGTTTAATGCAAAATTTTACTTTTTTTGCTTTTAAAAAGAATTAAAAAAACTTTTGTACTTTGACACGTCACTACGGAGTCAGCTGACAAGATAGATGCTTGAAAATTTACATAGTGATGTAGAATTTTATCTAGTTTTATCCGATGCCAACTATTAATACAAAAACTTAATTTTAAAAATTCAATTAAGCGTCACTTTCGAAACATTTCAACCCACAGTGCGTTGCTCTAAATGACGCAAGGAGTTTTTGTTTTTGCTTATGTTGTGTATTGCAAATCAAAGGGGCTTATTAGCATTTAGCACACTTGACTAGAAAATGGAGGACATCTGCCCAACTCCAGTTTGGGACAAGTTTAGCAAATATAATAAATAAAAAAATGTTAGTAAAAGAAAATTCATAAAAAGAATATTAAAAAAAAATACAAATTATGTTACTGGTTAAAAAAAAATATTGATTAAAAGAAAATATTTGGGTATGAAAAATTAAATAGAATTTTACTCGATTTTTCATTAGAATTCTGTCAGATATGTGTTAGACATGTCGGCTGCAAATTTTTTGCGAAATGTCTGACAGATTTGGTACCAACAACCTCATATGTTTCACTGATTCGAAAGGAATTCTATTGATTAAGCCAACGTTTCTATAAGATATCTTACGGATGTCGGCCAATATTGCTGACTGGGTACCCACCCATAATGTTTGTATGTATGTATATGAATTTATGTGGCTGTATATGTGTGTATGTCAAAAAATTAAAAGTATCATTTAAAATTCAAAACTCTTATAAGGATTAACTATGGGAAAAAAATTAAAGGATTCTTTGCGCTATAGCAATAATATTAGTTGCAACGATTGTTTTAAAACTCAAAATAATTTTTTGTTAATAAAATTTTTTTTATTCCTTTTGCATATATTTTATTATTGAATTAACTTCGCTTTTGAGAACCAACAATAAGCATTAAAATCTTAAAGAACAAACACAGTTTAGACGACTAAGGAACTGACTCCGTGTCGATATAACGTAGGTGGGTCTCAGAAAGTAAGTTTTGGGCGAAGCGAACGTATGTGTGTATAATAATAATTATAAACTGCACATGATGCTTTCCGACAATATTGCTGAAGCATTTTTAAGGACTGTTTAACCTTCTTTAAAGAAATTTCAAAATCATTTCAACGCACTTTTGTCGCTTCGTTTGATCTTGATAAACTTTGATATTTTTGTTATTTCACATATACACAAAAACTAAGAGGGAATTAACTTTAAAGGTTAAGCCATTAGATCCGAAATCATTATCACAAAAAAAATAACCAAAATAACTTACATCCACACAATTCTTGTTTGTTTAGAAACGTAAAATGCCAAGATCCCGCAGCTCTTAAAAATTTGCGTTAAGTCAACTAGTCACCGTAAAAAAAGAGAGTAAAATGCATAAGTAGTGGGAATAAGAGATAGAGAGAGAGGGTAACGAAACTAATGACTCAAAATTTAATTTTAATGAAGTGTGTAATATGTGTGGCTCACATTTTCGGTATCACTCAATCTTTGCTTTGATGTCCTTGCATGAAGGTAAGGAGTGTATACACTTAAGTCACCTGCCATTGTCTACACCTACTTTTTAGGCGGTCTTGCCTTTAATCTTAAGTCAGTTATATATTTAAACCCTCAATACTATAGTCATTGTTACATTTTTTTTAATCTTTTTTTTTCTTTGTGTGTTCTTGTATGTATTTGTTTGCGGCTGCTTTCTTTTGAAAGTTTTACGGTCACTTGCAAGTGTTGCATGTTGCTTACTATGTGGCAGATAATTTGGGCTTCTTAGTTACGCACTTCTTTGTCGGCATGTCTACTCTACGGATTTACTTAAATGCGCATTTTGTTTTAAACACTACAGGTGTAAGGGTTTCAATTATCCTTTAAGATTTATTACCATATCTGAGGTTGATTTTAATATGGCTTTGAACAACTTAGTTATAGTTGTGGTAGTTGCGTAACGAATTGAAATTACAAAGGATTTAAAAAGTGGATGTTTCCTCAATGGTAATTTTAATACGTATGTATAATCAAGAAGAGTAAAAGATTAAATTATTTTATTTTTATTAATTTATAATATTCTAGGGAATTTTCATAAATTTTATTTTTCTTTATCTATAATAATAAAGATGATAGAAAAGGAAAATAAAGGAACCTATACAAAGTGGTTTTTGATGACTTGAAGATATTGATTTAATAAATAATGGACGGCGTTTTTCAACTTGTTTTAATATTATCAGAGCAAATGATTATCAATCTTAATCAACCATTAACGCAGTTACAACAATAAGAACCTAAAATTCTATCTTGACATATGTCCTGTTCTAATGAGTTTCACCTTTTTAACTTTTCTTTCAACAAAACCTTAGACTTGAATGTATAATATCAGTTGACCTTATAGATGTAGAGCATATCTAAATCACCATTAATAATTTCAAAAGTTCTTTGGTTTTCACGTCGAAAATACCTGATCTGATATTAAAAGAAACTATAAATTAGACATCCACCACTTAAACAACCTCATATCCAAAGTCCGCTATCATATGCAGATTCTAGCTTTATAACTTTTCCGAACGCAGTTTGTAGCAAATCCGAAAATAAACTGTAAAGTAAATGGCGCGAACATGATTTTAGCCAGAGATTTTGGTTGGTATTTCTCCAAAATGTGTCGCTCTCTTCAATATCACATATTATCATTATAACTATTTCACTTTTTTATCCTTCCATATAAGCAACACAAAGGATCCGATTTTGAGTAATTAATCTCCTTTTGCTCTTTAATTGAAAACCACACATGAACATTGACAACAAACTAATATATTTGATTTCAGTCAACATGATTCATCTCCAATACTTATTGATTGAAAATTATTCAAAACTGTCTAGCGGCTAGTCTGATGATTAACCTTATGTACGTTTGCATTCTCTATTCGCTTTTGCATCTTTTGTATGAATAATCATTGTTTCTTTTGTCGTATTTACTTTGCCGAAATCCCCACAAGACATAAAATATCCCGTAGAGATTTGTTTACAAGCCAGAACAAATTTATTTCATTTTATAAATACTTAAGTATGCATTTGTTTGTATATTTAATGTTTATTTAGGCGGCAGATACAATTGATATCTTAAAGCTAGAAAATTTTTAAAAATTTTAACGACACATTCACAAGGATTTGAGGGGATTTCTAGTAAAATTTTTTAAGGCTGCCATACTGAAGAAGATGATTCAAAGAATCCATAATTTCAAATTAATTGAGAATAAAACTTAAAAATCATTAACAATAAAATAATTAGATTATTTGCAGTACAATTCAGGGTGTCTAGTAGCAGATTTATATTTTCACACTTAAATAAAAACGTAATAATTGACACAAAGTTTTATTAAAAGCATTGAATGATCAAACAAATGTCTTCCGTCGCACGTTGGGTTAAAATGGTTCGAAAGTGACGCTTAATTGAACTTTTAAAATTAAGTTTTTGTATAAGTATTTGGTATCGGATAAAACTAGATGAAATTCAACATCACTATGTAAATATTTAAGCATCTATCTTGCCAGCTGACTCCGTAGTGACGTGTCAAAGTACAAAATTTTTTGCAATTTTTTTAAAAAGCTAAAAAACGAGTCCGTAATTTCAAAATTTAACGTTAGAAAAGTGTTATTTAAAAAATGAAACCTTCAACTTCAGGTATTTAAGTATATAAAAATGATGTAGTGTTTTTGAAAATATGTGTGAAAATATTTTTGACGATTTTTTTTTAAAAAAGGTCCAAAATTTTTCTATTTTTGATGTTTCGTAAACCATAACTTCTAAGTTAGTTAAGGCTGGGTTTTGAATCTTATATTTTCTAAAAGTATAAAATCTTAGCTTGATTTTACAAAAAAGAAAATTTGCGGTTTTGTTGCCTCATTTTTTGCTATTAACATTTTTCTGTTTGAAGTCGTGCTTTTTCAAAGTCATGTATTTAACAAAACTAACGTTCGTTCAGTACTTACTATTGTTGTTATTGTTGTCGGAGATAGGTGCGTGAACAATTATCAGAATCATTACTTTTAAAAAATGTTTCCACGGTGAACGTGCGATGCCCCTTCGAAATCAGCGACATCGTGGCTGACAAAAGCGCACAATTGGTAACTTCAACGGCGCCATGCTTCCTTCGCACCATTTTTTATTTTAAATAATTGTATTTAAAAATATAAATTTGCACCCGACACCCTATAGAACCAAAAGCCTTTTTATTTTATAATGCTAAAGCATTTCCTTTTATAATTATTCAAAACATTAACAATAAAATAAATTTAAAACATAAACACAAACTTCTAAATAACCAAAAAAAATTGAATAAACAAGACAAACCGAAATTATTTTATTTTTATTTGCCGCGAAACAAGTGATCAAAAAGATACCGCAAAAGTTAACACCATCATGTTACCAACAATTCATTGGCATTCATTTTTGCACACTTGCACCCCGAAATCAAGATAGAATGCATAGTGAGTATAAAATTTCATTGAAATCAGTTAAAAGAGTTGAATAACAAAAGATTATGCCTTAAAAAATAAAGTTGCTACAAGAATATACATATATCACCCCAAATGACATTGCGTATAAATAAAGGTATTAAATGTAAACTTAGTATCTATTGTACTATAAGTTCCGTCGCCCTATTTCTTCTTATATTAACCAATACTACTACAAACCAAATCATGTCATGCTGATAATTCAATGTCTCACTAAACAGCATCAGCGGCAATGACGATGACGGCGACAGCGACAATTCCAGCACCAGCAACATACTCACTAGATAGATTTGTAATAATAAATACTTTATCCTTTTGAAAAAGGACCGCTTTTTATTGTTCAAAACATTAATATGAATCTTCATGCGTATTTGCTTATGCCTGTTTGTAAAACTCATGTGTGTCCAGATGTGTTTAGAATATTTCTAAATACTTGTATGTATTTGTATCAATTTTGCAATATCTTTACAACTACTTACGTTTGTATTTAATATTCGATATATGTTTCTAAAGCACCACAATATTTTTTGAACGTCATGGTGATTTAGTGATCACAGCAGCTAGATATTTTGAAATGTACCCTGCATGCACCCATATTGATCGTTTTTATTGCTACAAGTTGCCGCATCGCTACTTTTGATGTGCAACACACTGAGAAAATTCATACGAATGTGTCATTGTGTCAAAACACTAAAACATGCCCACACACAGTCACATAAAGTCACCATCAGAGTCATAGTCATCGTTTCAAAAAAATACTAACACAAGTTAAGTCTACTTCGACACAGTGATGACAATCGTATAATCCGTAACATTCATTTGTTTCTTAAGACAATAATGCAATGTTCCGTTTATTGTCTCCTTGTCAAGTATTAAGTTTTGTTATTGAAAGAGTGATATTTATGATAATAAATTGTGTTATTCAAAGAATTTGTATAAATTTAGGTTTTGTTTGCTAATGACAAGGATTATTTCGTAGTTTTTATTTTTTAATTTAAATCAATTTCATATCGTCTTTTATGATTGAAGCAAATCTATTGCAAAGTTTAAGAAATTCAAACCAAACCATTAATGGCTGTCCATTGAACCCTTTAAACTTCGTAATTGAATAAATTTTTAATATTTTTAGTTAAAAGGATGATCACTTACGATTGAAGTCTAAAGCAAATAAAGTGCGCTTTTGTGATGCAGTTATATTTTTTGACTGAGTTATGGCTCAGTGTGTCCAAGGAGGTTGCTCAAGAGCCTGCTTCCGTAAGGTGGAGGAAAAAACAAAGGGCAATTTACGAGACCTAGTATTCGTCTTTGACTAAAACACGATCTAGTATTGTTAGCGATGACAAAAAAGATGTGGAAGGCTTTCCATTTAACTACAATTAAAATATGAGCTTTTACAAGGAAACAAGTAACGGTACCAGCGCTACCATCTTTAGTCCTATCGCGCTATATTTAGGTGCTTTTTATTACCTCTGACGCGCACCCTTTGCCTTTAATTTTTTTTAACGATTATTTATAGATTCTACTTTTACTAAAAAAAACTTTAAATAATTTTAAAAAAATATATGGGGAATTAATTGAATTACAGGCCTTCAACAAACGAAATTTCAAGGATTAAATCGATAAAGCAAATATATTTTTAGGCAGATGCTTTTGGCTCATTTTCGATGATTGGACGATGCGCCTTGCATTTAAAAAGTTGGGTAACAGCATCTGCTCGTTTTTTGGTTAACCAATTGTTGACTTTATCCAGCGCTTGTTTGAAACCAAATGAAAATCATAATAGGTTTGTTGTTGTATTGATGGTTTCTAGCGATATGCCAGAAGCCTAATAATTAGTGGCTGTTAGCAACGAAACGCTACATTTTGAAACAGATATTTTCTTTTGTAAAGCTGCCATATTTTCTTTTCCTCCAAAAAATTTAAATTTTGTAGGGCGCCCGAGTATTCCTTCGTGCTTTTTAGCATATGTATGGATTCCCTCACTCTACTTTAAGTACGTTTTTCTAAACTTTTTTAGATGCTAAGAACCTTTAAATTGCGGTCGTTTGGCTCTTATACCAAATCGTCAGTAGACTTCAGCCAAATTTTTAAAAACCACACGAATATTTTCTGCCTTTACATAATTACTACAATAAACTTATTGAGAATTACTATAAACAAGCCAAAATATTCAAAAAATTATTTTATGCCCCAACAAAAACCATTTTGATTTTGATGTTTTGATTTTCTTTTTTTCTTATACATTTGAATAACCATTGTTTATCACTAAATGTATTATAAGGGCCAACGAAAATGAAACCTTTTCATATTTCAATAATTTACAAATGTTATTCAGGATTTTATCCTAATTTTGTTAGTTAATTTTTTTTTGGTGTTTAGTTAAAGTCTAATGACCGTTTGGTGTAAAAATCAATGAAATTCATATAGACAAATTTAAATTCCTAAATAATATTTGCAAAATTGTTTCAATAGTAATCTTATAAATCTTTTAAATACTTTGAACTCAAAGCAAATTTATTTTTAACTATAATTTAATTCCTGGTCCCCCAGGAATTTTAAGAAATATTCCCGCTTACCTGGGAAACAATAGACACAGAAAAATTAACACCCTATCTAAGCCACTAGATACCTCGTGTTCGATATTGATTTGCAGCTGGGGTATGTTGGCAGAAATAAGCGATTTAATATAACCCAAAAAACAAACGTTAAGTATTGGAGGTATCTAAACAACAAACACGTATAAAGCATGTAACTAACATAAAGCCCATTAGGCACATGTGCCACAAGGGGAGCTAAAATCGTTTTCAAGTTTTGTCATAAAACAGTCACATTAATGTTTAAAGCCTGTGGTCAGCCTGTAATAAAAATTATTTTCTTTTCACCCACACTTTTTTAAAGCTTCATAATAAATTATTAATCTCCAGTATAACTTTGCCACGTAGTACCTAGAACAAAAAAAAATCCTTTAATGGTTTTAAGCTTTAAATCAAAGTGTGAACGCGCGTCTGGTTCAACTAAAATTGGTGTTTGGACACGCATCGTAAGAACAAGCGATGGATCAAAAAGTTTTAAAGTTATAAAGACCAAAATTGTTAAGCCATAAACATCTCCAGAATTGAATGGCAAGACCTGATATTTAAGCTTTAAAAAATTTGCGACTACAATTTTAATCCTTTTCAATTTATATGGACCAAACTGGCATATATAGTTTCGTTGTGCAAAAAGACAAAGGCTATTGTATCCCATACATACGCCGGCTCTTCTTTTCTTTTTTATCTCCAAAAAAACGCACATAACAGGACTGTAATATCCTTAATTTTGTCTTAAATTTCAGTTTCATTTTTAAAACACAGTTCAGTTCTAAACGTATAATTGAAGTTGGTATAAATTATTTAAAAATTGCTATTGGTAACCCATCAAAATTTTATTTAACAATTTAATAACCTAAAATAAAAGAGCGATTATCATCTCATTAAGAAATAATGCTGCCACAAGTTAATTTTAATATTTTTAAACGTCTTTCTCTCTAAAAGTAATACATACAGCCGTTATATGAAATCTATTTACTTCTTTGATCAGTTGACCGTATAATAATTATCATTAAAAATATTATTAAAATATCATTAAATATTTATTTAAATATTAAACTTAAATACTGACTACATAATTATCACATTCACCATTAAGCTACCGATGATGTTTGTTTGGCGAGTCTTATTATGAATGCTTCATGGCTATTAACATATGAATTGAATGCACATCGTAGTCATACACTAGTCATCTTGGACACTTAAAAATCTTGCAAATCCTTTGTATCGGTAAAGATAAAAGGCCTCATTAATACACATCATAAGACAATCGATTTTTAATGTCTTTATGACATTTAAATTAATAAAACTATAAAATATATTTAAATTTAAATATATTAATTAAACCAGTTTCATCGAAAGGTCTTAGTTTAGGCGACCAGAAAATACTCTTCTACATTTTCATAATAAGCTACATTTGTATATCAAATTGTTTAAAGGTTTAATTATTGTGGATGTATAAGTACCTTTTTAGTTTAAACATTTTAGGTAAGTAGCTTAAAATATGAATACAAAAGAGTTAGTTTCATTTTGTAGCCCTGAAGCAGCCCACTTTACTGCTGATTTTGAGATCTCTACACTTTTGAGGCCCAGAATATTGGACTTGGTCGTGAGCCGATAAGGCCACCATTGGGTTTTTATTATGGGCTGGGCAGGGCACTGCGATGTGAGACATATGACGAACAGGAACTCTCCGAATTTCTGCCGGTTGTGCGGGGATAACGAGGAGATAGAGGTGGTAGAACGCCTTGTCTGCTGACAGGGACTTGGGTAATGAACAAGGTGGGCCGAACCTAGAGGGACAGGGCTGATTGCGGGATCTTTAGACTTCTGTGGCCCAGGCTGGACAGGAGGACACAGACCTTCTTCTCAAGGAGAGCAGGGAAGTTCTAAAGTGTTTCATTGGAAATCTCACAGGGTACTGCGATGTGAGACATATGCCGAGCAAATGGGACAGGAACTCCCCGAATTTCTGCCGGTTGTGCGGGGATGACGAGGAGATAGAGGCGGTAGAACGCCTTATCTGCCACTGCCGACAAAGGTGGTTGGGAGGGCGCTTTTAGATGGACTTGGTAATTTCTCCGGCTGTGGGCTGGGGAACAGCATAGGGTTAATCAAAGGGGTTGGGTGGGGGGTAGATAGGAGGTTCAGCGCCGGCGATAACTGACTTCTTGCGAATAGCATTCTACCCTCTTTTTTCATTTCTACCTATAAATTTTTTGTCATTTCTCTTTTTCTTTTCGACTCTTCTGAAGGGATTCACAATGGGCCTAGGGGCCCCTGGGTGGAGGTGGCCAGTTTGTATTCGCAGCTACCCTTCGTAACCTAGCCTGAGGCCCAGACTAGACATATATGTTGAGTGCGACAGAAAAAGAAGTCTAGGAAACATTAAAATGCGAACAAAGTAATCCAAGGCCGAGATTTTTATTATTAGGGACACTACCTTATTCCTTTAGAATTTAAACATAATGTACCAAACATCTATCTATATACAAAGCTTCAAAAAATCGCCCACTTCTTTGCTTTTAAAGTTTTGAATTTCGAACTGTTACTTAACATACAAAGTTTTATAAAAATTGGTTCGATAGGAGTACCTGTACTGAGATTATATTCTTTGTGGGCGTGGCACGCAATACTTTATTTCCTTTAGAATTTAACGTTAAAGGCATTACAAGTGCGTAGAAAATTTTAAAATAATCTGTTTACTAAGAGTTCTTCCACTGAGATTTGAATATAGTATGTGGGCGTGGCCTAATTTGTTGCTTTAAGAATTTTAACCCTAGACGCCTCGTCGACTCGTACAAATTTAAAAAAAAAAAAGTTTATTTATTGTGGATGTGACACTGCACACTTTTTTGCCTTTAATGTGTTTACCCCGAAAGCGGTTAGAATGGACAAAGTTTGGTACTAATCCGTCAGGTAAAAGTAGCGTAATGAGTTTTTGGATTTTGCCACAAGGTTTTCTAAGGAATAATGACGTTAGAAGCCTTTTATATTTGATAAAAAACGCTGCAGTAAAATAACTTATTTAAAAATTAAATTTTTTTGCCATGGCACTACTCAATTTTTGCCTCAAAAATTTTGACCCTAGAAGGGGTAATATGCGGGCAAAATTTTATAAAATTCAGTCAGGCAAAAGTATCTGTATTAAGATTTTATTATCTGTGGAAGTAGCCCTGTCCCACTTGTTGCCCTAAGCATTTCGACGTTAAATGTTTTATTTAAAATTTAATTTTGGGGGTCGTAGTAACACCCTCTTTTTTGCCTTGAAAGTTTTAGCCCTGGAAACGGTTAATATCCAAACATAGTTGCATAAAAATCAGTCAGGTGAAAGTACCTGTAGTGAGATTTTAGTTTTTAAGGCCGTGGTCGTGCCTACTTTGTAGTCTAAAAAATTTTTCCGTCAGAGGCCTTATGTATGGGTACAAAGTCTTAACAAATCGGTAAAATAAAAGGACCAGTATTCGGAATTTAATTTTTGCAGTAGAAGTATACTATGATTAAAGGTGTTGTGGGCGTAACACAGCCCCCTTTCGAATAAAGTATAGCCACACCCAGTACTAAGGAGTATTTAGCTTGATAAAATCAAGCCGTTTCGGAGGAGTTCAATTACAAACATCGTGACGAAAATAAAAGCATAATTCTTTATTATGCTTGCTTCATAACTAATGATCTTGGATATTCCAAAAACTTCTTATTTTATACTGTTTAAGGGCAACGGCCAAATTTGGTTTGAAATATTATTTTATATGTAAGAATGAAGTATTTAATAATCGTGGTTTAAAAAGAAATATCCCATCTACGAGGGTTGCTTTTTATGTTTCGGTATTTGGCAACACTAGTATTTCAATCTGACAACTGACAGCTCTATCGTAAAGTTTGACATTTTCTAAGTTATACGTACTCAGAACGATTTCACATACGAGCGCTATTTGAGTTGTTTACAGTAACTTAAAAGATTCAACTCGACCCAAAAATGAAATTTAATCGTGAACGATTTCGTGCGATTATTTCTTAGAACTTTCGACGTGGGCGTATTCGTATTAAAAGAAAAATGTATTCAACAACAATTCATTTCGTATTAAAAGAAAAATTTATTTAACAACAATTCATTTTATTTAATTATTATCAACTCAGCAACAGTGCATGGATGAACTAAATTCTGTTTTTGGCGAAGAAGCCCAATCAAGGACCAGTGTTAATCGATGGTATGGTGAATTCAATCGTGGTCATAGTTCACTTCATGACGAATTTTGTGAAGGTCGTGCAAAATCAGTTGTTGTTCCAAAAGCCGTTGATGCTTTGCGTGAACTGATATTGGAAGATGTCATGTGACTTATCGTGAGATGGAGGCAACCTTATTCTTAGCGACCAGCATGCATTCAATACTGCATGAAAATTTGACTGTCAAAACAAGTTTTTCGCGTTGGATCCCACACAAATTGTCAATGGCGCAAAAAAAGGCTCGTGTCGATTAGGTGAAAGAAATGCTCAGAAAATACGATCGAGGTGCTTGGAATTGCGTCTATTATATCGTGACAGGTGATGAATCCTAGGTTTACGCGTATGAGCCCAAAAGAAAACAGCAGTCCACTTTATAGGTGTTTCAAGATGAGCCAAAACCAACAAAAGCTGTTTGCGCACGAAGAACTTCTAAGCAAATGATCGCAAGTTTTTTTTCAGAAAACTGGATACGTCGCAAGCGTATCACTTTAATAACGCAGAACAGTCAATTCTGACCATTTGTTTGCCAGTTGTGTTCCAAGAAATCAGGAAAACCAACAGCCGAAGATGAATCACTCTTCACCACAACAATTCGAGCTCTCACACATCGGCTCAAACAACAGCATTTTAAGCACCCAAAACATCGATTTGATGAGTCATCTGCCATATAGTCCTGACTTGGAATCGAATGACTTCTTTTTATTCCCGTTCGTAAAAAACAAACTTAGAGGTCAACGTTTTTCGACACCTTAAGAAGCGGTTGCTGTATTCAGAATGCATGTTTTTTAGATACCTCAATCAGAGTGGCAAAAGTGCTTCGACAATTGGCTCAAACGCATGCAAAAGTGTATAGATTTTAATGGGGAGTATTTTGAAAAACCATAAAGTGATTTCCGTTTTTATTTTCTAATCCCGAAATATAAAATGCAACTCTCGTATCATCAGATGTAATATTAAAACTGTATACATATATGACCATTTATTTCTGGATCGAACTCAGTACGCTTTTTAGTGTTAATACTCTCAGAACAACCTTCAGATGTAGCGGTCAAATTAAAATCACTTCACTCCCTTTGGGTGTCTGTATTCCTGTATTTAAAGAACAGCTGGCAAGTCGATATTATATTCAGAAAAAATTTAAAGCTGTTATCCCACTTAAGCTAAGATTTGATAAATTAAAATAATTTTAATACCTTATCTGTTGCTAGAAAAGTTCTCGAAATTTTTTTAAAAATTAAACTATTTTCAAAAATCAGTACATTTAAGTACACAAATTTTTGATCAGTACATCAAATGTAAAATCAGTACATGTACTGATGAAATTAGTACAAATGGTCACGCTATATATAATAGGTGATAAAATAAAATTAACAATTAAAATATGAACTAAGTAATATTCATGTAATTATAATTAAGGAAAATAATATTTGGGGTATTCATGTAACGTACATTTTAATGTTACGGGTACATATATATGCTTATAACTTAAGGGGTAATTAAAGGGTTCAAAACAGAATAAAAACTATAAGTATATTGGTATCATTTAAATACTTTTTGTAGCTTCTTAACCAATAAAGGTAGAAATAGAGTTCAAAAAGCGTTCAACAGATCTTGGAAATTTATCAATATGTTGTTTTTTTAATTTTGGACACTAAATGGTACAAATATTATTATCGTACTTTTAAGGTACTAATGTGCATTTTTTTTAGATTTTTAGTATAGATATATGAAAGAAAATGCTGTGGCGCCAATTAAAACCAGAATTCCAATAAGTATATCTCACATTCTTGGTTTTTTTTATTTTTTTGGGTCTATGACAAGTATCAAATTAACAACTTTTTACCCCAATTTAGAAAAGATAAAGTCAGTTAGAGTGTTAAAATATACTTTTTTAAATAACTAGAAACTGTCATGTTACAAATATCTACTTCAATTTTTTTAGCTAAAGCCAGTCCGACGGTCAATTGTGTTAATTGTGCCACATTTAAAATACAAAAAAAAACATAATTTTAACGATTATGACATTAAATGGGTCAATAATGTAGTGGCTTCTTGACTTTTTAAAGCAGCTTTTAACAATAAACAGCATAAAAAGGTAAATTCAAAGCAAATGATTGTTTCCCCGTTTTTTTATTTATTTATAACTTTTGAATGCACATTGAGCGGAAACCGGTTGCAAGAGTCACATTGAATCTCGTTCATAGCGTAACAGTGTAAAAATGAAAATTTTAATTTTAATAACATAATTCCAATTAATTTTTGCCTAATTACAGGCGATTTTAATAAACTGTTAAATTTTTTTTGGCGTAATAAAATAAGTTGGTGCAAATAGCATATGAACATCTTGTTAAAGAAACAAAAATATTTAAATTTGTCGGTCACGATATGAATTCATGTTTGCTCGTATTTAATTTAATTTTTTTGATATTTAGAATAAAAGAAGAGATACATAGGAAGTTTATTCCACATACGAACAGTGCAACTAGAGAACGAATTTTTCCTGTAATGCGTAATGGAATTAGCGTAGCCTGTACTTGTGCGCATTCAAATAGCTTCAAAATAGGCTTCATGGCACCAGCCTATACATGAAAGTTGTATTCCATTTTCGGTCGAGCTTAGGCAGTATAGAAATACTGTTTAAACCCCAAAACAATTAGATGTGTTCTTCCGCAACCACTGCACTAAATTTGTTTATACTCAGAACAATAGGAGCTTTTGGGTTTTTATCATTTATACAGTCTACTTAAACAAACGATGCAATATTGTCAGCTGTATGTTTATGTATCAACAGACAATATCGGATGAGTTTAAATCGGCCAGCGTTGCAGTTTGGGTGTGTCTCGGGTATTTTTTGATGTCCGTTTTTGAAAAGCAGGTGTTTATTGTAATTTTAACAACTTCTTACAGTGTTTTGAGTTCCTTTATTAATAATCGAAAAAAAGTTTCTGGGGCAAATCGTCGCATTCGATTCGAGTCAAAATTTCACTCGATTGATCGAGTTGTCAATGCTTTTAATATAGGAATTCTAATAAGAATTTTTAAATTTCGATTCGAATCGAATGCGATGATTTGGCCCCAGGATTTTTGAATAGGTTTACATTGTCCAAAATAATTTTATTCACCTTTTTTAGGAATAAGAAATTTATAGAAAATAAATTTAAGCAAATTTTTTTTTCATACAATGTAAAATACTTATTAAATGAAGTCTTAGGAAGAAATATTGCTAAATAAAGTTGGGCGTTAATTTCAAGTCTAAATCAAAACTAATAACACAATTTTGTAAGGGGTCCCTTAATTTTCCAAAATTTTTAAAGCCCACAAAACAAAATGGCCACTAGTCTCGCCAAACTAAGTATAGGTTTCAGTTACAATTTGATTGTAAAATCGAACCCATACTATCACGTCTGTATATTTGTTTCGTTGTTGCACATTGCTATCGTTAAAATCAATAATAAGGAGTATTTAGGTTGATGCTTTTGTACCCTAATTTTTTTTTTCATTTTTACCCTGTTTCTATGTTCTTACAGTGCTTTCTAAGATGAACTGAAGTCCACTCTATTCACAGGGCTCCAAAAGGAGATCGCAATTAAAGCGCGGTAAAGTCACTCGTTCGTATTCTGCTTTATTTAAATATATATTTCAAAGTTCCAAAATCTTTATGCTTTCGCCTTCAAAGGAAAGGTAGTATAAAAAATTTGATATGGAAAGTCATTAAGAAAAATCATAAATTAAGTAGGAAAATGGACGAAGCCGTGGGGGAAACTCTAGGTTGATTCTGTCTCATCAGAAGATGTCTGCGTAACCACGCGAATTGTGAGATCTCTGAAAAACTCGATAAAAATCCAAATAATTGTTCACTGATGCTAACAGCAAAAAGCTTTGGAAATATTTAGAGCATAACTTTACTTTCGCCAAAATGATAAATATAATTACAGCATGTTTTTTCATTAAAAATACCAGCATATCCCTCATAGAGTCTTCTCTACGAAAGCCATATTTGCAGTTGCTTAATATACTTTAGGATTTTAGATAGTTAACAAGGCAATAGTTAACCGTACTTTCCATTACCTTGGAAAGTGCAGAAAAAAAGCTATTGACCGAAAATTTTAAGGGTTGCTAGCCTTTTCTGTTCTTAAGGATAGCCCTAACATCAGCTCTTTTCTAGCATATGAGAAATACCCCGGCATGGATAACATTGCTGTAAGGGTTAGCTAATGTACTCGTCAGAGTTAAAAGGTATTATTTTAAAACCAATGCTGGTATTTTATCCAGCGTAGGAGTCCTGTAAGTATTGGAATTCGTTAAAACCTTTTTAACTGCACGGGGTCTAATAAATTTATCTGGTTTAGTCCCACACACTCTACTAAGTTCAGGTATTGGTTGATTTTTTTTCGACAAATGTGAACTACTCACTTATTTGGATGACCACTTATAGAAATCATTAGCAAAACTAGATTTTCAAGCAATGCGGTCTTCTGTGTTTCTTTTTCTATAACTCACGTTAAGTTGGAAAAGGTTTTCCTAGGCTTGGTCTTTTCATATTCATACGTTTAATTGAACCTTTAGAACTTTATTGGTCAAGTCGAGAAGATGATATCGGCCAAACGGGCGCCGTCACAATTGATTGCTATACGGGCTCGTTTTATGGCATTTTTCATTGATTCGGCAAGAACTTCGGGCGACAGACTCTCGCACTCTTGTCGAATGTTATCCTTAGGAGCTTCTAGGGTATCAGGCTTGTTAACGTAAACACGGGACTTCAAAAAACCCCACAAAAAAGTCTGCAACTGGTAAATCGGGCGATCCTGTTGGCCAATGTAAATCGCCAAAACGAGAGATGAGGCGACCCGGAAGCGCCATCTTCAGGTTATCGGTTGTAGCTCGCGTAGTGTGTGCCGTTGCTCCAAACTGTTGAAACTACATGATTTTTTGTACTAATTCGTTCAATTGCGGCAGACCAAAATCAGCTACGATGGCCCTATAACGCGCCCCGTCCATCGGTGTCGTTTGACCAGCGCACAGTGGACCAAATGCTTAATCTGGTGCGAAATTAGTTAAAAATTGTATGTTTATAAAACAAAATTTTTATCCAATTTACACTTGTCATGTTCCCACTGTACATAACGGTATCAAAATTTTTTTGCTTATTACAAAATCAACATCGCAGTATGCAATCAAACAAAAGCAATTAGTGTGTATCAAACTTTCTACAAATTGTGTACAGGCGCGTTAATAGTTTGAAGTGTTTATTTCAACTATAGCAGAAGGTTAATTGATAAGATTTTTTAACACTTTTTAACTTCAAGGTATGTTTTAATAACTGTATTATTATATAGCATGTTTGTCGTGTTGTTATTTAAAAATCGTAGATCGAAAAGTGTGCCTATAGCTAATTTAGTTTTTAAGCAATCGTGAGTTTTGTAAAAGTCTTTAATTACTAATTCCATGGAATTCCACATACATTTTGTATATCGTAGAAAGAATGACTCCTAAACTTTAAAATAATGAAAAAAAGGGCTGCCAATTTTTGCCATTTTGTTTAATTTTAGTCAAAATGTCAATCCTAAGAGAGGATTTATTTGAAATTTGAATAAACGAGCCTAACAAAAAAAATAGATCTCGAAGAATTATTGAATTTGCTACGACAAAACTTAGATTAAGAGAAGAAGACGATGAAAAATACAAACAAACAAAGCAAGTTTTGAACAAATTTGTTTATGTCCTTAATAGCAGATGGCAAAGTGCTAAAAGAACAAAAAAAATATTCAAAGCTAAATATGAAAAGTGGCTTAATGGTTACTTAATTTTCCCAACCACAAACACTGATTCTGAAGTAGCTGGACAATTTGCAGAAAAAAGTAAGAGAAGCCAACTTTCAAACGTTTCTTCGCTTGTATCTGATAAATCGTGTGAGGAGGTTAGCTGCAAAGGTTAGCTTATACAAATCTGGAAAAAAGGATGCTGCGAAAATGTTAAATGAATTGAGCGCCTCTCCTACGAGAGCTACTAAAATTAAGAATCAAGTTTTCTGTCCATCTAAAATGCCTATTCCGTACACTCCTGAAGAGGCTTTGGCTTTGTTTATAGACGGCGATTATACCAAACATACCTATAAGTTAATGCAAATAGGCGCCAAGAAGCGAAACGCAAACATATATCCAACTTACCATGTTATAAAATCTGCAAAAGAAAAGTGCTATCCCATAAGTATGACATTTTCCGATATTTCAGCAGAGGTTCCTTTGCAATGCTTAGTCAATAAGACAGTTGAAAGATTAGTATACCATCAAAATAATATATTTGAACAAAGCACAATGAGTGAACTATGTTTGACTTACAAGTGGGGATGTGATGGAAGTAGTGGTCACTCAAACTATAAGCAAAAGTTTAACAATACTAATACCGATAACTCCGACCAACATCTTTTTGCAGTATGCCTTGTTCCCTTACAGCTTACAGGTAACAGTATTATTGTATGGCAAAATCCACGACCTTCATCGACTCGGTTCTGCAGACCAATTAAAATTATCTTTAAAAAAGAGAGCAACGCTTTAATAAAACAAGAAATTTCAAATGTCAAAAATCAGATTTCCTCAATAAACCCAACAGAAATTAAAATTGGAAGTCGAAAAGTTACGGTACATCACAAATTCTTGTTAACTATGATCGACGGAAAGGTATTCAGTGTTATTTCTGATGCATCTTCGCAAACATGTGGAATATGTGGAGCGACACCAAGTATTATGAACGATTTAAATGCTATTGGGCAGCTCTCATATAATGAGAACTTGTATCAGTTCGGGATTTCTATTTTGCATGCCTGGATAAGATGTTTTGAATGCATTTTACATATCTCATATAAGCTTGTTATAAAAAGGTGGAAGCCTCGTAATGCTGAAGAAAAAGATAAAGTAGAAAATCAAAAAAAGATTGTTAAAGAAAAAATTAAGTCTCAAATGCACTTAGTGGTTGATGCCCCAAAACCAGGAATGGGTTCTACAAACGACGGAAACACTGCGAGACATTTTTTTAGCCAAACATTATGTGCATCAAGCGTAACTGGAGTAAGCGAAAACCTGATAAATAGTTATTTTAAGAGCAATGTCCTGCGGATATAACATAAACATTGAATCATTTCGCACCTACTTGTCAGAGACAGCAAAACAATATGTAGAGCTTTATCCCTGGTACTATATGCCGTCTAGCCTCCATAAAATATTAATACATGGTGCAGATATAATTCAACAGTTTTCTCTACCTATTGGAATGATGTCAGAGGAGGCCTTAGAGTCAAGAAACAAAGATTTAAGAAATGTACGCGAGTTTCACACAAGAAAAATGTCGCGTGAAAAAAATGTTCAAGATTTATTTCAATCCTTAATAGTGTCATCGGATCCCATCATTTCATCGTTTTCAAAAAAATCTTTCAAAGATGGAAACTCGGAGCCTCTTTGTGCAGAAGTTGCTTCTTTACTTTTGGAACCTATTTTATCCGAAATCGATGATTAACATTACTTAATTTTTTGTGTTAATTTTTATGTACATACATGTGTAAATATGTTTTAAAATTAATGAAATATTTTATTTTTTGAAAAACTACACAATCATTAAACAACAATGTCTCCTTTTATTTATCAAGGACTTCCTATAATAGATTAATACCATAAAAAATCGTTTTTAGATAGAATGCAGAATTAATCGTCATATCGTGCGTAGGATAAAATAAGTGATAGCAAAGATTATTCCCATATATTGAACTTTATTGCATATGTAATAGGGGCCACGCCTCGGCAAATACTGTCCCCATTTTTTAAGGTACTATAGCTTATTATATTTTCTTGTTGTATTCCAAATTTCATCTTCCTACGTGCCTTAGAAGTTAAGTAAAAAGTTCTTGCGCGCTAGATTAGGTATTTGGTCCACTGTGCAGCGGTGTCTTCGAAAAAAAATGGCCTGATGACCTCTCCAGCGTGAACAGCGCACCATGCAGGAACTTTGAGTGGGTGTAATGGCTCCTCGCAAATCACTCGTGGATTTTCGGTAGTTTTGCTTACGGTAGAAATAAGCCTCATCGCTAATTACGATTTTGGTCAGAAAATCATTTACTTCGGCCTCTAGATTGAGGATGGCGTGGGCGTAGATTACACGCGTTTGGCGGTCAACAGGCAGCAGCTGATGCATGGATTGGACTTGGTACGAGAACATGCGCAGGGGCCAAATCGTTGCATTCGATTCGAATCGAAATTTTAAAATTCTTATTAGAATTCCTATACTTAAAGCATTGACAACTCGATCGGTCGAGTGAAATTTCGATTCGAATCGAATGCGACAATTTGGCCCCAGGTCTTTCACCAAAATTCCCCTTAGGGACGGCCGGCTGATGGCTAATTACGAGGCATGGCATCTGGTCGATGTTTCTGGTGACAGTTTTACATCCTCGCCAACAGCGGTTATTTTCTCGGCAGAACGGATGGTCCGGTGCCAGCCACACTTGGCAGCGTCTCGTGCGGTCTCATACTCTACAAGGTTAGGGGCCAAACGGCTCAGTGTTTGAGCAGTCGGTGCCGGGTGAGCGGGGAATCAGCGACGGAATTTGCGCTGCGCCAACACCACAGACGAATCGTTACGCAAAAAAAATAGACACGATTATTCTGCGTTCTAAGAGAGTGTATCGCTCCATGGCTTGTTCACTTGTATTCTTCATCTGTCCAGTTCACAAAACAGATTGGACATTGAACCAACTATTTAAGTCTTGACCTAATTAGGTTAGCTCCCTACATTCTCACCGGTCATTTAAAAAGGGATATCTCCATTGCTGCAGTCATCGGATATCAAAAATTTAAAGAAGTGGTTCTTTCAGATTTTCAGAAAGTAATCTTATCTCTTGTCAGACTGCCATGCTCGGTGTTTGACTGCCATTCATTTCGATCTCCTCACACTCACATCTGTCCATTCCTCTTTTCTTCCGTCGGAAAAGATGTTTATCCTTCTTTCTTTCTCCCAAACCTCTCCTGCACACTTAGCATGGCTTTCGTATACAGAATTGCCTTGTTTGCTGCATTTTTTCTGCAGTTGTTCCAGACACTCCTCATCATAGCATCAGTTTCTTTTGGGAGTTTTTTGGTAGCCAAGCACGGATTTGCAGCTTTTTCTATAAAGTTTAAACCTTGTTTTTTTGCATCTTTACGATATCTGCTTGGGTGCGAAATGAAGGTGATCAGAATCGATATTATCTCCACGGATCTTCCGCTTATCAAGCACGCTTTAAGAGCATCGCTCACCTGCAACAACGTGATATATTTGGTTTCTCACTACTCGACCAGGTAATGTATTTCGCAATGGCGAAGTCTTGTGCTACTGTGAATTGCCTGTAAATAACTTAAATAAAACAAATCCTTTTTTGAATAATGATCGCTACCTCCCAATCTTTTAAAAAGTGACTAAAAAGGAAAGTTCTTTTCTAAGCCGATTAAACGACGGTTGTTTGTCCATTTGGCTGACGGTCCATGTAGGAAAAAATGTGATCAAAGTGCAAGTTTAAGTGTAAACAAAAATTAATCATATTATTTTAATGAGTATGACATAAAGCCTACTTCTTAAAAGGATCTTAATCTGCATTTAAATTTATTAAGTCAACTGAAAAACTACGTTAGAAATAGTATAAAAATGGAACTAAAAAATGAACTCTATAATAAAAAATAGAGCGCAATTCGTTACTTTTAAAAGGTTTTAACCTTTTTTTAATTTTTTTTGTGATTAGATAAAAAAATGTGGCTGGTAATCTGATTCAATATATAGTACATACACTTAAGAATCTTTAAATGCCAAGATAGGACCATTCTACAAATAAACGTTTACTACTTCCGAAAAGAAATATTCTGCCTCTCGTGTTTCATTCTATTTCATTCCTGCCTGAAAATATTTTCTCTCATTTTAACTAAGCAGCTCAACATATTTTGCTGCTCTCTTACTCTTATATCTTAAATCTTTACCAGTGTTCGTAATCGTTTGGAAAAAAGAGACATACTTTACTTTTACTCTGCTCTAGTCGAGGTGCATTATGACCATGAGTTTCTAGTGAGTACAGACATACTTACAACGTCCGAACGCATTTAACCAACATAATAATTAAAGGTCTTCGGGACTTTGTTAAGATCTCGCTTGCCGACTATCACGTCTTTGTAGTCAGCGTCGTCGGCGTTTCTTTTTAATATCTTTCCGCGCAGCCGCAGATAATTTGTCGGTCCCCTTTGATGTTTAAAATGGCGTGTGCCTTAATGCAGAGATTAAACTTTGTTGTTTGCCGACATTATTTGCTGCTACTTTTTCTTATTGTTGTTAATATTATTTTGTTAGTTTTTGTTGTTGCTGTTTTTACTTTATCTATATTATATTTTGTGTTTCGGCTTTTTTGTTTTGCTTTAATATCCGTAACATTAAAACGATCATTTTTAAGTGCATGACGATGACTTTGTACAAAAGTGAAACGCAAGTAAAATATGACCAAGAGAAATTGGGTATTTTTTTAGTGTTTCTAAATGAACTAGTAAAAAAGAGAGCTTGTTTAGAAGGAACCCTTTTATAAAGGCAATTTGTAGCAGTTTTTGGTATAAAGGCTTCCCCTAAATTTGTCTGTATTTAGTTGGCTTGCCTTAATTTAAATTTTTAAAATATCTTTTTTAGAGTGTTGTCTTTTGATTCTTCTTTGTTTTTGTATAAAAAAAAACCAGCTTGACTGGCCATAAAATTCCTTTCATAAAAATCCTTTTATTGCCCTCCAAAAGCCAAAATATAAAATGCTAAGGCAAAAGTATTTTTGCAGTAGCACCTGTTGTTTTTCCCACACTACTTTTTTATTATTATTGGTTTTATGCTGCCTGTTGTTATTCCTGCTTCCCCTAAGAAAAACCCGTAATCGTGTTAATCCTTAGCTAGCAGTACAACAATGAGAAGAGGTATCTTTTATATCCTGTGGCCGTTCATTACTGCGAAACTTGTCGTATATTTGCTCAGTTACTCGTTGATCGTTGTCGGTCAACTTCACACGAATATTGCAAATCGCCACCTGCCAAAAACTACAACAAATGCAATTTATAAAGGTAGAGCAAAACAAAACGTTAAATAAATCTGATGTTAAAAACAACTGAACAACATCTTATGGCATATATGTAGATAGTAAAGGACAGCAAACCATAAAATCGCAAACATATTTTACGTACTGATTCCTACATAAGTATTAACACTATCATAGTGATCAATCTCTCTTTTTTATAAGATTGTCTTTTATGCTTAAAAGGGCTGTTTAACTAAGACGATATAGCTGTACAAAATCTTAATAAATGATTTTCCTCTGGCCCTGATAAAGGTCCTTTACAGGAAAGCATAATGTGTAACTGTCAAAATTTCAATTTTAAAATTTTATCACTCTTTTATTATAATTAAATTCATCCCTTTTAATAATAATAATATCCCTCTTTTAAATATTTATTTAATAAACAAATAAAATTTTTTTATTTATTTTAATAATGACTGACACTGCAGGTAATGAGATTTTTTCTACATTTTTGGGTTCTTTTTGCTTATGGCAAGATTATCCTTATCACTCTTGAATATCGACTGCTTGTTATTCTAAGCAAACTGATTCTAAACTCCTTTCCTTAGTGGTTACTTAGCGGTTGCTTGTAGTGTTTTCTATAAGCAGCATGAATTTGTGTTACTGTTAAATAAGAAACAGTTTTAAATATCTGTTATCCAACGTATCGCAAAGAAAGAGCAATGTGCCACAAATCCCATAAGTTTTTCACACCTTAAGGAACAAAAGATTTTTGTAATAAATAAAATCGTTTATTTTGCAACTAGTTTTTAGAAAAGTAGAAATTTAAAAGAAGGAAACTTTGTAGTTTTTTAGTTCGAATCTTCTACACCATTTCCAATTGTATTTCAGAACTTTCTAATTGTGTTTCAGAAATTTCTAATTTTATTTCAGAAATTAAAATAGAAATTTCTGAAATTGAATTAGAAATTTCTGAAATACAATTGGAAATGGTGCAGTTGTGATAAACAAAAGAAATAAATCAGACATTTAATGTCTTTTCAAGTACGCGCAAAGAAAAAATATGGTTGAGGTAACCATAATCTAAGAGCATCACACTATGATTATTTTATATGGTTGTAGCCAATAAAGTAATAATTGGCTGCAATTAGTTAGTTAGTTTAATAAATATAGTTTATAATCACTAAATTAAGATCCCTTATTTTCATAACATTGTTTTACGGAATCAGAAAAAATTCTATATAGTCATGATATAATCCTATGATCTCCCACGACCACAAAATGATTTTTTTGATCATAATATGATCTCAAACCCATTAGATTGTTTCGCACCAACACATTTTATTCAACAAGAACAAGAATGGTGCAAAGCAAAAAATGGTCAAAGCTTAAACAATATTTGTTGCGTCCATCATTATTTGATTATTTGTAGATTTCATACTATAAATATCATATTTTAGCGAACAAATTATTATTTGTTTGGCTAAAGAAGTTTTTATATCATACTATGATTTGCAAGCAATCATATCAGAGATTTCATTGGTAGTAGCATATGATTATTAAGTGTAATCATATACTTGATTAGCGTATCAAATAAACGTATAAATCAAACAAATATGTATTGTTTGCTTGCGCCAACCAAATTAAATTGCAAACAAATTAAATTGGGAAACATTCTCTTTAAGTATTTGCTTCCCAGGCTTTTGCTTCTGCGAACCTTCTCTGTTGGTTGTTCCCTCTCTTCTGCGATTGCCTTGCAAATCTCATTGAAGAAATATTTGGTTGACATCCTCATGTTGCTTTCACAAATTTGTCGCAAACCACGTCCATTTTCGGTGTTGGACTAATAAATTGATTAGTTTCGGTTTTCTATGGACCATCGGACAGTGTTTGCCCAGAACACATGCAGTTTTTTCCTCAAACGGCATGTGACAAAGACTTGTAGGATCCGTATTTCATAAGCTGCCGCGTTTCACACCTTGACTGAAAGAGTGACTTGCTGGCTCGCGTTAAAAATTTATTAACCTTTTTTTCTTAAGATGTGCGTCAGCAGACATACCTTTCTGGTCAATACTGGAGCGAATATTATCGCCCAATCCGCCATTTGTCGTTATGTTTTGAACAAGTGGTGTTTGTTGTCCAAACGATTGCTCGGCAATAGCGTTTGTTTTTTCAAACTCTTCTTTTTTTTACAGCAGCAACTTTTAGCAGGATGTTTGCGACTAGAAGGCAGCGGCCGCTGGCTATGTCCACTTTCCGTTTTTTACGCACATCAAGGTGTAACTATTTCTTGCTGATAGATGGTTGATTTGGTGCCCAGTAACGGGGTTGGGTAACACCCACGTTATCTAATAAACTCTCTTGCATGAAAATAGCATTCCGCCAATTACCAGGGGCCAAATCGTCGCATTCGATTCGAATCGAAATTTCAGTCGATCGATCGAGTTGTCAATGCTTTAAGTATAGGAATTCTAATAAGAATTTTAAAATTTCGATTCGAATCGAATGCGACGATTTGGCCCCAGGTTTTTTTATAATATAGGGGAAAGCTATCTCAACCCCATGATGGTTTTCATACCGCTATTATTTTGGTCTGGCTGGGCGTTGAAGTTTCATAGAAGCAGTACTACTTAAGGCACTTCCTCTCAAATTATCTAGAGCTTTTGTAAATCTGCTATAAAACTGATATTTTTGTTCAAACTCTGTGATCTAAGTAAGTGCGTGGCATTGAATAAGGCGTCATTGCTTATGCGTGTTATATGTGCTGTAGATATTTTGAAAATCGTTATGAGCTTTTCATTCAGGGTAATCCCCATTGGCTTCTCTTGAAGTAAGTATACCGACTCCGCACCTTCTTTTTTATCCTGCGGGTTTCCCGAAGAAAAGCAGTTTTAAACCTTTAGGTGCAGCGAGTTCAATGATTCCATCTATCTGCTAGGATTTGTATGAGGATTAGAAAGAACTCGAGACGATAGAACATCGTGTCTGCCACTCCTAGAGATTATAAGACCATAAAGTCAAGGAGTTGTGTAAAATATTCCTTAAAGAATATACAATGGTCAAAGACAAGTTGCTAATAAACAATAGTTAAAATAGCTTAAGTAATCAAAGCTGAACAAACTTATTTAGGATTAATCTGGAACTGGATATAAGGTTCTGAAGTTGAGGCAATTGCCTCTCAAATGACAATGCCATCTAAAAGTTATATGTCCCCTTTATATAAAACCAGTACCCATGCCCAGAAAACCGTTCACGCAAATAGTCCTTTGACTGTTCTCTTCTTTGAACTGTAGACTTTAAGCCTGGCAAAATTTAGTCAAACAATTAGGGGATTCACAAGGTGTCCTATTATGTCCTATCGTCATATTGTTATAAAATTTCACAATGGTTTTTTTGTCTTTTATACAAAAATTGTTCTTAAAAAATACTACGTCGTTCAATATGCTTATTAAATTGTCACAACAACTCCATATACACCTGCGCCGAGTGTCATATAGTTGGCAAGTGTTTTTAAACCATTGTGGAAATTTTATGACAATATGACAATAGGACAAATAGAACACCTTGTGAATCCCCTAAATATCAACACTCCGAAATGGGTGGTGCTGCCCCCAAGCTAATAGAAATAAAATATAGGAAATGCTATATCGTGGCTTCTTTTATGAACAACGGGAATAACTATGTATATAGCGCGAAAACTATACAAGTTGCCGACTTCTAGCCTGGAGCGAATAACTGTATAATAATCAATGTTTAACTTTAAGGGAAACTTGATAAAAAAAACTTAATAGAAAGAAGTTGTTATTTTTCAACTCACATTGTGAAGGGTATAATTAATTCGTCCCAGCCGAACATAATGTTCTTACTTCCATCAAATTTAAATTTGTTTTCTTTGGATTGTTTCTTTCAACATTACCGGCTAAAGAACTAGAAACGTTGTATATAATGTAAACAACAAACAACATGCAACCAACAATGGTATTTACATAATAACACAACACATAATCCACACTAATAACTACATTTACATGTTATAAATACGGCCGACATTGAAAATATACATCTTTATCGTCTAAATGTATATAACTACTACACACACAATTTTACCTTGGCCAATGCAGAAGGTTACAAATACTAATACAAACGTATTTGACAAACACATACAAAAAAATAAACGTTAAGAAAATCATCTAAAAAGATTACAGACGCAATTAGAAATAACCGTTGAATAAAACAACAACGACAACAACAGCCAATCATGTTAGATCTGTTACAGCCAGCAACTGCAGCATATCACTGTTGAGTTTGTACGAGGGCGAATAAAAATTTATTTTAAATCGTAAAGATAAGATGTTTAATGCCAATACACAAACAGTCTTTTCTAAAAACCCTTAACCAGAATCATTTTGACAGTATCGTCTTAAACGATTATTCTGATATGGAATAATACGAGGGTTGCATTTTATATTTCACGATTAGCGAACAAAAACAAATATTAATCATCAAAAATCACTTTATTTTCTTTAAAAATATTCTCCATGAAGATCTATATACTTTTGCATGCGTTCAAACCAATTGTCGAAGCACTTTTGCCACTCTGATTGAGGGATCTCCAAAACATGCATTCCCAATACAGCAAACGCTTCTTTAGGTGTCGAAAAACGTTGACTTCTAAATTTGTTTTTCACGTACGGGAATAAAAAGAGGTCAATCGGTGCAAAGTCAGGACTATACGGAGGATGACGATGTTCGATCGGTGCTTAAAAATGCAGTTGTTTGAGCCGATCCATTTTTGGTGGTTGGTTTTCCTGATTTCTTGGAAGACAACTGGCAAACAAATGGTTTCATACCCTCAGAATTGACTGTTCTGGGCAGTTATAGTGATAAGGTTGCGACATGTCTAGTTTTTGCGAAAAAAAACTGGCGACCATTTGCTTAGAGGTGCTTCGTGCGCGAACAACTTTTATTGGATTTGGCTTATCTTGAAACACCCATACAGTCGACTGCTGTTTACTTTCGGGCTCATACGTGTAAATCCACGATTTATCACCTGTTACAATATCATAGACGTGTTTCGAAGCACCGCATTCGTATTTTCTGAGCATTTCTTTCGACTAATCGGCACGAGCCTTTTTTTAGCAATTGACAAATTATGTGGGATCCAACGCGAACACATTTTTTTGGCAGTCAAATGTTTATGCAAAATTGAACGTGTGCTGGTCCCACTAATGCCTAAGGTTGTCTCAATCTCACGATAGATCACATGACACATGATAGGGGTAAGGTAAGTATGTTCTAGGAAAATGTTTGGACGGAACAACTAATGGGGGGCTGTCGTACATTTATTTTATTTCCCTGAGACCGACTCTGGAAAAGCTTTGGGCGTTGTTACATCTTTTTTGTAAATTTTGTATGGCAACCCCCTTAGGTAATGGTGATAAGGTGTAAGTAAGTATGCTCTAGAAATATGTTTTGAAAAAAAAAATATTGGGGGTATTAGATAAATTTTTTTTGTTCCAAGGGCGACTGCAAGAAAATTGTAGGGCATAGAAAATTTCTATGGCAACTCTGTTAGGAGCTGGAAATGGTGGGTTAGTATGTTCCACAAAAATATTTTGGAATTAAATAGCAAAATTTTCGCAAGCATACCTGCGTTTTGCTATCACAAACAGGTCCGAGAAATATCAAGGGGCTTTAGAAGCTTGATTTCAACAAAAAAACATTTACTTAATGGGGTTGCAAATAGATATTAAAGAAATTACAAACGGAGTGACAAGCTTATATATACCTTTATCACTAATGTAAAGCGTATAATAAATAAATGATTGTCTTAAAGAATGTTTTAAAAAATAATTAAATTAGCAATATAGTAGGTTGTTGCCGTTACATATAACATCTGCCTGATCCATCTTAAACTATTTCCACAAGTGTTTCATATAAAGTCAAGAGTGAAATTGCAAGTAACATGATCACTGATCATGGAAGTTTTTGAGCATGATGGTAATGTACAAAACTATATTGGCAGTAACCTTTATCTTGTTTTCACTGATTATAAACAGCATATTTGCTTTATTACATGGGATTCATTAAACGAGAGTGGTATTCCACCTAACTAAATCTACTCCATAAAACTATGATATAGTGGCTTCCACACAGATTAACACATCAATTAAATGTCAAGAGCATTTTGCCAAAAGAATTTAATAAAATCAGGGTGACTTTATTCATTTCTTTACATTTTTTTGCTTGGCACTTAAATATTCCTTAATATTATACCCTTACCGATACACATTTGGACACACAATAAAAACTTGATGCTTACAAAGGCCATTTTGCAAGGTTTGATTTGAAAACCAATACCGGCTAAAGGAGTGTAATAACAAGGATATATCGCTTATTTGCCAGAACAACAACGTGTAGATTCCTTTGATTATTATACCCTTCACATAGTGATGAGGTTATATATCAGTTTGTCATTCCGTTTGTAATTTCTTTTTATCCATTTTGCGACCCTATAAAGTATATATATTCTGGATCCTTATAGATAGGGAAGTCGAAATATCAATGTCCGTCTGTCCCTCTGCCCGTCTGTTGAAATTATGTTTCCGGAGTCAGAAATATCCCTGAGATGATCGCTATTTAAAATGAGCAAGATCGGTTAACCACGGACCTAGATATAAGCAAAATACTGCGATTGCCTCAGTTTTTTTTTTGAACAGACACACAAACTCTATACAAAATATTAATCAAATGAAAACTGGAAGCCTGTTAAAAATGTATTATGGATGGGCATTACCAAATACGCAAAAAGTTTCTTGTATGCTTGGACAGGGATTTGTATTGTCATATAGATGTATTGTTATAAAAGGACCAATGTGAAGGGTATATAAGATTTGGCAAAGCGGAATATAGCGCTCCTACTTGTTTATCTTAAGGAGCTTTATTGAAGAAAACTAGTTTTATATTTTATTTTATACTTGTTTGATTATTTTTATTTGAAAAATTTTTTTCTGTGCTTGCCATTGCTGGAATTTGAATCGCACTACCAACTAGACCACCGTGGCATTTTGATTTTTAAGTGTATATTATAAAAAACATACTTAAAAAGAAGTTAAGAGAAAAATCGCGTTGCATATTTAACAGGGTTTTATCACAAAAAAGGAAATGGAGGTTATTACAACAACAATAAGTTTTTTTTTTGGTAAATTTTTTTAAGTAATCTCGACTGGACTTGATTTAAGAAAATCTAAGTAACAATTGTTCTTAAAAATTTCTTGCTCGATTTTAGAAAGATCCAATAATAAAATTCTTGATTTAAGAATATATTTTCCTTTCTGTGTATAAACTTTCAATTCGATTTGAAACGAAATTCTGCATTGACCACTTGATCGATTCAGATCGAATGCGGCGATTTGGCCCCTGGGGGCAAATAATGGCATTGGATTCGAATCAAAATTTTTAAATTCTTATAAAAACTCCTATATTAAAAGCATTCTCGATCGATCGAGAAGAATTTTGATTCGAATCGAATGCCACGATTTGGCCTCGGATCTTAAAATTATTTCCTTTAAAAAAATGTATGTGTTTTTATTTTTATAACTTTTACTAAAATAAGTTTTTTTAATATAATTTTAAAAGTAAATAAATTTACTTTATAAATTTCTGCTAGTAGTTTCTGAAAGCTGAAATTTAAATTTGAAGATTAAATTTGTTAAGAATTACAATTCGCGATCATCTTTTTAATAGTTTTTTATGCCTCATTTTTCAGATTGTCCTCGTTCATATTATGTCTGGTACATTCAAGCTTATAATATTATAAAATATATGTTTATATGCCGACAGTTGTTAATGATGCTAAAATTTTTACAATATTTATTGATGTTTTACCAGCAAAGTAGCCATTTAACAAATAAGCGCTAACTTACATGGCGACAATAATGATAATGATGGCAACAAACACATCAGCACTAGCAGCAACAACATATTGAGAAAAATCCATAACAATACAAAGAAAAGAGAACAAGTTTAAGTCGAAGAGAGAAAAACAGTTTCCTTCCTAGACCTTGTTTATGATACTTCGTCATTACTAATTGTAGTTCATGTTAGCAATAAGATGCCGCCAAAAGCTGCAGCAAACTTAGATGATGCGTGTTGATAACACAGTGCAACACGAAAAAAAAATAACCATATTCGGACATCACTACGTGAAAGAAGGCCAAAAAAGAAAAGACCCGTGTCTCCCAGTTTTGCCCAAAGTCATGCACTTTTTTTGTTATGGGCCCCCAAAGATTTGGGGCCTTTTTGCCATTTTTGCAAAAAGTGATAGTTTTCTCAGGCTCATATCTTGCAAACCGTTCGGAATTTTAATTTACTCTTTGAGGCAAAGTTGTAGCCCTTTTTAAAAGGAACAAAAGTAATGAACATAAAAAGTTAAAAAATAAATAATTTTAAACCAAAATCGCAAAAAACTTTAAAAAATTCAAATTTTTTTTACCTTTTTTCCCCTGTTCAGGTCCATAGGTAGCAAACCGTTCAAAATTCAAGGAAACAGTCAACTACAAAAATTTACCCAACATCCCAATAAACAACTTTTAAGAACATATAAACTTCCTAGGAATGATTCTTAACACCGTTTAGGTAGCGCTTAGGTAGCCGCGAAAGTTAAAAATTTTACGAAAATTTTTGAATTTCATTTGTTTTTTATATTTTTCAACATTGAGATACTGTGCTGTCTATTACAAAAAAATAATAAAAAAAAATATTTGTTGATGTCCCTGTACTTGCAAGTCGCGCTATCTTAAGTTGAGGATCCAAATCGTCGTCCGAATCTGAAGCTGATTCAGAACTTATGGTGTCCACAGGCACGTTGCTTCCAAACTGCTTTCCATCATTAGCTTTTTCTTTTTCACATACCTAATAACAATAATAAAGGGTTATCTTGTGACTCCACCAACATACCTACAATGAATTAGAAAAGAAATCAAAAATAATACAAGACCATGCAATAATAAAATTGATATTACCTCTGCAAGCAATGGGTCGAATTTTTTGTCTTTGTACCGTTTTTCCATGGGCATTGTGGTTTGGTGGAACCGTTCTCCTCGCTCATCGGATTCGGTAGGGATTCTTTTAATAAAGTCGTCAGAATAAAAATAAAGAAAATGCAGCTTTAACGTCATCGATATGCCGATTTTCTCAAAATAATACAGCATTTCTTTCACCCATTCTCTTGCTTGCGGTTCCGCGTCTCGATCCCCACCACGCTGAAGGTTAAACCATGCCATTGAATGATTTTCATCAAGCAATGAATTAAATTTGCTCTTGAATAGCTTCTAATGTCAGGGCCATTAAGTACGCCTATTAAATGAAGACAATTATAAGGGCAGAAAAGAAAACATTAACATAGTGTAAATAGCTATAGTACAACGAGGTGAACAAAAAATCGTTCTAAGTTTACTGCAATAGCTTTTTTAATTTTGTCATCGCTACACTTTGGGAAAACGCTTTTCAAATAGTCGAATGCGCTTGAACAATTTACAACGGTCCCTTCAATGAATTTTTTAACAATTCCTAATTTTATATGGAGCAAATGCAGCAAAATGAGTATTGTCAATTAAAGGTGCATTCTTAAGTCTATGTTGTTTCATTTGTTCCTGCACACTTCCTCCTTGGGCCCATGAATTACATTGGAATTGATTTACAGGTGAGCGCAAATCCCAATTACAAAGAAAACAAAAGAATTTTGGAAAGCCGCCCTCATCGATGATTCCTTGCAAAATATTGATGACCTTCAAATCACAGCAAATCTTCCATTTATTTTTGTAGAATTTGATTTTTTATTAGTAATTAGTTTTGGTCCATCTTTTCCCTGTTGGGGCTCATAATCGGTATCAAATCGATCTTGATTAGTAACAACACTTGCTGTAGTCATTTCTGAAAATTCTGTCCTACTATCTGGAGTTTGCGGCCTTGGGAATACAAAATTTTCAGGTGCAAGTACTGGAAGTGTGGCTGTTACAGTTGCTTTATAAATTTTGTTCTTCTCATCATGTCTATTTAATCAAGATGTGTAATTAACGCATGCATAAGAACTGGTTCCACTAGGTCACCTGGGCGATTAATACAGTTTACCGGCTTATAATATGTCATACTATGTTTACCTCCATTCAACCATGCTATGAGATTATTATAACATTGGCGACACACTGCGTTAGGTGTGTAATTTTCCCCGGTCAAATCTATTTCGTCCAAAAATAACTTATATGCTCTTTTAAATTCACTTGTTAAAAGATTCTTTTCCTTTTGAAATCTTGTAGAATTATTTTTTCTGATTTGATGACCGCAAATGTAGCAAAAAAAATAAATATTTTTACACTGCATATTGAAATTGTCAGTTGCCAATGTTGTGTGCGAATTATGCTGTAGAACTTTCTCTATAACTTTCACCGCTGAGATCTTGTTGACGTCGCGCTGTGTAATGCCTCGATGTGGGAGTCGCGTCGCTTTTATATTGTGATCTGCGTTCCTTGATGCGTGTGCGGTCCGTGCGTGATCGCGTGAGCTGTTTACTGAAATCTTAAGTAAATTTTTATAGTTGATTTCTTGATAAGTTTGGGTGCAATAATTTCTTCTTTTTAAATTTATCCATTTGCTATTTTATTATGGATTGTCCTCACTTATTACAAAAATAGGTAGTAGGTACATGGGTAATTTATTGGTGGTATAAACAATAGTTATTAAAAAGTAATAACAAAGAAAAAAAAAGTATGTACATAATTTAATTAAAGGCCGATCATTATTGCGATTTGAGTATGATGTATTTTGTTGTTTAGGGTTTCCTGCAATTTTAAAGTTTGCCTACCTGTTTAGGTTGCAAGACTTTTCGCGGCTATCTCACATGCATATACACATATTTATATGCACAAGAGTTCTCTATTACACTAAAGACAGATACAATATATGTCATTAAGGCAATTTGATTAAACGTAAGGAAGAGATAACTTCATAGCTACATGTATGTACATACACACATTTTGGGGGAAATTTTTAACTTTTGCGGCTACCTAAGCGCTACCTAAACGGTGTTAAGAATCATACCTAGGAAGTTTATATGTTCTTAAAAGTTGTTTATTGGGATGTTAGGTAAATTTTTGTAGTTGACTAATTCCTTGAATTTTGAACGGTTTGCTACCTATGGACCTGAACAGGGGAAAAAAGGTAAAAAAAATTTGAATTTTTTAAAGTTTTTTGCGATTTTGGTTTAAAATTATTTATTTTTTAACTTTTTATGTTCATTACTTTTGTTCCTTTTAAAAAGGGCTACAACTTTGCTTCAAAGAGTAAATTAAAATTCCGAACGGTTTGCAAGATATGAGCCTGAGAAAACTATCACTTTTTGCAAAAATGGCAAAAAGGCCCCAAATCTTTGGGGGCCCATAACAAAAAAAGTGCATGACTTTGGGCAAAACTGGGAGACACGGGTCTTTTCTTTTTTGGTCTTCTTTCACGTAGTGATGTCCGAATATGGTTATTTTTCCATGACTTAAAAAATTACACACAGTGTAATCTATGGTTTGTAAATTATTTGGTTTTCTTTTTAGTATTTCAACTGATTTCTTAAGAAAAATTTTGTTTTGAACGCACAGGCTTTGAGAAACTAGTTATATGGAGTCTGATGCTTTTAAATAAGGCAAAATAATAATTTGGCCAAAATGTGAAGTTAAAAATTTTTGCGAAAAATAAATATAAAAATAGACCTACAGCTTAAAAAAAATAAGTTTTATAGTTAAATAAGGCTTTTATATCTTATTCGTATGAAAATATACAACTCATTCAAATGTGTGTATATCACAGTATTTCTTCTAATAATATATACGGCAAAGCTTTTCTCACAAAGTAAAATAACAACAGTTATTCCATAGCAGTTTCCAAGCTTAAAACAAAAAAACTTTCACAAGAAAAAAAAACACATCTTACATTACATATTATTTCCCGCAACAACTTTTCTCTTTTATTATTTATTTATTTGGCTTAAGGTTATATTGGAGAAAAGAGGTCTTAAAGAAAGCCTTAAGCTCCTCAGGTCAATTAGTTGGCTTGTTGTGGACTCCTAAAAATTGAAAATGATGTGGGCAAAAAATTACATAAATTCGACAACGCGTATGAATTCCTTTAATATTCCTCATTTTAGATCTCTTAAGTGAACCACATCTGGTACAACACTCAGGAGAATAACACAAAATTCCCTAAGCAAATACCATATAAAGAAGGTAAACTTTAAGGTTTAAGTATTCCTTTAGAATACTCATCACCTTGCTTTATTCAAGTTTCGTCAGATCCCACCATTCCAAAGCGCTATGTAGGCAGTTGTATCCATAAACTCAGTATTTGCTGCAAAGAAAGAATTTTGTTTCCTTAGGTCAACTGCCCGCTGTTTTTAGCTTTACTTATCCATCCGGAATATATAAAATATTTTTGACGCTAAATATTATTCGATTATTTTTGAAGAAACCACTGATTTATCAGGAAAAAACCAAACTTTTTTAGCTTTAAGGTATTTTAACGTAAACGAAAAGTTAGTAAGAGAATCATTTATCGACTTTATCGACGCATTTGAAGTGGCTTTAAATGATATTGGCAATGACGTCAATGCATTAATTAATGCAAACACACTATTATCAGTAGCTTTAAGAGCTTTGAAAAACGTTGGTCTTGATTTTGAAATTTTTGTAGGGATTGGAACTGACGGGTGTCCTTTGAAACTGCTCTGCTATTCCCATAGACCTAACCACTCAATGTCGAAAGGCAACAAGTTGCCAATAATACAAAAAAATGTACCGTTTGCTTAAGAAACCAGCAAATTTTTTTTAAAAAATATTATCTCAAGCTTAATGCAGCTTTTCTGAAAAATCCAGATACAAAATTGTCTCCATTATGCGAAACACTATAGGTGGATCCTCGTGATTTAATTTAACAATTTGCAGTAAGAATAAAGCATATAAATGACATACTGACTGTCACACAGCCGCTTAGTGTAGTTCTGCAAAAGCAGAATATAGATTTGCAAAAAGGATCATCTCTTATAAATACCCTGATAATGTGTCTTGAGACTAAAAGGAATTAGGCCCAAACAGAATTTGAAAATATTTGAAAAGCCTAGATTTAAAAGAAAAAATCATTTTGAAGATGTCAAAATATACTACCGCATCGAAGGATACATACTCTTAATCGAGTCTGTTTTACAATACTTAAAACACTTTTCTCCAAGGATGTCCTCTATTTCTTTAACATCTCTTAACTTCTGTCTCAGAATATTACTACATTTTCTAGTTTAGACCTTAAAATTCTGCAGCTTGCAAAGTTATTAAAATTTGAAAAAATTTATAAAAAAAACTACTTATTTGAAAAATAAAGGCTGACCTTTTTCATATTAAGACCGCCCAAAAATATAACAGATGTTTTAGCAAGATGTAACCCAGATATTTACCCAAATTTTTGAAAATTATTCATAATTTTTGTTTCAATGCCTATCAGTTATGCTATGGATTAAAGGTTAGTTCTTTGCTGTATTAACTTTAAAGATTTTTTTTAAAACAAGTATAAAATTACTGTACCGTGGCACAGTGTAAACCAATAAACTAATAAACAAACAGTATTCATATTTGAATACAGCTCCTAACAACGCATTTGTGTTTAGAAAGTATATTTGCTATCAATGTGTTCCTAGTTCTAAGTATACTTGCATACATAAACAAACAAAACTGGCATAATCTTAAGACTGATATAAAAGAGTTGTAACTTATAAACAAACAAGAAAGAAAGTCTATCAAGTCCAACCATATTATACCCTACACTACATATATGTGGTGGCTATACGAGAAACTAGACCAATATATTTTTGTTCAATATACTAAATACTTGCATAAAGGTTCACATACATATATACAAAATTTTCTCAAACTAGAGTAACATTCGAGTCAGTTATGTCCTGCAATGCATTTTCCGGGAAGATATTTGCATGGGGGCTATATGGAAAAATTAACGATCATCATCACAAACAAAAGAAGTCATCCGATGTTGTTTGGCTCTCATCCTTTCTAAATGAAAAACTTTGAGTCTTTTTTCTGATAAAGTTTATTTTAACCTTAAAAATTTTATTGGTCAAGTCAAAAAGATGATATCAGCCATCACAACTGATTGCTATACGGGCTCGTTTTATGGCATTTTTCATCACTTCGGCAAGAAATTCGGGCGACAAATTCTCGCGCTCGTGTGGAATGTTGTCCTTAGAGGATTCCAGGGTCTCAAGCTTATCTACGTAAGCACAGTGCTTCAAAAAACCCCACAAAAAAATTCTGGAACTGTTAAATCGGGCGATCTTGCTGGCCAATGTAAATCGCCAAAACGAGAGATAAGACAACCCGGGAACACTGACTTCAAAATATCGGTTGTGGCTCGTGCAGTGTGCTGCTCCGTCCTTTTGGCCCGATGAATCCTCCAGCGTGAATAGCGCACCATGTAGTCACTTTGAGCGGGTGAAATGGCTCCTTGTCTATCACTCGTGGATTTGTTTGCCCCAAAAGTCATAGCTTTGCTTGTTCACTTACCCGCTGAGGTGGAAGTAAACCTCATCGCTCACTACGATTTTGGTCAAAAAATTTTCCACTTCGGCCTCGAGATTATGATTGGCATGGGCCTAAGTTACACGCGTTTGGAGGCCAGCAAGCAACAGTTGATGAGCTGACTGGGCTATGTACAGGAACATGCGCAGGTATTTGACCAAAATTCGCTTAGGGACGACCGGCTAAGGGTTAGTTGCAAGGCACGGCATCTAGTCGATGTTTCTGGCGACAGCTTGACATCCTCGCCAACAGCGGTGATATTCTCAACAGAACAGTCGATCCGGGGCCAGTTATTCTCGGCGGCGTCTTGTGTAGTCCTATGATGGACAAACAACGCAGTATTTGCGCAGTCGGTGCTGGACGACCGGAAAATCGGTGACGAAATTCGCGCTACGCCAACACCACAGACAAATTGTTACGCAAAAATTTACACGATTATTCCGTGTTATTGGCGAGTATTTCGCTCCATGACTTATTCACTTGTGTTCTACATCTGTCTAGTTCACAAATGTAAAAACATTTTTGACATCGGCCGCCATTTACAAAAATAAGAGCATCTTCCAATAGGGTGATTTCTTTTGGCCCCACCTTGTATTTGCCTATGCCGGAAAATTTATTTGAGCCAAAGTTCTTTGAAATATCTTCAAACTGTGGCCTGTACTTTGATATGCATAAGTCAACTCGGGAATTGACTTTGAGTCGATCGGTGTACTTGAATGTGGGTCTCAAGCTATTAGTTTTAAGCGTTACAAACATCAGCACAAACGCATAATGCCCCTACCACGTATGTGATGTGGGTACAAAAACTTTGAAGATGACAATCAGTGTTGCCAATCGAGCCCAGTAGAGAAAAGGTAAACGCACAGAGGTTTTTGTATTGTTCACTAAGATCATAAGTAGGCCATGACTTCTTAAAAACAATTATTTTGTTGAACTAATAAGCCGTATCAAATATGCGTTAAAATTTAGCATATCAAAGTCTCACAAGTTGAAATTTGTCCAAAATTTTTTTAGATTTTATAAAAAGTAATACTTTTATATTGAAATTCCCATACTGAAATAGAATTATCAAAAATGGAATATAGCTTATAAAATTTAACTTATTGTGGTAACAAGCTTTTAGTAGTTTTTTTTTCTAAAATCAACAACGTGTTCTCACGGTAAGCCTGTTATAGTGTCTACGAGTTGATGTTGATGTTGATTTGCTATGCTCTCGTGGGATATTTGCGCAGGCGCATTGTTTTTCACTTAACGACTAGTTGTAGTCGTGCGTTTGTTTGTGGTTAGCGACTAGTTCAAAATCTAAGCAAACTGTTGTCGTCACAGAACCGCATTATACGTTTGTTTTAAACATTTCCTAATTATAATGTCTAGAGTTCCTTTTTAACTGAAATTATCTTGTAGGAAGAAGAAAAAGTGGCGGTAGATCTTTTACTTTTTTTCCTATTATTTCTTTCTTGCCTAAATATTGACAAAACGTATATATAACCTAGGAGCCACTGAGCCTTTACCAATTAACAGCAAAAAAAAACCTTTAAGAGATCATCATCATTCTCTTAGACAACTTAAGTTTTAGTGCAAAGCTCAAGCAAACAACTGAGACAAACAAAACAATTCCACATAGAAACGTGTACCTTTGTTTAGACATCAATCGCTTGAGAATTCTTCAAGCTTCAACATTTTGCTACTCATTATTCTTTCTAATTGTGCGTCTAATCTCTGTACTTTGAAATTCAAGATTATATGATGTATGATGATGTTTTTTTTTCTTTTCTATGTTGGTTATGTCTTTGATGATGCCTGCTGCCTTTAATGTTTGCCGTCAGTTTAATAGAAAACGAAATAGTATAAATTTTGTTTATGAAAGTACCGCTTTCGGAAGCTGGTTCTTTAATGTTAGAATAAAGTATGTGAAATGAATTATTTTATTTAATATCATATCAAGTTCACGGTTATATCTTAAGTTTTTTTAAGGCCTAAAATATTAATTTAATTTTTGTTCAAAGCGAATAGTTTTGTTTAGAGTTTTGTGTGGTCACAGTCTATCACACTCGTGGGAAAAAATTATTTAAAAAACGTTAGTTGAGCAGTCATATTACTAAAAATAGTTTTTAGATAATGTACCAACCTATCCTTAGATACATATGGGCAATTCGACGTAAAACGGCCTCAGATGGGAATATATCGTTTTTTTTCAAAGCAACGAATTAACGTCTGAACATATAGAAAGTGTTCAAAAAATATATAATTGGTCCACATTTAAATTTTATAATTTGAGAAAGAGTTTAAAAGAATCTCATACTAAAAATTCACCTTTATTTTTAAATTTCAAACTCGCATATTTGATAAAAAAAAATTTTCTCTAGGAAATTTTTTTTTGAAGAAAACAAATATTTGACAAAATAATTGAGGTCCAGAACTTTTTATTCCCAGACACATACTCTCAAAGAAACACAAAGAAGTTCCAAAAAGGGAATACATATTTTTGTACTTTTAGTTTACTTTGAACTTTATATGGGATAATAATAGAAATAAAAAGTACCAGATATGTACAAAAAGTACTTTTGTGTCCACTTAGTTGACTTAGAAGACTTACAACTTCAAAAAAAGCCAAAAATAGAATATGTTCACTTAGAGATCTAAATGGATCAACAGTCCTTTATTTAATATTTTAAAAATTATAACCTCAAAAAATACCAAAAGTTTTAAAAAAATTTCAAAATAATTATTTTTTGTTCATTTTGTTGACTTTTGACCTATATGTGGGCCAATAGTTTCATATTTCCGGACTTGTAACTTCAGGAAAGATAAAACAGTACCAAAAATTGTGAACAGAAGAACAATTGACTACTTAATTAATTTTCGGCCTCTACATGGGTCAATAGTCCCTAAGTTAACATTTTTGGGCTCATGATTTTCAAAAGCAAAAAGATACGGAACTATCAAATACACGTTTCGTGCAAAAGGTAGCTTTGAACTTTGTTAAGCATGTTTTTTCTCAACACACAGGTTTGAACAGAAGTTGGGCTCTGTAGCTATCAAGCGCAATCTTCTAAGGCTCAAAAGTTACAGAAAGTACTTATTTATATAATACCAATTTTAATATTTACCCCTTTTTCAGAGTCAGAATAAAAAAAAATTATATTCTTCTCTTGGTAAACCTGCTGAATGCAGTTTTGATTATTTTTCTCTCATTATTGGTTTCCTTAGAAATGACAACGAATAATATATAATTTATGTCCCTTAAGGAACAAATTTCTGCCTAAGGGAAGCTACCAGAAAGAGTGCGTTCTTTCTAGGCAAAATGCCATGATTGCTAAATTTTGTTTTTATTGTAAGAAAGCAAATCACCTTTTATTCCTCGATGGGGTAACTCTTACCCTCTTAGTTTGCCCTTGCCATGGAAGAGCTCATTTAGTCATTCAGCTTTTGGGTTTGTGCTTTACGATGAAGAATCAGTCAGCCAGTCAGTCATTAACGTTATTCCTTAAAATACAAATATACTTATGTAGATATACACATGTTAAATTTCAAAATAATTTGAAAACAAAGAACTTGAATGCCGAACTTAAATTTAAATATGTATAACACGGCATTCAGACTATGTCACTTGTAACACGTTACTGTAACATGTTACAAATTTTTGATGGTAAAGGAAGTAGAGAAGGCAGAGACGTTACAAAAGTAACACGATTTTTTTCCTGTTACTTTTTGACGTTTCTCTTTTCAAATTCGTTTTTTCTTCTATTTTTCTTTATTCTCTTTCGTATATGTCATGGTGCAATTACCTTTAAGGTAATTGTACATTACAACTAAGGTAATTGTACCATGGTCAAAACGTTCAAAAAGAATAACCAACGAAACAAAAACAAAAAATAAAAAAGAGACAAGTTTGTAGTAACATAATGTAAATGCTTAAAGTTTTTGGAAGTTACTTTGAAACGAAATAAGAAAAGAGTCATGTTACAATTAACATAGTCTAAATGCCGTGTAAGAGTAGGTTATATATAAAATCATTTATATATTAAAATTATAATTTTGTTTTTATCTAGCAGGTATAATTAAAAGTTAAGTTTCGAAATTTCCATTCGAAAAGCATAAACTTTGCTCATAAATATTATAAAAATCATACCGTTTGCGATGATATTGTTTAAATGTTTTCTTAATTATTAAAAATATTTGGTAGCTGAATTCAAATAACAGTTTTAATATAATAAATTTTGCCTTTTGCTTTAATTGTAAGATAAAATCTGTGATTGAGAAGCCGCAAATATTGCTAATTCCTTATCTAATTATTCTCAAATAAAAGTTTCAAAATATGTAAAAAAAGAATTAAAAAAATGCCGCCTTCTTATATAAGAACCTACAAAGTTAAAAAAATGAAATAAATGGTTAACTATAAAAAACCAAATTTTTAATGACAACAATAAAAATGTTTATAGGCCTGTATTAAACATTAAATCGATATCAAATCTAAAAGCGATGGCAAAAAAATTCCCAAACCACATTAAAGCAAAAGCCCGTAAAAAAATAAAAAAATTGTAGATTATTTTTCTTCTTTTCCTAAAATACACATAAAATCAATTTAAAAAATCGTTTAAAAATTTGATACGAATTTTACTAAGTCAACTTAATTAATTTTTTTGCAAAAACAAAATCCCTCCGGCAGCTTACAGTAGCTAATCTTAGACTTAATTTCACATATCACTATTAAATGCATGATTTCTAAATAAAAACAGCGGCTAAACATTAAAAGTGCTGATATAGTGTGTTTTGCCAAAGAAGTTGGGTTTTTAATTTTATTAATTTTGTCCATAGAAATTTTGAATTTATTATTGTCAGTTTGTCATTAGCTTAAAGATTTCTTCAAAAGATTATAAATAAAAGGTTTACTGAAATTCTATGCCGTTTGCTTAACCCCTTAATAACAACAAGGGATCCGCTAAGCATATATCTTATATAGAAAATCCTTATTTATTTTATTCACACAACAACATTAGCTCAATCGCTTAATATCTCTTTTGAAAAAAAAACACACTTAAGTGTTAATGTAATTAAAATAAATTTAACTTTAAAATATCAACAACAACAAAAAAAGCTGGAATTACTACAAGCGATTCTTTTCATAAATAAAATACTTAAAACGAAAGACTTAAGAGGCAAACTTTTTATATTGTTTGGTTTGTTTTTATTGTTGTGGCTTCTTCTGCTACCACTGCTATAGTTGTTGTTGTTGTTAATGAAACGCATGAATGTTCCTAAATTATGGCCATCGAATTGATAATAATTTGTTTTCTTTTCTTTTGGAATTTTTTGTGCTCTTGTTGTTGTTATTGTTTTTTTAGCAAAATAATTGTTGTTGTTGTTGTTATTTTTATTGGTCGCATAAAACCAGAAGCTCTTTCGGCTTTCAATAAAAGTAGATCGTTAAATGTTGATAAGATGATGATTTTAAGATCATTATTAACAAGTGATTTCAAAGTGGAAATGCCGCTTTTTGGGGTCAACGATGAAAAGGATTTTGCTCGTAAATTTTAAAGGATTTGGTTAAATGATTTAGCAACATTAGTAGTTAGAGTCATAAAAAATTAAGAACTATATTTCGTTACATTAGTGTATACAAATTTAAAAAAAACACCATTTTGAAATAAAACATCGTGCAGCTGTCATTTTTTTCTCACAGCCGAAATACTTTTTAGGCCGGCTCCAACACAATCAGCAATACTGCTGCCCAGCTATTTGCAACGCTATCACCTGGAACGCAACCTGATATTGAGAATGAAATTTTTTTTATAATTAACGCCAACTTGCTACATGGTAAGAAAATAATCATAACGCAAAAATTATTAGTACTTTTTGGGAATTTTTGTTTGTCTTAAACTACAAAAATATTATCTGACTTCGTCGATCCACAGTGCGAAAGTACAGTTTCTGTAACAGTCGCATTATATTTTTAATTGACACACATATGAAAGTATGTATGTTTATATAGGACGAATGACTTTAAATAACTGAACCGAAAAACTAACATGCGATTAGTCACAAATATTTTAACTATAGTTCTTTTATAGATTTAAGGAAATTTCTAAATGTTATATTAACAAAAGTCAAATCAATTGTCAGTCCATTTCTTTTATCTTTCAAACTGTTCTAATGTCTGTCAATTTTTCTTTCTTACTATGCATGTTGTAACACTTAGTCACTCATTTATAATCTTTATATGGATTTGCTATAATACAAGCGGCCAATTTCTTTAATCTTTTAAATCATATCTTTCAAAGCATATTTTTTAAACAGCTCTACTTGTTAAAGAAACTAATTTTTTTCATTTTCAGTATCACTGTTTTAAAGTTGTTATTTCTATTGGGATGAGAGCTGCCAGAGGGTTTTCGTTTATACCAATGCTGCGGCAATGTTAATTTCAACTAAAGTTGAAGCCTTAAATTTTTAACATCAAAAATAAAAGGTCCGCTGAAGTTTATCATAAAAAATATATTGTAATTTAAATAAGGTACAAAATGCGAAAAGGTACTATGAGCCCTAAATAATATATCTTGCATTCTGATGCAAAAAGTTCTACTTATTATTTATTTATTTATTCATTGAACTACACTCCAAGAGGCCAAATAAATTCAGGGTTAAATATGGCAGCAATTATTCTTTGCCTTGTATTTCTTATATTAATAGCTTAAAAAAATTAAAAAAGTGTCAAAAGGGTTAAAAAAAGTATATCTTTCGACCTTGATTAGGTTAATCGTTATTTTTATATTTTAATTCGCATATTCTTAAACAAATCCAAAAAAGGACCAAAACAGAAAAAAAGTATTTCCTACTTTGTTGACTTTCGATCTCAATCTGGGTCCACAACCCTTAATTTTTTATTCTATACTTGTTATCACACAAAATGGAACCAAATGCCAGAAATGTGTCAAAAGTACTTTTGGTCCACTTAGTTCGCTTTAAGGCTTTATCAAAGTTAAGGACGCTTAACAATTTTTTTATCCATAATTACAAAAATTAAAAAATAACCGAAATGTATAAAAGTACTTATAGTCCATTTAGGTAACTTGCAGCCCTAATCGTACTTTTGTCCACTTTTTGTCCTCTTAGTTGTCTTTCAATCTCAATCCAAGTCCATATTCCTTAACTTCATTCTTTCTATACCCAAAATTAAAAAAAAATTTTTTTGTTTCCTAAGTTGCCTTTTGATTTTAATCTGGTTCCTTTCTTTCTTATTTTAATACCTGTAAAATCCAAAAAATAAACAAAAGTACTTAAAAATATTAATGCAAAATATATACCGTATTCACTGGCTTAGGAGCCCAAAAATTTACAAAATACAAACTTATTTTTTTTTAAGACGTTCAATCTCGGTTGGTTCAGAAGTTAAAAAAGCACTAAAATATAATTTTTACAATTTTTTGTCACTAATGACACAACATTGAAAAAAATTATACCAAAAACGTGCTTACACAGCATTCAGACTATGTTACTTGTAACATGACTCTTTTCTTATTTCGTTTTAAAGTATTTTCCAAAAACTTCAACCATTTACATCATGTTACTATAAAATGTCTCTTTTTTATTTTTTGTTTTGGTTTCGTTGTTTATTCTTCTTCTTGAACGTTTTGACCATGGTCCAATTACCTTAATTGTAATGTACAATTACCTTTAAGGTAATTGTACCATGTCATATACGAAAGAGAATAAAGAAAAATAGAAGAAAAAAAAAACGTCAAAAGGGAAACGTCAAAAAGTAACATGAAAAACAGAAATCGTGTTACTTTTGTAACGTCTCTGCCTTCTCTATTTCCTTCGCCTTCAAAAATTTGTAATATGTTACAGTAACGTGTTGCAATTAACATAGTCTGATTTTGAGAGCTGTCGATCGAAATTTAGTTTATGAGTTGCAAAAACTGCCTTTAAAGTAACAAATATCGCTTTTACCTTTTTTGCTTCAGGGAAAGTTCTTCATATTCATATTCATACGTTTTAAAGAACATTTGAACGCGAAGTTACAAAAAAGCCGAAATTGTTTATTTATTATTTTCAGAGTCCCAGAGTTCAAAAACGGTCCAAAAAATTATTCATAGTTTTTCAAAGCCTGTCCAGAGCTAATTAAACTATGATTCTATTATTATTAGCTTAGTAGTTGCTGAAAGTACCTTAAATGTTTTTACCCATTTGGAACACAATTTCAAAAAAGCACCAAAAATAATTTTTATTGTTTCGACACCTTTTTAAAGTAATTTTAATTTTAAAAAATGAATCTAAAGAGAATTAGATCACTATTTTTAGTAACCTTTACCTTTTTACAATAAAATATCAAAGGCAATCGACTTTTTCGTAACAAAAGGTATATTCCCGGAACTTTTTAAAACTCAAACCTCAAAGGATCTATTTTTAGACCACTCACACGCAATAACCACTTTTTAAATTTTGAATTTCTCTTATCTAAAAGAGTAAATGATTTAATTTATAAAAAATGTATTTGAACCCGCTGCTCAGAAAACCAACCGGTAAAAATTCAGGAAGAAATCAATTATTGTTTGAGAAGGCTAACACATTTAAAAAGCATCTGAAAAAATAAAAGCCAGAAGAGAATGGCAAAAGTATAGAACGGCCTCAACTTAAAACTAAGCTGAAAAAATTAATAAACCATTAAAAACTTGCGGGAAATATACAGAATGAGATCATTTAACGAACATTCGGAAGGTCTGGACTCAACTACTCAGACAAATTCCTCTTAATGGCGATCAGCCAAATATCAAAAAAGAACTGTTATCCTGAAAGCACCACTGCGTAAGCTGAGAGGATCCTGGGCGAGAAACGAACTTAAGAACGTGAACCCTCCATATTCATGTACTGACATGAGTGAACTATCGCTTGTTTTTTGCTAAACGTCCTATAGAAATACGTTTCCAATCAATAATTAAACGCTAGAAAAGCTCCTAGTTTTAACAAAATAAGCAACAAAATGCTTAAAAGCAAACATAACAATTCTTTTTATTTTTAGTACCATATTACGGCTTGAATATTTTGTGCCAATATGGAAAATTTCTTTAGTAAAAATAATCCCAAGCCTGGAAGGGATCTTTCGAAGCTGGCCAACCACTTTGAAACTGTTAGTAAAAGACTATCTTACTTCGCACTTAATGGACAACAACTGCATTCCAGATCACCAATTTGACTAAAGAAGTCAACATAGTACAATCGAACAAACCCACAGATTAGAATAGGTTATAAGAAAAGACTTTGAAGAAAATAAGTACTGTTCCCCCCCTTTTATAGATGTCTTCCAAGCTTCCAATGAAGTATGGAACGAAGGCCTGTTAGTTAAACTATGCAAAATTTGCCCATGAATCTCTATAATCTTTTAAAAATGTACATAGACAACCGATATTTCATGATCAAAGAGGGAATCACTTCAGTTATCCTTAAGCAATTGGGGCTGGCGTATCTTAAGGTAACCCTCTGCGCTTAATGCGTACCTGCTTTACACAGCAGACATGCTCACTGATACTGCGCTGATGATGCTGCTTTTCTCAGGACACACGAAGATGCTAAAGAGGCCTACAACCAACTTCACCCAAAGGAAAAACATGGTTGCGCACTATCACTACAGTCATCATGTTACTTTCCACAACCAAATTTAGTTGGCGAAAGTATGTAATAGTTTTTTTTGTTTGACTTGAACGTATATATGTTACGAAAATCAAGTTTATAATAAAATTTAATTATTATATTATTACCGCTAAGTTATTCTCTTATATCATTGTCTGTACTCCGCATCATATTATTCAAACAGAGAAATAGGCAACGTTATGGGGAATGGAAATAATAACAAAAAAAATACCCGCGAGGTTGTAAACTTCTGCTTTTTAGCTTGTATTTCAAAGTGAATTTAGTTCCTGGTATATAATTATAGGGCACTGCCTCCGCCTTCAATATAGAGAAAATTCAACATCGTCAAAACAAAATCCTGCGAACCATAATTGGATAACCGCAACATCCGCAAGGATCTACAAGTTCCACTAGTTGAATGTGAAATCCTTAATTATATATCCAAGTATTTAAATAAGCTGGAGACACACCAAAATCCACTCGTTCAGAACATCTTACAGCATGGTGGACACACTCGTTTCCAGAGAAGGTATACTGTTGCCCTTAGATGAACCCATTTTTATTTATTAACTTTATTTTGAGACCTTAATTTTTAGTCTGACATTAATTTAGACTACTTTTTATTAGTTTACAGGGGTAAATATTCAATACAAAATATATGTAAAAATAAAAAATAAATATTGATTATAATAAATCTCTTCTTCTCTTTTCCTTTTAAATGTAAATTATTCACAGGTTTGGCAACGCTATGGAGATGAATATTTTCTTTTAAACTTGCCACAAAAATGCTTTAGTTTTTTCTTTTATCTTTACTACATTTTTAACTGAAAGTAATGATATTTCAAATGGAAAGCTAAAAATCCTAGAAAATACAATTACAATAGCCTTTGGAAATAATTTGTCCGCCTGTCCATCTTTTTGTTCGTATGTCTCTTTGAAAGGTATGATGGAATATTTCTAAAGCAAAATGCTCTAATAACAAAGACTTATACTATCATATCACAACAACAAAGCAGCGGCAATAAAAATTAAAGTTAAAGATTTATTCGAAGTTGGAATGTTAAGAAAAATGTAACTGTAACAGTGGAAATACTGCTTTGCCACGAGCGATAATTATTGACGGTAAGTGGCGCAAAGGAATTTGTACATTTGCCGCATTGCAATGCAAGTAATCCATTTCTGGGCTTAACAAAATATGAAGATGAAAAATCAAACACACAAAACCTCGGCAATAAGAACAAAGACAAAAGCTGCAATAAATCCAAGTACAAATGACAGCTTAAGGCAGCCTGACAAAGAAGCTTTTGTTCTTCTTTCACTGCTTAAAGACGCCACAATTGTTTGTCGGCGGAATTGTAAACTAGAGCAAACAACCAGGTTTTTGATTTTACAATAGCAATGAGTGTCGTTATGCGGTACAAAGACGAAATCAAAAGCCGTGTAAGAATTTCGCTATAATTTTCATATTTTGCTGTCTCTATGTTGTCAAATTGCTTCTGTTGGTGTTTATTATTTGGATATATCTTTTGGTATTTAATTATTTTATTCAAGTAAAAATATTTTTCTACCTTGGATTAAGTTTTTTGATTAACAAGCTACTGTTTTCAATATATCAAGAAGCAACAGCTACCGCTCTTAGGATTTTGTTTTGATGACGCTGAATTTTCTCTTTGTTGAAGGCAAAGGCAGTGGTTCATAACTGTTCACCGTAGGGTGATTGAAAGTGCAGCTTTTATTATTTAAGATTGGATTTATCTTAATTGTAAGCAATTATATGAACAATTTTGACATATTTCGCAACAACTTCACTTTCGAAGAAGCCTTCCCAGGGCTTAAGTCATCTTTAAGCCATCTTTAAGATATCTTCAGTCAAGGAAGCTTTTCATATTGGTGGGAAGAGTTCAAGCAGTATAATGGCGTTCAAACAAAAGAAACTATTCTCTTTGCTGTGCAATGCAGATTAAAAAGCATCTGTTGCTAATTTTTTGAAAACCTAAAGTCTTTTTGCATAAAAATTATCAGCAACCTTAATGACATATGCAGAGATATAACTGATCGCTATAGCGAATAATTTGCCTGATGAATTGTAGCTAACTTTTTCAAGTAAGCCGTAAGTAATGCTCTTTTGTAAGCATCCAGCAAATTCCTTAGATGGTTTTTGCATTCGTTGTACTAAGCTATGGGTGATCTATGCTTTTGCTATTCATTGCGGGATCTTACGTAGCACTTCTAAGACAGCGCTGGATGTATTCTTGGATCTGAAGCCATTTAATCTGGTTGCAGATGGTGTTTTAAGAAGTTCATCAACTTGTTTAAGGTCAACAGGATAATCTACTCGGGTTCCATATAGTCATGGCAGGATTATAGAGAACGCAAAATGTAGCAGTGGCAGGTCCAAGATTGTGGAAAGGCAGGCAGGGGGGTTAAAGCTGTATTTTTCTGCTGGGAATTTTCTTGTTTATTAATGGACATGCTTTTCACATGTTTAGCGTGCAAAAAATATATTGGTAAGTTGTATGCCGTGAGACAAGTGCATATCTACTGGGTTCGGGAAAACAGGGGTGTTGGTAGGAGCGAGATGGTAGACGAGCCGGTGGAACAAGGGGCCGTTTGACTATATTTAATAGTAATATAAGCAAAAGACGTTTGTGTTTCACTTCAGCTCTACAGTTAGAGTAAAGGCTCTAATGGGAGCAATGGAGGTTTGGGTGAACACAACTTTGTGTAGTATATCTAGCGTTATATGGCAGTCTTATAACTCAAAAACGAAGCGTTTTTTGTCTTCCAGAAGAAGCGATTGTAAATTCCTAGTGGGGGTGATAAGAAGTCATTGTTGGACAGCGGTTCAACAGGTCAGCTATGATTTTATATTCTATGGATAAGTAGACTGTTGGGCATACTATGGGTCACTGTTCAGCGCTCGTGAGCTCAAGAGCAAACCTTGTTTGTTCTAAAACTTCAAAAAAAAAATTGTTAACAAAATGTGTTACCAATTTTTTAGAAGGGTCTTGTGCACCATGGATTTCATTGCATCGAGTAAATAGAACTGGTTAATGTTTTTCTTATCTGGTAACACTAAGGACCCAATGGGTCAGTGTGGGGCCTTCGAGACCAGTCAGTTGAACCTAACCCAACTTAGGACTCTTCTTTCCTTAGACAAAAGCTTCTTCACATCCTTAAAAAAACTGTCTTGCATCTAGTCTGCCGATATGTGAAAAAAACATGTTCAGCAGCTTTTTCTTTTTATTCATTAAGGCTACTAAGACAGTCATCAATATCTTCCAGAGTATTTACCGGTACGTTTGAGGAACAGCGGATATATATTCTCTATTATTATTATTATTATTATTATTATTATTATTATTATTATTATTATTATTATTATTATTATTATTATTATTATTATTATTATTATTATTATTATTATTATTATTATTATTATTATTATTATTATTATTATTATTATTATTATTATTATTATTATTATTATTATTATTATTATTATTATTATTATTATTATTATTATTATTATTATTATTATTATTATTATTATTATTATTATTATTATTATTATTATTATTATTATTATTATTATTATTATTATTATTATTATTATTATTATTATTATTATTATTATTATTATTATTATTATTATTATTATTATTATTATTATTATTACTATTATTATTATTATTATTATTATTATTATTATTATTTTAACTAAGTGACCTTTTAATTTTTAGAAAATCATTAGCTACAGTTTGCTAAAGACGGCAAATTGGGGATTATTGTGGGTGAGTGGTATGAAGCCCACCTTGCTAAAGAAGTCATCCGACCTTGTTTGGCTGTCATTTTTTTTCTAAATAAAAAACTTTAATTCTGTTTTTTGATTATTTTTATTTGAACCTTTAGAGATTCAATTTATTTGAACCTTTAGAATAGCAATTGATTGCTATACGCGCTCATTTTATGGAATTTTCATCCCTTCGGCGAGAGCTTTGGGCGACAGATTCTAGTATTCGTGCCAAATGTTGTTCCTGGGGGCTTCTAGGGTCAAACGCATGTTCACGTAAACAAGGGACTTCAAAAAACTGAGCGAAAAAAGTCTGGAACAGTTAATTCGGGCGATCTTGCTGGCCAATGTAAATCGCCAAAACAAGAGATGAGACAAGCCGGGAACACTGACTTCAGAATATCGGATGTGGCTCACGCAGTGTGTGCCGTTGCTCCGTCCTTTTGGAACTACATGTCTGACAGTTCCAATTCATTCATTTGTGATAGGAAAAACTCGGCTTACATGACCTTATAGCCCGCACCGTCCACTGTTGTCGTTTGAACAGCGGCGTCCTCGAAAAAAATGGCCCGATGATTCCTAGAGCGTGAATAGCGCACCATGCAGTCACTTTGAGTGGGTGAAATGGCTCCTTGTCTATCACTCGTGAGTTTTTTTGCCCAAAAGTCATAGCTTTGCTCGATGTGGAGTTGCATTGCAACCGGGTTGACGCATTGTATTCACCTTGTATTAAGAGCACTGTGAGATTGGGCCAACGCGGCAGGTATCCACATGAATCTTCGACACTCTGTTCACTTACCCGCTGAGGTGGAAGTAAGCCTCATCGCTCATTACGATTTTGGTCGAAAAATTTTCCACTTCAGCCTCGGGATTATGAATGGCGTGGGCGTTGGTTACACGCTATTGGCGGTCGGCAGGCAGCAACTGATGCACGGACTTGACTTTGCACGGGAACATGCGCAGGTCTTTGACCAAAATTCGTCTTAGGGACGACCAGCTATTGGCTAATTGCGAGCAACGGCGTCTGGCGACAGCTCGACATCCTCACCAATAGCGGCAATATTCTCGGCAAAACGGGCAATGCGGGGCGGCCACTCTTGGCAGCGTCTCTTGTGGTCCCGTACTAATTCAAGATTGGTGGAAAAACGGTGCAGTGTTGGCGCAGTCCATGCCGGAGGTCTGCCAACACCACAGACGAATTATTACGCAAACAAATAGACACGATTATTTCGCGTTTTTGGGGAGTGTATCGCCTCATGGCTTGTTCACTTGTATTCTACATCCGTTTAGCTCACAAATGTCAAAAGAGACTTGACATTGGCCCCCATTTGCAAAAATAAAAGCATCTTCCAATAGGGTAATTTCTTTTTGGTCCACTTTGCCAACAAAGCTTATCCTTCAAAAAGTTCCTAAGGTTTTGGTCCGCTAAAATTAAAAATACCTCAAAATTTTATCGAAGTCAATTGGTCACTGAGTTCATTATCCCAATTTAATAACATACAGTCCCTTAACAGGCATGAAATCAGACAAAACATGCCCTCTTGAGTAAACAAACTGGGGGCCTCAGTAGGTATGCTTAGCGTTATAGTCAACAGGAGCTCCAAAGTGGGGTGCCAAAAGCTTGTACACGTCGTTATATTGATCGGCCTTGACCGACTTTTACCTTCTTACTTGGCTATAAATGAAAATTACTCGGCTTGAAACCAGTCTTGGATAATAATTTTGCCGACTTTATAAATATTAAAGCATATACATACATATGTCGAAAGTTAAGAAATAAATAAAACTTCTTATAATAGAACAAGTGTTTTCCTGTGTTAATCGTTCTAAAAGTAAATGGCTCACAGCTTTTGTAATTAAGTAATTTCCTTGAAAATAATAGCAAAAATAGCAATATCAGGCAATTATGTAAGGCGACTAGATATTTCTTTTCTACTATTTTTAATTTTTTACTTTTACTAAACTTCCAATAGAAAATCCTTACCCCAGTTATTATAACTACTACGTTTCAAAATACATGTGCATGTATGTCTGTATGCCTGTTCATATGTTTAATCGTATAGTTTTAATATAAATTTTAACCTCATACTTAATTTTTCCCTAACTTAATAGTTTTGAGATTCTCTTTGATGTTTTTATTGTTGTTGTAAATATTCCTTTTTTAGTTTTTTCTCGTTTTCTTTGTAGTTGAAGTAGTTGTTGTTATTTTATATTATTATCCAAAAAGGCGGCCAGTACTTTTGATCCTGGCATTCTATTGTTCCATTTCAAAGGCCACTATTATGTAAACAATCGGCTTCTTTGATCTTGTTGACTTCAAAGTGCTGCCGACATGTTTTATCTTTGCCGCTCTTCTTTGTATGTATATGTACCACCGAATGTACATTAATATATAAGTTTGAATGAAAGCAGCAGCAGCAGCAATAACAGCAACTACCATTGACCTAATATTGGTGATGATGAAAAGACAAGAAGATTCAACTGTCTTACATTAAGCTCCATAATAGTGATTTTTTTTTCATTCTTTTATTGTTATTATTTGTTCACTTTGGTTTTATGGTTGACTGATGCCTGACTTACTTACAGCATTTAATTTATTTGTTACTGTATGCGTTTGTTTGTATTTTTACAGCAATTTATTTCTAGCAGCCCAAAAAAATGCTTTATGCACACAGATAACATCTGTGCGCGTATTTTTTAATACTGCTTATAGTTATTAGGTCTATTCCATGGTAAAACAATTTTGGTAGCCCAAATTTTAATTATATTTTTAGGTTAAGTTCAATATTTTGAATAACAGTGCGATTAAATAATTGTTGTGCTTAAAAAGGCTTTCAAGTAGATCTGCTTTTCAAAGTGTTCATTTATTTTGAATAAAAAAAATTTAAAATATCAAAAAAAATTATTAAACAGCAACGGAAAATTTGCCCTGGTTTAGGGCATATTAAGCTTCAAAAGATGTTAAAATCTGTACGGAAAGTCAAATTCCAATAAACGTCACAATATTCAAGGGTACCAAGTCGAACACAATTCTTTCAATGCAAGAGGTTGAGTTATGACTACTCAAAAATTTATTTTAAAAATGGCATTTCAATTCATTTGCGGTTGAATTGGAAACCTTTTATAAAAGTATGTATTTACCTGCTTGGTTGCCTAAGTATAAGAAATAAGTTCCTTAACTCACAAATAAATCCATAGATTTTACAAGGATTTTTTTCTCCAGAACACTTTAAGTCTTCCTGCCTGTTATGCACATCATAGCATGGAAAGCCATTAGCGTATAAACAATGTTAGTAGTGTTGCCATAAAATTGAATTTTGAAAGTACTAAATGGATACAAAAAAGTGCTAAAATGTTCTACAAGTCAAAAAAGGTGATAAAAAATGATTACATATACATCAGCTAAATGGCATTTTACACGATATTTTCTTATTGTTTTTAATGCATAAATGTTCAAAATAATATTAGTTTTATGGTTACTATACATAACTTTGTATCCATTTAATCTTAAACATAAAAATTAATTTAGTTCTATTAGTTTTGTAGTAAATTCTTGTAAACACTTACAGCTAAAAAAGTGCTAAAATGGCAAGCATGTCCATCAGCTATTATTTTCTACTTTTTATCTTTAAACTGATGTTTGTTTTGCTGCTTTTGCTCTTAATTTTATTGCTGGCGCTTGCGTCGTCCGACTCCTGATGCCTTTATTGGTTTTCAGGGATACGAAAGTTAGATAAAGCCTTAAAAGCATTTAAGCGTCTGGAAAGCAGACTTGCAATTAAAGAACAGATTTGCTTTTCTGGATATTTTTAAGGATTTGGCGAAGTCAAAATATATCTTAAATGGAAAATTGACCAGACCTACGCGAAAAAGCTTAATTATCTTGAGATTTTAATCGCTCTTACATTACGCTCGATATAGCACTGTAACCACTTATTTATTTATTTGTTGTTGGCGCATTTGGCCAGATTGTAATAAGAAGCTCATGCATGCATCTTCTTTGTAGGTGCTATGCATTCAATATCGTCTTTATGGACTAGTTTTTTTTCAGGGTATATTCTGTACCGCTTCTTTCTAAAAACAAACAGTTCAGAAAAAATTTTTTTTCATATCTAAAATGTATGTGGATAAAAAAATTAAAACTCTTCACAAACAAAGTCTGCCTTTAGCTTTGTATTTCAGGCTTTTCACTGATTAGTAAGCTCAATTGTCAAATTCGTGCTACTAAATGCCATTAAGCGCTGACAATGCCACGAATGTAATGCTTTACATGTATTTTTCAACCAATGCCTGAGAAGAATTCTTCTGTTAGCTTGAAAGAATATCAAATGCACTTCTATGGACTAGGGCAAACTAACGAAAAATCTTAGCTGAAAAACTCAATCGTAAACGGCAATAACTTGGCCATACATATCTTGCGCAAGCCCGCAAGTGATGTTGTAGAAACCACCGCACTATGCTTCGAACTTTCGAACAACAGATGTAGAATTAAAATTTAACTGCGTTTCAAACGTCTCGAAAAAATATGAAAATGTGTTGTTTCTTTTTAAAATATTTGACCTTAAGAGAAAGGGAAGGTAAAAGCTATATTTTGATAATGGTTAGGTCCATTTTGTAACCCCTGAACCAATACAGATAGAAAAAAGTCAAATTTCGTTATACGTTTTTGGTACTTTTTTGAAATACTCGACCCTAAGGAGCAAGACAAGTTAATTCTGAACAAATAAATTTATAAGCGAAATTCAAATTGCGTTCGACAAGTCTCGAAAACAGTTCTTTCCTATATATGAACTACATCACTATGAACTAGGTGTCAGATGTGCTTTTTTATGACTTTTTTTAATGACGATAACATTTTCAGTTGTCCCCTTATTTTTTTTTAAATTTCAAATGCCCTTGCGTATTTATTTTTTGCCAAGAGCATTTTTATCCTTCTTTACCCATTTTTCAATAAATTATATTTTTGTGTTTTCCACATTAATAATCCAATTCAACAGAAATTTAATATTACCATAAATCATACCAAATTCTATAATAATCGGAAAATTTTTGTAGATGTTTAAACGTTTTTATGAAAAAGGATATATGGTTAGACCTTGAGTCCTTAGTCCGATTTCAATGAAAATTTATACCCGCGTCGCTAGCTTTTTATATATTAACACGACCGTTTTTTTAAGTTTGTGTGTTTTGTTGAACATATGGGAGGTAGGCGTGTTCTAAGACCAATTTTTTTTGAAAATTTCACCAATTTTCCAAAATTTCCAAAATATATAATAACTTCTTCTATTATCGTCCACTCGTTATATGGGAACAAATCACAGTGCTCCGTCGACTATACCCTCAAGGGTATTGGGCAATAATAGGCCGCCTATTTACCCCTGTTTCAAATTGGACCACAACTTCTCTGTTACTGCTGTAGATGAAAAAGACATCGAAAACATCAAAATTTTATACAGAAATTCTAAACTAATGTTTGGCGATGTGCTTCAAAATACATATATATTTTTTTAAACTATAAATTTTGAGAAACATCGATGCTCCTTTGATATTTTCACTTGTTAAAAAGTTCTTACATACGCTACCATTTGTATTAAGTGAACGCACCCATTGTGTATTTTGTTTTTCAGAGTTGTACGGGTGTATGTATATATCCAACAACTAAAAGGTTTATTGAACAAGATTTATTTGTTAGAAAAAGAATATTTAGAATGATTCAAAAGTCATTGCTATTAATAATTCAAAATTGAAAATTTAAAGGTTAAACTATATAACAGTGACTAATTTAAGAATTGTATTTTTGTTCTGATAAAAAAACTCTAATAATAACTTCTAACACATTTTTTCAACAAGTAAAAAAGTTAAAATCGACCATGTCTGACCATATTATACTCTTAAAAATTTATATTAAGGTAGAACCATCCAACGTTAGCAAAGGACTGTCAATATCAAAATAATACAAATTTACCAAGTTTTCAATGTTGTCTGGATGTTAAATGGTAACGCCAAATAGACGCCTTTTAGCTTCTGGTTTTTATGCTGTTGCAATACTGTTAGTTTATATTTACGGCATTGAAATCAGACTTTCTTCTTTCCTACCTTAGAAATAAGCGAGATATAAAAGATAGACTTTAATCACAAATATACAAACCTAAAAACGTACAAGGGCAATCTTTAGTTGACTCAGAATATGACTCTGGGTCAATGGGTATTTTTAAAGGTGGGTCTTATATTATTATTTCTGAAAGTAACAAATATCTTACCAAACGCATTATAAATAGCTCTACCACGTACGTACATAATAAAGTGTTGTCCGTATAAATATTTATCAGTAAATCCCAAAAAATCCGGAACTGCTTAAATAAGGGCCTTATTTTAACGAAATTTTTAAATTCTTTATGGCGTAAATAAAAGAAACAATTTTATTAGAATAATAGCAATTGTCCCCTACTCAAAAGTAAAGTTTAAAATATTAACTAAAATAAAGTAAAGTAAAGTAACGTAAAGTAACGCTCGGGTGCCCCGGAAGATCAGTGGTAATTGCACGAGTCTAGCAGTCTGTGGGTTGTGGGTTCGATTCCCACCAGAGACCCCGGTAAGTCTGCTTTATTTTTCTGTTTCTTCTTTCTTATCCTTCTCTAAAATTTCTTCTTTCCTTCCATCTCAACATATTCTATTTGCCTCTCCAGGTAACACAAAGGGACTGAGCTAAGCGGACCTAAGTGAGCTGTATTCTTTCCTTTAACGGCTGACTATTCTACCTAACCCAACCTAACGCTCGCATAATTTTTTATAAAATCTGAATTTAGAGTCTATAGTTTTCTACTTTTATGACTTTAAACTTGAATAGCCTTTAATCTCTTGCGAAAGTTATATATTTGACCACTAAATCGACTTCTGGCCTCAATCGGGGTCAAGAGACCTTTGCTTAAGATATCTTAATTATTAAAAAATGAATGAGTATCAAAAGTTTTAAAAAATCTCTTTTTTAACAACATAATTGATTTCCAACTTTATCTGGCTAACAATCATCATTTTTAGATTAGTAGACTTATTATTCCAACAAAATTAAAAAAAAACGAAGACTTTTGAAAAGTACTTTCTTCTGACTTTCGACCTCATTCTGGATCAAAAGCCTTTAATTTTATATTTGTAGAGCCATAAACTCAGAGAGAGCACTAAAGTGTCAAAAAATTAAAAAAAAAGTAATTTTGTCTACCTTAATGAAATCTGAGCTTGACCTGGGTCAATGTCTTTCAATTTTATATTTAATGTAAATAAGTACCATTTGTATACTCTGATGACTTCTGAACTTCACCTGGGTAAAATAACCTTTCATACGTATTATGTTTTTGGAGTCATAGTCTTAAAAAAGCCAAAAAGGTATCGCTTATGTGACAAAAGTACTTTTGCCTACTTTGCTAACTTCTGACCTCAATCATAGCCCCAAAAAATGGGGATAAGTACAAAAATGTAAAAAATACTTTTTGCCCACCTAATCGACTTTGGGTCTTAATGGTGATTCATAGCTTTTTATCGAAATCTCAAAAAAATGCAACAAGTACCTTTAAATTTTTTTAAAATCGAAATTTAAAAAAAAATACCAAAATCATTTTCATATTTTTTTAGATCATTCGAATGCAATTGAAATTACAGTTTAAAAGTAAACAAAGGATCAAAAAAGCAGTATGAAAAAAGTACCAAAGAAAGAAATCTTAATACTTGGTGTCTGAACTTGGCCAAGAAATGCAGAAGATCGAAATGCCTAAATATAGTTTCTTCGTTCGACTAATGAAACAACTGTTTTGAAATAAAAACTTAAGAGAGTACATACTCCAGATCCTAGAAAATGCCAACAGAACACACTGGTTCCAAATCAATTTTTTTCGCTAAAATAAAAAAACTTCAATTATGGAAAATTTAATAAGTAAAAATATTTTCTTGTTTGCAACACTACTCCGATTAATCAAAATAAAAAATAATTTAAATTTTGTTTTCTAACTTTATTGGCTCAGAAGTTACAGAAAGTACCTATGAAGTACCAACATAGAATTTTCTCCTTTTTTTAACCTTATTTTTACTTTTAATGTATTAATAGGCGAAACCAAGTCGCATGTATATCAGTTGGCCTTATCAAATCAGCTGAGTAACTGTTTTATTATTTAAATGTCAAAATTTGTTTATGTTTATGTATTTATTCTTATTTACTAACAACAACAGTTGTACTCTAAGAAAAGTTTAAAGAGTGTTAATAAAGAATTTGTGAGTTTTTGTTATCTGTCGTTGATAATTGTATGACGATTTAGTTATTTTTGTAGAACTTATCCCACCTGATATACAAGTACCTTGAGCAAAACGTACCGCCGCAAAAATTTCTTTTCTAGTCTTTACACGTACGAAGCATTTTAATCAGTCTCAGATGAGTTTGAAACAAGCCGGAAAACTTTTTTCCGATTTTTTAACGCCTGTCAAATATTTATCTATGTATCTTTATTTTTTTACAAGTTACAAAGTGCTCCTGGGCACAACTAAACTTTGGTTTTTTTCCTGTTTCATCAATTGGGGATCAAAATTTCGATAAAGTAGGCTTAGGTCCGTTTATTTTTTTTAGGAATATACGATGCTTTTAAAATTTTTTTTCTATTGGGTATAGTTTAGGGGATATAAAAAGGTTGCTTTTTTAAAATTTAGCCAACTTTAACCTCCTTGGGATTTAAGTTTCCTGTAATCCCGTCGTAGTGGACCTAAACATATGGAGTCAGTCAGTCAGTCAGTCGCAAATAGTTTTTCCTTTATATGTTTATAAATTGGGGGTTTTTATAAGAGGTTTCAAAACCTAATTTAGTTATTGTGTTCAATAAGTGTAAGATTTCTTTGTTTGATAGAACACAATAACTTAAAAACGACGTAATACAATTATTAAGGCAGCACCTTGTAATCTACGGCCTATTACCTTTATTTTGAACAACATAAGGCAAATAAATTAAATAACAAATATTAAATTAATATTTTTTTATAAAAGGAAACCTAATTTTGATGGATGGCATACGCAATATAGACACATTTCTCTAGTGTAATTTCCTTACGAGTGATCCTGTACCAGCGAATCATTATCATTATTAAAATATACTTCTTTTCTACATAAACTTTTTTCATTCTCCTTAAAACAATCAATTATTATTTTTGTTATTATTTTTCACATTCTAAACAAAATTTTTATTTAGGATTTATTGGAGGCAAAACCTCAGAGAGTTACTTGTGAGAGATAATTTAGTTTCATTTCTGAAACGTTTCAAAGATTTTTAAAAAGAAACCTTTGACGAGAGTGAGATAGTCTAATTGTAAAAGAGAATATACCTGAAAACCAAATTAATTTTTGTTTAGTTTCTTGGTCTTTACAACCACTTGGGTTTTAATTTTTGGTAGATCTCTAAACATCTTCCTTCGACCTGGTTGTATTTCGTAATTGTGTTGTCTATGCGTATCTCTGCGATACCCAGAAGTAAACAACAACATAATTTACTCGAAACACGAAAAGTATCTTTCATTCTGTCACGATTATTTGAAGTGAATGGATGTGTGTTCGGTTAAAAACTCAAATCGGAATTTAAAAAAAAAACCTCGTTTTAATAAAATTTTTTAAAAACACCATTTCAATAATTGAAAATTAACAGTGTTTCTGTTACGATTAACGAAGCTTTTTATCTTTAATTTCAAGTATCGATATTTGAGAAACAAAAATATGTATGTGTAAAAAAATTTGTTACAAAAAAATTATAAACAATAATAATAATTAAAAATTTTTGTGCTGAAAGTAAAATTTTTTTTATAAAAACCTAAAATAATAATTAAAAATGAAAAAACCTATTTCTGAATCTTTAACTGTGTTAAATACCAGCGAACTAAAAGATAAAATTTTTAATATTTCTAATTCTTTTAAAACATCACAAAAACGGATTACAAATTTAAAATATAAAGTAAGTTATCTTAATAATCCATTTAATAAAAAAAATCAATAAAAATATATATTAAATTTTTGTCCCAAAAATATTTCCTAAAAGTCAATATAGTTATGCTAATTAGCAGCTTTTCAAAAGTCAAAATATTTAAGCTGATTAGCAGCTAATATAGTTGCTTGAAATTAGCATCTATTATGTTAACAATACCAAATGAAAAAGTTGGGAAGATAACAGTACTTTTATTTACATAGACATAGACCTTACATTTAAGATATTGATCAAATGTCATAAAACTCAGAAACAACTTAATTTTAAAATCTGTTGTTGTTTTTTTTTTTTTTTTTTTTTTGAATTAACTTTGCATCAAAAGGCTTTTAAGCCGATCGCTTAATTGTACGTACATATGTATGTCGGGGAACAATAAATCTTGAAACCACATGTAATTCCTACTAAATGATTTTATCACAGTAATAAAAATTAGGTAGCAGATCCCTTAAATTATAATCAATTTAAAGGAATCCGCACATACTAAACATTTCGCGTGCAACATCATCATAAAAAAGCACAACAACAACAACTAAATAACAATAAAAAAAAAAATACAAAGTGGAAGCCGCATTTGAAAATGTGTAAAAATCATATACAACAACCCAACCCAAAGAAACTAAAGGAAACCATAAAATGAATGGCCGAACAACCGAGTGCACAAAAGTATTAGGTATGAGTAGAGCAAGCAAGAAGTCACCTAACCAATGGCCAAAAACTACAACAACATTTTACGTCCAAGAAACCCTCGTCAATTGTGTTCCGACATACAAACGATGAAAATAAAGTTTATTTGTCTCGTTGGCCGGTTAAATGTTCGTCTGCAAAGTTGCAACGATACTGATGTTCAAGAAGAAGATGGAAAAAAGGTAAAAGCCAAAACAATACTAAAAAAACAAATCTAGCCAAACCACTAGCCAGCCATTCAGCCGACAGCGATAGCAGCTACTGTTTACCGCCAAAGAGAAGATCAATGGGCGCATGCGCCCATTGATATATACGACAACCGTAAAGATGATGACGACGATTACAATGACGTGAAGCTTAGTTGTTTTTGTTTTTAAGTCTTCTTCTTGTATTGGGCTTTCTTTTTATAACACAGCATGACCATGTGTAAATGCATTCGAAATACGAGTATTACGCTACAAAGAAGCATTTATCTAAAGGAATGTCTTCATGTTCCAAAATGTTTTTTTATTTCATTTGACAAATACATTATTAAAATAATATTGCCAAAACCCTTGAATATTTTCTAAAATACAACGAAATTAATTTCGAACATGGAATAATTCGCAATTTATTTTAAATTTCATTTGTTTTGGCTTGAATATTTGAAAGGCTTTAAAACTATACCTTTTTAACTTATGATCGAAAGTTCGAAATCAATTTCGAAAATTAAAAAAATGCTAACGAACATATGACATTTGTCTAAATATTCAAAAAAAATACTTAAGTAAGCAAGTACCATCTTAAATTAAGTTATAACCTTAATTCACGTACAATCGAATATCAATGACTCAAGCGACTCTAACTCGAATTTTCTTGACCCCTAGAATTGCATAAATTTTATGATATTTTTAATGCATTATATCACGACACCTATATGAGTATCAATATCAAACCTACTAGAGTATATTTTTAGTACAATCTGTACAATTATTTGGGCAGGACAGGGGGAAATAAAAGTCCCTAAGCAAGCGGGCATTTTAATTAAATTTTTGATTTTCAATATCTCGAAAAATTTTACAGCTTTTGGCTATGGACATATGACAAATGAGCTTTGCTTTAATAATTAAATCTTAAAACAACTTAGTTACATCGCTTTACTAGGGATACAAAAAGTCCAATGTGAAGGCCATATAAGATTAGATACAACCGAATATAGCGATCGTACTTAACATTTTTTATTTAATTTTCTTATCGCTATGAAATAGCTTTTTTCCTATTTTTTATGCAGAATTAAAAAATAAATTTATATTTATTTATTTTCTATTTTATCCTAAAACTTAATTTTTTAAACCATATTAGTTTTTGCCAACAACATTATTTTAAGTCACTGCTTTTTATAGTTTTTCCTTCTGCTGTGTTCGTACACTTTTTAATGTTGTTCTGCTGCTTTAAAGAAAAAAAAAGCTAAAAAATTTTAAAATGTTTTACTAGACCGTTTCATCTTCACGTACGAAAAAAAAACCAGAAAAAATAACCGAAACAGACGTAATCATCATGCTTTTAATGTAGCGCATAATACCTGTAAACATTTAAAAAATTGCCACAAGCGCATAAACAACAGCAGCAACAATTATATTAACAACAACAACTGCAAGAAAACATCTTTAACGAAATAAAGAAGTAAACAGGCACATAAAAAAGCTCAAAATTAAAGAATAACTTTAAAATAATGTGAAAAACAACAACATATAGGCGTTTCCACTAAAACGGTACAATTCAATTAAAAATGTCTGAGCAATTCCACGTAAAAGCTCTTCAAATGGGAAAAAATCAATGAATTTGCGTTTAAAAGAAAATACAAATGATCGATATATGAAAAAAAGTTAGTACTTTTTTATTTTTAATAATTTGGTTTTTAAAACTATCATAGGTATGTTGAATTATCTGCTCTTCTTTGTTTTCGTTTTCATTAAAATGTCGCACCCGTTACATTTTCTAAAATGATTTTCTTTTACAAAAGTTGATTTTTGTAGAAATAAAGTTTTAAATACAACCAAAAATTAGGGACTTTAAATAATAATTATTTTTGGATTTTCAATCAAACACTATGTACAAGAAAACATCGGAAAGTCAAATGAAGTACGCCTTTTTGGGATATTAAACTAGACTTTATTTAAATCAAGTGCTTTTAAAATTAATATTTTATTTTTATTTTTGTTGACAAAATAATTGCAATATGTATTTTTAATTAATATAAAAATCAAAGCTCGAGAGCAAAAAAGTTATTTTTTATAAAAGTTTGTAGATTTCTGCAAAAAAAAATTCAAAAAATTATTTTAATTATTTTTTGACGAAAATATTTGTTTTTTGCAATAATTGTTTGATCTTATTATTTTGACTTAAGTTTATATTTTAATCTCTTTTTGTTGAGAAAAAATTATTATAGGTATTTTCAATTAATGTTAAATGAAACTTTATTTTGAAAAGCAAGTTGTTTTACCGGTACTAGCCTAGTAGAATGCATTTTCGAAACCAGCTACGGATTTTCAATAACAGTACTTTTTTGAATTTGTTTAAGCTTTAATTGAAAACGTCCAAATTCAATTGCCTGTATGTATGTCTAAGACAAAAACAAATTATGGGCAAACAAAATAAGGTCTAATTATACGTGACATAACTATAGCCACAGAAAACAGCTGTTCGGACCAAACTTATAGGCAACACTGTATTTCATTATAGGTAACTAACCATTACGCCATAACCATATTAGCAATAGTTTGAAATTATAAAACACTTAATAACCAGCCCTTCTATTTGTGTTAAATGGAACGTCAAAATTAGTTAAAGCCTCTATATGCTAAGTCACACCCGTCACAGTCTTCTGATGGCATTTCTAGGCATAAACACGGTTTTAGGTTTTCACTTAAGTACCTTTTATTTGGAAACTATAGGCATTTTATTTAATACAAACTATAAAAAAAAATATTAAATAAATAGCTCACAATGGAACTGCCCATATGTCTATTTTATATCAGCTTTATTATTTTAACTTTAGTTGAGGTACAATATATTTTATCCTTACTCAGTTTTATACCCGCAAACAACAACAAAAACTACAGCAAGTAACCAACCGTCATACCTTAATGTCTTGTCTCTTAACAAAGTCGGAGTTTTTTATGTTTTGTGTTTGATTGTGGCATTGTTTTGTTTTTGTATCTCTTTCTTTGCAACATGCCGCCAAATGAGCGGCTTAATACAAAGTAAAAAACGGCACGGGCTTAGCGCGTTCGCTTAAAGTTATATCTCAAGCACACATACATATGTACATACAAACAGGCTAACACAAATACAAGTTTACACACACATAAACACTTTAAACTACTTTTAGTTTTTTTTTATGTTTTTTTTGTAAATTTTGTCCACAGCCATGTGGACAGAAATAAGAGTCGGAATGCGAAACAACTTCCATTTACTTATTGAAGAAGAATAGAATATCAACAGCTAAGAAAATTTGCATCTCGGGGATGAAGTGGACTTTATATTTGAGTTTATAAGTATATTAAGTTTTTTTTTATATATCTTTAGCAATTGTTTATGGATTATTTAATTGAATAATAACAAAAATAATAAAATAAGTCAGTTCCTCAAAATTTTTTAAAATATTTCTCTATTTTAAAACATTATTAAAAATGGTTTATAAAGAACCATAAATTGGGGCTTAAAAAACTGTTTCGTTGTTGTTGCTCTTTTGGTTTTATTCCATACATCAGATCCTCTTACTATACATTTTTGCATTTCTCGGCTGCTGTTTTTATATAATATTAGTGTGTGAAAATAGGTATAAATGTGTTTGTAACACATTTGGGCTTTATATAGGGAATTTATTAGCTTCCGAGTTACCTGTTTATTTATCAACTTCAACTACATACGCACTTTGTATACAAAATTACCATAAAGGGTATTTATTTTGCTTGGTTTTTCAATCTCCTGTTCCCATTCTTCGTCTGTGTAGCCTTGAGCTGGTTTTTGTTTAAAATTATAAATATTGTATTGTCCTTTTTTTTTTTTTTTTGTTTTAATGAATTCTAAAGAATGAGCGTGTTAAATGGCACAACAGGTGTTATTTGAGGTCAGTAATTACAAAGTTGATTTTATTGCTGTAAGCGTATTTAAAGAAAGAGGTTTTAGATAAGTTAAGTTGTTTGATTTGATACTAGAAAGAAATCCTTAAATCAAATCTGGACAAAATAAAACAATTTGGAAATTTTAATGAACATTGAGATTTTTAAAAGCATTTTAATTAAGAAACGCTACTTTAAAAAATTATTAATGTTTTGAGTACTGTAGTAACCAGTGTTTTTCAAGTTACAGGTATAAAATCACAAGTGCAGAAATATCGCTCGTCTTTAATGTAAGTAGTGGAAAAATAAAAAATTTTACTTTTTGTAAATTTACTTGATCCTAAACCTTAACATGGGTCAATATCCCTTTATTTGATATTTCAAGACTGACTAACTCAGAAATTGTAAAAAAGTACCAACAACTAGAAAAAATTACTTTTTGTTCAATTAGCTGGCTTAGAACCTCAATTTGGGTCAATAGCCCTTAATTTTTTATATCTAAAGTTGTAACCTCTATCTATTCAAAAAGATACTAAAAGTGCTAATTTAGTTGACTGATTTAATAAATCTTCATTTCATATACCAGTGCCTATGTTCTGTAACTTTGGTGAGAACTTCTCGCATCGAAAAGTCATGAAACAAAATTTCCAATCGTTTCTCGACATGTGAGAAAAAAGTGTTTCTGTAACTATTGGCGAGAAATGCCTAAAATGTTTACGTCATTACGTTAGAACTGTCAGAAAGGTGAGAAAAAGTAAACAAAACCACGAAAAAAGAAGAAGAAAACCACATATAAATTGTGCGCCAGAAATAATAAAAAATAAAGAAAATCAAAGAAATTTACAAATTTAAACCAAAAAATATAAATAAATAAAAAAACTTGTTGAAAAAATTACAAAAAATGTATAGTGACGGCGGGGTTGAAAAAACTTCACTAATTGTTCTTTTTGCTGCTTCGAAACTCTCATGTTTTTCTAAAACCCACACAATTTAAATAATTCTTTAATAACAGAAAACATTTACACTTACCTTTTCTATATTTTTATTACTCATTTAATATATTTTAATACTTTTTTTCTTAAAATGTTGTTATCTCACGGTCTTTTTATTTGTGCGTATTTTTGACATTTCAAAGTGAAAAGTTCTCGCTTTAAATCTTTACAGAAACACTTTTTCTTGTGTTTAACGAGTAATTTCCTTACGTGACAGATAGTTCTCGCATGAAAAGTTACAGAAACAGTCTGGTGAGAAAAGTCAGCTGTTTGTGTCGATTTTTAGTCATTTTGTTTCATTTTGCATGTTTTAAGTGAAAAGTTTCTCGAGGCGAGAGTTACAGAACATGGGCACAGGACTCATAATATCAGAAAATGCTAATGAGGACCAAAAGTTGATAGTTGACTTTGGTTTTCAATGTAAATCAAAAGCCGGAGTCATAATTTAAAAAATATGCGAATAAAGTATCAAAAGTATAAAATAAGTACCTTTTGTGCAATTAACTGATTGCAAATGTTAATTTTTTGTATCCAAAGTCATAATCTTTAAACAGAGAAAATTGCACCAAAAACGTGGAAAAATCCTTTATGCCCATTAAGTTGACGTTCGGCTTTATTTTGGATCAATAGCGCTTAATTACATTTTTCTTAGCTGTTAATCTTAAAAAAAGTACAACAAAGACCCAAATAGACATATAATAATAAAGTTTATTAGTCCAAAATTATTTAAAAAAATAAAAAATAATTTTTGGCTGACTATACTTTTGTACGCCTCAGCCGCATTTTGTAGCCCCTAAATTATTTTAGTAGATTTATATACCAACAAAAAAATCCAAAAATTCAAATTTTTGGTTTTTTCCTGTTTCTCCTTTTTTTCAGCATCCAATCCTTTTTCCCAAGTTTTTGTTTGCTTTGTTGAAAAAGGATTTATATACCTTTTTATAGATTGTGTCTTAATAATAAAAAAAAAATAATTAGATTTATCAAGTTCCAAAAATTAATGCAAAACTCTTTTTTTTAGCTTTTGAATTTAAAAAAAGTATTAAAAACTATTCGTACATATTTCAACGCAAAACAAATTACGTTATAATATTTGTAGCTAAGAACGTACCTTTGTAAAATTTAAAAAAATATAATTTATACTCTTTTCTGCCTTTTATGCACCCCATACACATTTCAGTTAAATTGTCAATTGAATTTTTCAATTGAATTAATTCTTTGCCACAACTTTGTGTTTTTTTACATGAATTTTAACGGTTGATCAGAAAAACTCGAATACATCCTCCCCAATCGAATTGAACGATTTACTTGAACATATCAAAATCTTTTGATTTTTTTTCAACCAACTCAACAGTTGCCAAACTTTTGACACAGCCACACAGGCCTTGATTTGGACAACACCTGACTCAGTTGCCAATTAAATTGAAAAGTATGTAGGGTGCCCTAGGATTCGAAATTTTAAAAAAGGTACTAAAGACATATTTTAATTTTTTAACGTTATCTAGCTTTACGCATTTGTGCTGTACGATGATAAGCCAGTCAGTCAATAATAATTGGGTTCCAGAAGATTTCGTTCTTGTTCGAACATACGAGAGTAAAGAGAAAATTGCTCTCTCAAGATGCCAAAGTTAACCAAATTACCTGGAACAAAAAACCTAATTTTTAATATTTTAAAACACAAATCTAGCAACAAATAAAAAATTATTTTAATGATTTTGGACGCTTAAAACGCATAACATTTTAAACACACAAAATTGATATTATTGGCATTAGCTGAAAAAATTAAATATTTGAATTTAAAGCATATTTTTACAATAAAGAAAGGAACAAATATTTATGAATTAATGTACTTTTGCACGTACAAATTGATTTTGTTTTTAAAAAAATAATAAAATCGAACTATATTTTTTTTCAAAGTGTCTAGCTAGTTCTTAAGTTTTAAAAGTAAACAAAAATCTTGTCCGAACTTACCCACAGGAAATGAAAAATAATAACTCTCTTATACGCTCTCTTCTTTGCGCGAAACTATTACCTGGAACGCTTTTGGGTAAGTTTGGGACTACACATTTCGTTAAGCACCTAGCAAGGCGCATGCATACAGGTGGGAGCGGTTCTACAAAAACAACTAAAATTGTTGTACGAATGTCAAAGACAAATAACAAAAACACACAAATTCTTTCTTCTACGTTTTGACCTTTTCTTAGACTCTAGAGTTGTTGTTAGTAAATAAGAAAAAAAAAAAAATAAGTATAAAAAAATTTTGAGAACTACACATCCGAAATACCGTTACTCAGCTGATTAACTAAAGTCACCTGTATACGTGCGCCCTGGCACCTAGAACACAACTAATGTTACTCCCTTATATCTATAAATTACAAACTTGGTTCGCCAAAAAGAAATTTTTTGCTTCTTTAGTTCTTAAAATCTCAAGAAATATTTTTTTGGTTACACAACAATTAGAGAGCTTTGAGTCCTGACATAACTTTGTGTTTCAATAAACCAAATAATTTATTATTAAACCAGTTTTTTAATTTTTTTTTAATAATTGTTAATTCTAAACACGGGTAGCAGTTTAACTTATTAAAATATAAATTTTTTATAACAAAAAGTATTTTATGACTTTAATATATGTATATATTTAAATATTCATTTAGTCCACAGCTACCACAACTAAAAACCAAACAAAAATCTGACAAATTTCTTAATTAACTTTTAAAAAACAATACAAAACTTTTTATAAATAAAAAGAGGACAACAAAGATATTTAAGTTGAAACATTAAAGCGGTATGCGTTTGTTTTTTTTTCTCTTCTATTACCAAACGACTTTGATTTTTACCGCCTTTATAAAATCAACAACAAAAACAATAAAAGAAATCTTAAATGGCCTAAAATCAACAATTAAATTAAAACAACATGAACTGAAAAATGTAACAAAAGCATTTGTAAAAGAAAGAGCACGAAATTATAATAAATTAAGTTAAATAGCAAATGAAATCCATTTTAAACTCTTTTGTATGGAAAATTAAATTAAAACAAAATGTTTCTTCCATTACAAACAATGTCGAACAAATTAAAAACCCACAAAATTAATTTTATTAAAATTAAAATCAAATTCTTTAACACAAGCACACACGCACATACATAAGCATTTACATAATTGTCTAATTTACAGCGCCAACAATAAAAATATTAAACAAAAATATATAAATTAAATTGAATTAAATCTGGAAAAGCCGACAAAAACACCTTTAGACAAATAAGATGAAAAGGGCCGCACTTACCAAATTTAATTTATTTTTAAGTTTTGTGTTTTTAAAAAAAATATTAAATATTTTTCTGATCTTATTTAAAACTTTTTGCAATAAACATACCTTTTCTTTAATTCTAGCGTTTTTTTTTTGTTTTTATTTGCCGCCGCTTGATCTATCATTTTGCCAGATCTGTAGTGATTTTATATCTGCAATAAAAATGATGATTAGACTTTTAATGAGCCCTAATAGCTTACATTAACAATATATTTCAATGGGTTTGCTAACTTTTTACCGACTGTGTTTGATTTGCTGTTAATTGGATTTTATACTGAATAAAAACTGGGCATTTTTGTATGTACTGAGTTTGACATTTGTATAGGCTTGAATTTGTCTCGTCAAGACGTACAATTAGGTTTGAATTACACTTAAAAATTAGTTAATGTTTGCTTTGGTAGTATTATACTCTTATTCCGTTCTTTGTAACTCAGTCAAATCTATATCCTATGCGAATTTATTTATACGAGTTTGTTATTCCGTTTGTAATTTCTTTGATATTTATCTGTGACCCCATAAAGTGTATATTTTCTTATTCCTTATAGATAGGGAAGTCGATTAAGCGGTTTCCGTCTGCCCATCTGTCCATGTTATGGTTGAAATCAACTTTTTGAAGCCCAGCCGATGTCGCCTAGGCCCGTGAGTGGTATCAAACTACATATTAGAAATATCAGCGAACAAGTCGCTTTTGAGCGGAATCGCCCGAATACTGACCGAGATATAACCCAAAAACCAAGACTACCTCTGTTTAGTTCTCTTAAATTTGTACATAAAACCCCTTACAGCTACCCGGAGCTCCCCCCAAATTTTTCCCCACAAACATTTTTGTGGATCATACTCACACCCTATCTCCGACCTCTAACACACAAAATGTAATTTTTTTTAAATTTTTTTAAATCGCTCCCACAGCTTCCTGGGTGCTCTTTCAAAGGTAAAATGTAAGACCGATTCCAATCCATTTTTCCTCCAAAACGTTTTTGTAAAACATACTTACCCCCTATCCCCAGCCCCTTATATGGCTGCAATACAAAATTTTGAAAAATAGGGTAAAAACTTCACAACTTCTTTGGAGTCGCCCCGAGAGGAATAAAATGCATCACAGACCAAAATTATTTATTTTTCCCTTCCAAATATATCCCTTAAATGTTTTTACCCTCTATCTCCATCATCTGAGGGGGCTGCCATACAAAATTTACAAAAGTTATGTAAAAACGCCCATAAATTTCTCAGAGTTGGCTTTAGAGAAAAAGAGTATACGAGCGGCCCTCATTAGTTTCCTCTTTCAAACATATTCCAAGAAAATACATACCCTATATTCCCATCACATAACGGAGTTGCCAAACCAAATTTACAAAAGTTATGTAAAAACGCCTATAACTTTTCCATAGTTGGCCTTAGAGAAATAAAGCGTACGACCGACTCCCATAAGTTTCACCTACCAAACATATTTCTGGAATATACTTCCCCAATTACCATCACCTAAGGGCGTTGTCATACCAATCTTATGTTAAAACGCCCATAACTTCCCTAGAGTCCGCCTTAGATAAATAAGGTGTACGACCCTCCTTAACATATTCCTAGAATATGCTTACCCACTTTCTCCATCACCTAAGGGGGCTGCTATACAAAACTTACAAAAATGATGGAAGAACGCCCGTAATTTCCTCAGAGACGCCCTCAGAGAAATAAAGTGTACTATCGATCTTTATTAGCTTACCCAGACGTATTCCTAGAACATACTTACCCCCTATTTCTACGCCTTAAGGGGGTTGCTATACAAAATTTGAAAAAAAAAAGGGTAAAACTCCTTCAACTGCCTCGGAGTCGCCCGTATAGGAATAAAATGTATCACAAACCCCCATTAGTTTCGCCTCCCAAACATATTCTTAGAATATACTAACCCTCTATCTGCATCGCCTAAGGGGGCTCCCATACAAAGCTTGGTAAAATTGTAATAAATCCTTGCCCAAAGTTTCCAGAGTGCCTCGTGGATAGGTCAAATACAGGACTAACCACAACTAATTTTCCCCTGCAAACAAAATTAATATAAATAAAAAAAAAATTTGGGATTTCGAAGGGTATTTAAGATTAAGCACAGCTGAATATAGCACTCTTACTTGTTTTCATAAGAAAGTGTGTACGGGTGGGTGGGTACACAAATAAAAATTATTGAGAAGTATCGAGTAACGAAAAGTATGTAGTAGCATTCGCTATCTTTTTTTCCTTAACTAATCACTGGTACCCAGCAAATTTTTTTTTAATTAAAGTAATGAGCTGTCATTTTACCATAGGTGACAAGGTAAATAGGTCATTACGACAGAAAACGACCTTTTAGTAAGGGCATTAATAATTGCATTTGTAGGTATATGTAAAAAAATAGGAATATAAAACAGGCTCTATAGAATGTTTTTGTTTTAAAAACCTTAAATTTTTATTTATTTTGTTCAGTTAATCATTGGTAACTCGTTATTCGGTTGAATTTGTAAGCACATTTGTATGCAGGGGTCGTGAAATTCGAGACAACGCAAGCAAATATAACTAGTTATTCGGCCAAAAGGTAACTAGTGCTTGTCCAGCTCCAATATTACCTGCTAACTTACCAGGTAAGCAATGGATTTGCTGGGTATAGATGCAACTATTTGTAGATGGCGCCAAGCATAAATATTATTTGTTAAAAAAAAAACACATATGTATACATAAAAGCGCATGCGTGAACAAGGCCGATTAAATTGATTTCTAATAGATCAATAAAATGAGTAATAAAGTTTGTGTGTGTGTATATGTGTATGTATTTATTTATGAATATAAATATTTAAAATAAAATTGTTTTTAATTAAGGTGCGGCATTTGTATTTTTATTTAATAAGCGCCACTTAATCACACGCGTCTAAACCATTAAAAAACTTATGGTACAAAGTGGTTTTCTTGTAAATACCATAATTTAATTTGCTCTTACGGCGGCAACATAAAACAAAAACAAAACTTGATTTTCTTTAATACATACACACGTAACTATTACATGAATAACTTGGCATATATTGGTTTCGCTACAACATACCAACGCCAATACTCTCTTGTACCATATCCTTAAAGTGTCTGTCTATCTGTCATACTTTTGGTCTTTGAAAAGACGAAGAAACTTGTTTATTTCTTGTCACAAAAGTGTTATAAGATATTGGGGAGATACTGGCTAAAGGTAGTAGCTTTGTATTTATGTTTATACATTAAAAAATTATTTGTTACTAATTGATTTTTAATGACATTTAGGTACTTCACCAGGTGTGCTATCTGTTGTATTGTGCCATATTATTTCAGGGCGGGCTAATAGTCCGTAGCTATTTAAGTTTTGGAAATATATATATTTCATAAAATTCTTCTTTTGAATTGGGGCTACCATTATCCCAGCTTCCTTTATGAAGATATAGGTCGACTAGAAGTCGAGCTGGTGAAGACCATTAAAACTGTGATTGAACTCTGGCCATTAAGACGGTGAAAAGAAAATGTGGTGTTTGGAGATTTCTGGCTTCCTGTATGAAGATATAGGTCGTTTAGGAGTTTTACCCTGAATCAACGAGGGATACCCTGGCATTATAACCTATTGGTTGGCTGCTAAATCCAAAGCCTAAAAAACTGAGTTACCCCAGGCTTATGCTCACATATGTCTTGGTCCGTAGTTAGCCCATCTTGCTTATTTTAACAAACTTTTTAGATTATTTGATGCCAAATCTGGCTTTGTTGACTCTGTAAGCTTGACTTCAACAGACGGACAGAGGAAATGACAGACATGGCACAATCGACTTTCTTATACATATATGTATAAGGCCAGAACACATATAATTTTTACAGTTTCAAAAGTATATTGCAAATATTTCAATTGGAATGATAAATTTTTATGTACATATGTATATACAATCACCACTATGTAAATAAGATTCGACCCAGCCGAATATAGTTAGTTGTTTAAGTCTTAAAACGTTATTTAAACGTCATTTTAAGCGTCTAAATAAAAATAGTCTAACACAAACAAAATTGTCATATACGAGGGTTGCATTTTATATTTCTGGATAAGGGAAGAAAAACGAATATTAGTCATCGAAAATCACTTTATTGTTTTTCAAAATACTCCCCATGAAGATCTATATACTTTTGCATGCGTTTAAACTAATTGCCGAAGAACTTTTGCTACTCTGATTGAGGTTTTTCCAAAGCATGCATTCTGAATACAGCAACCGCTTCTTCAGGTATCGAAAAACGTTGACCTCTAAGTTTGTTTTTTTACGAACCGGAATGAAAAGAAGTCATTCGGTGCTAAGTCAGAACTATGCGGCGGATGACTCATCAAATCGATGTTTTTGGTGCTTAAAAATGCAGTTGTTTGAGCCAATGTGTGAGAGCTGGTATTGTTGGGGTGGAGAGTGATCCATCTTCGGCGATTGGTTTTCCTATTTCTTGAAAGACAACTGACAAACAAATGGTTGTGTACCACTCAGAATTGACTGTTCTGCGTAGTTATAGTAATACAGTTGCGACATGTCCAGTTTTTCTGGAAAAACTGGCGATCATTTGCCTAGAAGTTCTTCGTGCGCGAACAGCTTTTGTTGGATTTGACTCATCTTGAAACACCCATACAATCGACTTCTGTTTACTTTCGGGCTCATACGCGTAAATCCAGTATATATCACCTGTCCCGATATCATGGACGTGTTTCGAAGCACCGCGATCGAATTTTCTGAGCATTTCTTTCGCCTAATCGACAGGAGCCTTTTTTTAACGATTGACAAAATGTGTGGGATCCAACGTGAAAAACTAGTTTTGACAGTCAAATGTTCATGCAAAATTGAACGTATGCTGGGCCCACTAATGCCTAAGGCTGTCTCAATCTCACGTTAGATCACATGACGATCTTGCAATATCAGTTCACGCACAGCATCAATGGTTTTCGGAACAACAACTGATTTTGAAAGACCTTCACGAAATTCGTCTTGGAGTGCACTACGACCACGATTGAAATCACCATATCATTGATAAACACTGGCCCTTAATGCAGCTTTATCGCCAAAAATATAATTAAGTTCATCTATGCACTGTTGCTGAGTTAATCCACGTCAAAAGTTGTAAAAAATAATCGCACGAAAATGTTTACGATTTAATTTCATTTTTGGGTCGAGTTGAATCTTTTAAGTTACTGGAAACAACAAAAATAACGCTCGTATGTAAAAACGTTCTGAGTACGTACAACTTAGAAAATGTCAAACTTTACGATAGAATTGTTAGTTGTCAGAGTGAAACACTAGTGTTGCCAAGTCCCGAAACATAAAAGGCAACCCTCGTATAAACGTAAACGCATATGTATTAGGGTAAACTATTTATTTAAAATTCTTAAAATATTTTCAATATTTTTTTTTGTTGAAAGCCAATACGTGAGCACTCACACACATTTGCGACTTTTTATGTTTATTTAAGAATTTGTTTAAATTTTTGTTTACATTCCTTTTGCTATTGTCGATATTAAGATAAACAACAGTAAATTTGTTTGTTTAAATCAAACAAAAAACGTTAATATAAACTCAAATTTCGGCTGTGCAAAATTTTTTAAGGCGGCTTTTTTCCATTCTACTCATCTGTTTTATCGTTGTCATCATCTTTAATATCATTATTATAAACAAGAAAAACAAAAACTTATATATATATTAATAGTGCGATAAGCGACATTTTATGATACCCTACAGCATAACATAAAGATGCGTTAGAATTTCTTAAGAAAAATTAAATTATGCTCCTTATAAAATTGTCATTAATGTAAATAAATTTATATAATAAAGTCGAAGCTATTAAAATTTTTTTTCCAAAAAAAACACGTACATACATGTATCTAAAAATTATTTTTTGGAAAAAATATTTTTTTTAAGACACAAAACTTCGAGAGTTAATTCCTTGAAGAAAAAAATAAATCGAAAATACGTTATTAATAAAATAAAAATCAAAAAAACAGTTTTTATTTCAAACACGAATAATTATTAGTTTTCAAAAAAAGGAAATTTCGGAAATTTTACAGCACTAGATTAGAAAAAATTTGTTCAAGAACGTCCTTCGAAAATAATTTTGTTATTTACAGTCTACTGTAATCAAAAAAAGAATTAAAAAATATTGAACATTTTTCCAGAAAATATTAAAATGTTAACACCACATTATTTTAACCATATACGGACAATTCCGTTGTGACGGGTGTGACCATTTAAGTCACATTTTTGCTTATAACTCAAAAAATTCCAATTTTTACTTCACAAAAAGGCTTTGATTGATTGTTTTGAAAAGTTTAATAGTTGGTAGTACCTTAAATAAAATTTCGAGAATTTCGACTTTAGGATCGTGTTTTAAGGAGAGGCTAAATTCAATTATTAATTAATACCATAGTTTAAAGTGTTTTTAATCGTATTTGATACTTAATTTCTACAAAAAACTTTTTTTGCTAAAAGGACAACATTTTAGAAAATTTTACGGGTGTGACTTTTTTATCAAAACGTAAAAAAATCAGCCGATTTTTCACGATGTAATCATTTTTAAATTTCTTTAAAATAATTATACATTAAATATATAATTACAATAAAAAAGGTCGACACACAAAAACTGTTAAATAATTATGACCCAATTTTTTTATATTTCTGTTAATTTTTATCTCTTTTAGACGTACATTCATTGATTTGAAAAAATGAAAGCTATTTTCCTCAATTCAGGCTGTTTAACGTGCAATTGACAATCCCAGATCTTTTTAAATGCATTAAAGTAGAAATTCCAAAAATATGTTATCAAATTCTGGACTTTTTAATTTTGTTTCAGAATGTTCTTATTGTGTTTTAAATGAAAAATTCTAAAACACAACTTTAAGGTTTTAAAATACAAATTGAAACTCAAGGCGTAAATTCCGGCATTTGATTTAAATAGAAATCTAACTCGATCGATTAAGTTGTCAATGCTTTTAACATAGGAATTCTCATAAGAAATTTTTTATATTATTCAAATCGAAAGCCGTAACTTGCCACCTAAAATTAAATTATAAATTTCTAATATTTGAAAAGAAATTATACGATTAAATTAAAGATTTTTAAAAATAAACAAGGACATCTAAAAAACAAATTTCTAAAATAAAATTTAAATCTTTAAAAAGTTAACTAGGAAGTATGTAATAAAATTGAATTAATAATTTGTTAAAGAGTGTCACAAAGTTCCAAAATAGAATTTGGAATGGTATATGGTATTTTAAAAGTTGTATCTACAAGCAATACGCTTTAAAGAATTTATTTTGTTTTAACAAATTTAATACTTCATAAACAAGTAAAATGAAAAAAAAAATATATAAACTTATATGCCTACATACATATATCTCTTTGTGAAATAAGAGCAGAGTAAGAACTTAATATAATAATATATCGATTATTAAAAGTTAAGCTATAATAAAAAACACAGTTGTTACAATTATCTTCACAAACACATTATGATGGTATAGGGTGCATATAATATAATCTTTAACAGCATCATTGCTTTGTTTTTTTTTCTTCATTATTTCAATTAACATCATCATTATCATGGCGATCACTGCTTTTTATCGTCGACTACTATTACGACGTTGTGCTCATCGTCATCATGATCGTCGCCGTCAACATTGGTTTCGGTAATATGTTTTTGATCTTATCGCAAAGCTTCTTGCTCGCATTTTGATCAAAGCAAGTTTTTCCGCCAAAGTGGTGGTAAAACACTATAATACATAGCAACAAATACCAATAACAAGTTGCCGTACTTCATTTTACTACAAAGTTTACAACCACATGACTTTGTTTAAAAATTTTACCCAAAATTATGTGATTACAACAACAAATAAATAAAATGGCAACAGACAACATTTCAAAGCAAATATTTTTTAAAACAATAAATTAGAGATAATTTATTAAGTTGTTGCTATTTATTGGAAATGTGAGAGAAAATCCCCCTAAAATAGACACAAAGAAAAAGATCTAAATCAATAGAAAATTTTGTTTTGATCCAAGGCGAATTCATTGACCAGATGGATTTAACAGCACATCTGATCTATTTTTTTTTGCATAAATCGATGCTGGGTTGTCAAAGCTCTTTTTGTTTACATACTTATCTTTTTTGACACATCAGCCAATGAAATCCACATCTAAAACGTTAATTTTTTCGCCGCAATATAGTTGTTGTAAAATCCACACCAAGTTATTAATCAAATCGCCTTGCTTTGAACTAATATAAAAGAGATTTTATGTCTTTTAGGGCCATTATTATATGTTGTTTATAAAGTGTACTGTGGCTAAAGTTAACTATAACTAAATTAACAATAAAGTGACCTTTACAATTTTTTGGTTATTACAACCTCTATTTTAAGTTAAACAGAAAATTTGTTTGAATAATAGTTAAAAGATCGATTTGGAATATTTTGTTAGTTACATAGTTTTGCTTTTCAGCTAACGATAAATAAAACAATAAAAAATATGCAATGCCGTAAATTTTAGCATCTGCAACCAATAAACAAACTTACCTTAGATGTACACCATCGTTTATCTAACACCCTGTTAACGTACACATTAACTCTTACAGAAGCTATTTTTATATGACTCACCCTACCATAATTATTTTTAATTATTATAGACACAAACCTTAAGCAACTTGTTCCAAACACAACCCAAATACCAAATGAATACCACTACATATACTTCACACTTAGGCAGCGACGCGTCAACAGCATCCACTAAGGCACCATGTACGTGTCGAAGTACAACAACTACATTTTATTACAAAACATTCTCCCTATCAAAGCGCCTCACTAACTTAACATGTCTACTGCTAGTAGTCATTGTACTTCCTTTATTATACACCAAAAATATTATGGTCACAGCAGCACCACCTTACCAAAGTAATACAGCAACGTCAATGCTAAGGCCAGCATCGCTGCACATAAAAACAGGCGAATCAAATTCTTTAAATTCAACATCAATGGCTTTAATGGATTTTAAAATCAATTCCGTCCAGACTTCCACACAAGCCGGTGTAGTATCTACATCGTATCCAGAGCATAATCGAGCTCTAAAAAAGGCCTGGTTATCAAATCGCACTATAGTTTGCAATGATGGCACCACGGCTGGTTTTTATTTGCGTAAAAATCCCAATTCAAAAAAGTGGATAGTGTTTTTGGAAGGTGGCTGGCATTGTTATGATAAGAGAACATGCAGAGCGCGCTGGAATAGACTAAGACATTTGATGACCTCAACAGATTGGCCGGAGACTAGAACTGGTAAATATTTTTTATTTGTTTTACTTGAAACAAACAAAATTCTTACAAATTTTTTTTTTTTAATTTTTTAGTTGGTGGCATTTTATCGGCTTCCCCCGAAGAAAACCCCTACTGGCACAGTGCCAATCATGTTTTGGTACCATATTGCAGCAGTGATTCCTGGTCGGGCACAAAGGATACTGCTGAATCAAGTGATTTTAATTTTCGTTTTATGGGTGCCCTTATTTTGAAACAAGTTATTGCCGATCTTATACCAATGGGCTTGGGTAGAGTGCCAGGAGCTGAACTTTTGTTGGTGGGCTCTTCGGCTGGCGGCTTAGGTGTTATGCTAAATCTTGATCGCATTACACAATTTTTGCATCAGGAACGCAAACTGCAAGTTACTGTCAGAGGCGTTAGTGATTCAGGCTGGTTTTTGGATAGAGAACCCTACACGCCATCGGCTATTGCCTCCAGTGATGCCGTACGTCAAGGTTGGTCTTTGTGGAAGGGCCTACTGCCAGAGGCTTGTGTTGAACAGCATAAATCAGAACCTTGGCGTTGCTATTTTGGATATAGACTATATCCAACATTGAAAGGTAATACAAAGTTAAGCTTTTACATATTTAATGCTAAAAATCTATTTAAATATTCTTTTTATTTTTATTTAGCTCCCCTTTTTGTTTTCCAATGGCTTTTTGATGAAGCTCAAATGAGAGCAGATAATGTTGCTGCCCCGGTAACACCACATCAATGGAACTACATACATGCAATGGGTGGGGCTTTGCGCTCCTCTTTGGATAATGTTACTGCCGTTTTTGCTCCATCCTGTATAGGGCACGCTGTGCTTTCTAAAAGGGATTGGATCACTTTAAAGATTGATGATATTTCACTACCAACTGCTTTAAGATGCTGGGAACATTCCACCAGACTAAGAAAGAAACGACATGATAAGTTAAAGCGCTCCACAGAGGCCACTATTGCACACCAGCCTAACAACAGAAGAAGGCACGAAAATCTGCACAAAGACAAACAACGCAACAAGAAAAGAAAGAACAATAGCAACGGCAGTGATCATCGCAACAACAACAATAGTGACAGAAAACACCTAACGAAGATGGAAAGAGAAGAACGCAAACGTTTACGTCACGAACAGCAAAAGCGACGTAAGGAAAGGCGTAATCGTCGTAAAAACAATATGGTGGCTTTTCATGAAAGTAATTTAACTGATTCTTTAAGCTTTAATGAAAATTCCACTGATGGCCTATATCTGGGCATGCAAACGCAACGCCAGCAACAAAAGCGCAGACACAACAAAAGCAAACCTAACGAGTTAGAAAAACAAAAACGAAACTACAATAAACAAAATAAAAGACAACGCAGAAAGAAGGAACACAATATATTCGATATTCAAAAACCTGAAAGACGACTTCAAAAGGAGCAAGCCATACTGGTAGTAGTGGAAAAGCATCCCAATACTGCCAGCAAAATTAACAAACGCAGCGGTGTACCAAGAGTGCCCGAAAATTGCTCTCTACGTCTTTTGGAACGCTGCAGCTGGCCGCAATGCAATAACTCCTGTCCGACTTTAACAAATCCAGTGACGGGCGAAGAAATGCGATTTCTCGAACTTTTATCGTCCTTTGGTCTGGATATTGAAGCTGTTGCAGCAGCTTTGGGCGTGGACATGCAAACTCTTAACAACATGGATCGCACCGAATTGGTTAATATGCTTACGCAACAGGCCAGCTGATCAAGAGATTTAAAAAAAAATTAAGGTATTAAAACTTTAAAAGAAACCAAATATCTAGATGGAAAAAAATCAATTATGAGATTTAAAAAATGAGATAAAAGTTTTTTTGGGCCCATTATCACAAGGCCTGGTTGACACTTAATGAAACAATATATTGTCGGTTAAATTTTATTCGTTAAAATTAGTTTTATATAAAACCGATCAGTATATTAATATGGTTTCGAGAAAATGGAAATTAAATTGCCTAAAAAAGCTTTCAATAGCTTTTTTAAAGCTTTGCCTTTTCAAAAGTACTTTTTTGCTTTAAGAGAATAAAACCTTTTAATCTCTAGGAAAACTAAACAAATATGTAAATATTGTAAAAATGCTTCTAGTTAATAAGTACTTAAAAGTTCAAATTAGTTTTGTAAGGTTAAGTCGTAAGAAAAAATAAATTAAGTATCATAGGCTTGTTTAAAAAAAGAGGTTAAAAGAGAGAATTTCCTAAAAGACTTAAAACTGCTTTTTGCGATTATTACGGCATCCAAAAAGCAGGAGATTGTAGGACTTTAGTGTTGAAAAAAAGCGAAAATATGCAACTTAAGCTTCTAGATGGGCAATTTTATAGAATTCAATATATTTGACCATTTAACATGTTGGACTAAATTCACTACGTATGATAACGTTATTGTAAAACTGGAAAAACCCTGTGACTATGTATGAGTTTTATTGCACTTAAACCTTAAAAATATTTCAAGTATGTATTCAGAAAGAGATTTCAGTTTTAAAAAAAATTTTAAACTTATCTAAGGGCTTACCAAGCTTTATTATTTTAACAGCCTTGACATTTAATAGCTTAAAAATATTGACTTACCTGCTGTTTTTATACCTTTCGCATATTAATCCCGGTACTCATACATAGACCAGTTTGTCATTCCATTTGAAATTTATACTTATTTTAGATCCTTTGATAAAGAAATCGATTTAGCCATGTTTTCAAGTTTCCAGAAGCAAGTCAAAACTAATGAGATGTAATAAGGGACCGAGATACAGGCAAAAACCTGGGATTGCCTATTTTTTAGGACCGAACCCATGCATATATCCCAATATATTTAAATCTCAGTAGATATAAACAATGTTACCACAAAACTTGTTAAGACGACATTTAAGAAAAGTTGATTTTTTTTTGCCTTTGGATAGGACCAAGGGGACTTGTAGCAGGTATCGACTTTAAACATTTTGCAAAATAGTTTTTGTATGATGTCTACATTTTGAAAAACATTATTTAATTGCAGCAAAAAATATTGTAGCCACCATTCACATGGACAATTTTTTCGAATATATGTATTTCGAAAACTGTAAGAGTTGCCAGCCAGCTACAAAGTAGTTGTAGTCGCATGCAAACTAACCAAATTTATGAAATTTTCAATGCGCTATATTTCGGAAACTATAACAGCTACATATTAACTTCTTATCGGTTACAAAATAACTCTAAGAACCGTTATGACATCTGTCTGATAGGCTATAGTAAAGATGCTACGTTATCATAAGTATGCTTCAAGCTAAAGTGTCCAATAAGCTAAAGGAAAACTCATCCTACCTTTAAAATATGAAGTAAAGTTTATTTATTTAAATTTGCCGTATTTATTATTCAGTTTTTTCCAAAAAATTCGTTGTACGGATTTTGCGAAGTGTTAGCACTCATAAATAGGGGCCAAGTTAATGAAATTTTTCAAGCACTGCCTCTTAAAAACTATGAAAACTATTGACTTTAAAACTGATACACAGTAATTTTATTACATTATTTATATATAAAAAAAAGAATAACTCGATCAGATCACTGGGAATCAAAAACGCTTAAAGTTTAACCAAAGAGATACAGGCTGCCCGTTGTTGCTAACCTTAGCAGGCTTTCAGATTCCACCACTTTGTAACTAAATAGCCTGAATTACAGAATTTCCCAATAATAAATTGGTGGTCTTATAGGCCATAATCAAATAAGCAAATCATCCCGCAATCTGAGAAATTACAGGAGAGTTAAATAAAGAGATTCGCCCGTCTTAGGTTTGAGCAAGGGCAAACAAATTGTGCATGATATGGTCTCCAGAGACACCGAGAAAAGCTTTTGGTCCCAAAAAGGACGTTGGGATATTCAGTTAGCTAAATAGTCAGTCCAACCGTTACTTATGGGCACAAAGGTCGTGAAAAGGTGTAACACAGTTCTTATCACTGCTGGTTTCATCACACATGGCATCACCTCTTATCCAACCCCTTTAGCCTTCCCAAAAGGCTGAAATAAATACATAAATTCCCCAATTATGTTCCCGATTTTTGTAAAAAAAAACAAAATTATAATAATTTGCTTCATAAGTAAAGAGAGAATGTATGAGTTTCTAAAATTCGCGGGGTATAAGCTAACGAACAGCAGTTAAAGTGAAGTAAAAGTAAAAGTTTTCGTAACATTTTATTTTGTTAAAATAATAGTGAAATTAACTTTTAAATATTATATTTGTATACGAATAGATATTTTAAACTCTTCTTTTCCGTTTTCCAATTGACACTTGTTCCAGCGAAAAACGTTTTAAGTTGAAAGTAAAATTGGTAACCAATTGCTGCTTAAGCTGTCAAAGATTTAATAAATCAAGTCAAAGTAAAATAATAAATAAATACCAGATAGTTTGATTTTAAGTAAATATTCTTTTAAATATTGAAACGCTATAAAACTTTCAAAACTTTACTTATTACTAAACTAATTTAAATAAATTTCTTTTTGTTTAAAATTATTGATGTTGGCAACAACTCCTCATACATTTGACATATTTGAAATTTTTAAATATAATTGAAAGCAACAGATTTTTAGAAGCAATCATTTTACTTCTTAAGCACCTTAATTATTTATTTCAGTTTTTTTATTTATTTATGAATTATGCAGCAACTTGTAATGGCACTTTATTAAAAAGCTTTAAGTCTTTTAGGAAAGAAAAATTAAAAAAAAAATTTTAAAGTTTCAAAATTTCTGACTCAATGATATGTGTTGTATAAATTTAGTTTAATTTTAAATTAAAATTAAATTACCTAAGCTTAAAAAAACTAAAATGTTACTCTTTGAAATGTCCAAACTTATTTAAACCACCTTTATAAGGTCTAACACAAAAAAGCAACACACAAGACTGTTTATTGTTACAATACTTAACATTAAAAATTAACAAAAATAAGAATATTTTAAAAACAACAAAAACAATAACAAAATTTATTTACTTAATTAAAATACTCGTAAGATTATGGTCACCTTAAGCCACTGTTTGTCAACTAATGGCAAAATGATTTTAATGAAATTTTTGTTTAAACCTAACAAGCTTTTGTTTAAGAAAATAAACTTTTTTAGCCCAGTATTTGGTTAAGGTGGCCATACTTTGCTTAGAATATATACATACAGATATAACCCGCATAAATCCATTACATATTTACTTAAAGAGTTTCAAAACCTACCTCATCTAATTAATAATAATATTTGTTGTTGATTTTATTTAGTTTTTTTTTATTTTTATTTTTATTTAACATTAATAAACAAATCCATCCTTTTTAATAATAATGTTTTACTGAAAATTTGCTTTGAATATTTCAAAAGAAATTTAAAATTATTTTTATATTTTTACTTAATTTTAAGCTTACAATTGTATTGGCAACTAAATTTACTATTTAGCAAATATTTTTAAATTTAAGTTCATATACCTCCATATACATATTTATTTAAAGTAATTGAATCATGAAGCCACATATACTTAAATACATAAAAATAAACAGTAACAAAAATGTTGTACCTGTATTCGTTTTAAATAATTACAATATTGTTTTTTTATATAATTAACAATTATCAAACTGTTGTAAATTATGGTAAATATGCCCTCTCACGTCAAACAAAAAATCCATTCAATTCAAAGCTTTTACATTCCCTCTGCTAAATGCACCGTTTTTTATATATTTATTTATTTTTTTATTAATTTAATAATTTATTTTAGTTGTAGGGATCTATTGGCAAAATATTTTTAAATTTTATTCAAACGAAAAGTCTCGAATACATCTCTTTTTGGAAATTATATTATTTTACTATTATGCATATTAATAAAAAAAAAATATTCTTATAGTGCTAATTGTACAGTTTTAGTTTTAATACTTAATAATTTATTAATTATTGTTATATAAAAATCAAAAAATAAGAGAGAAAAAGAGGAAAATCTTTACAAAAATAATATTTTATAACCCTAAAACAGAGAAAAAAATAATAAAGATGAAAGTACAATTTTTTAAACCAATTAAACAAAATGTTTTTTATTATACCCTTAACATAAGTTTGTCATGCCGTTCGTAGTTTCTTTAATATCCATCTGCGACCCCTATTTATTTCCTTGGACCTTACAGATATGGAGGTCGTCTTAGCGATATCCGTCTGCCCATCTGCCCATGTTATGGTTGAAAGGCCATTTATATCGCATAGACCCATAGGTGGTATCAAACTATCAGAAATATTTGCGAGCAAATTGATACTGAAATCCAGAAAAATCGCCCAATAGCTGACCGAGATACAAGCGAAAAACCAAGACTGCCTCTGTTTACTTCTCTAAATTTATACATAAAATCCTCTACAACTGTTGCCCGTAAACTAGTGCAATATAGGGCCCACTTCTATTAATTTTTCCTTAAAAACATTTTTGTGTAACATACATACCTTTTATCTTCAACCCCTAACAGGGTTGCCATACAAAATTTAATTTTTAAAAATTGTTTTCTTAAACCCTCTCACAGCTCCCACGGTGCTTCTACAAAGGTCAAATGTAAGACCGACCTTAATTAATTTTTTTCCCCCCAAACATTTTTGTGAAGCATACTTGCCCTTAATCTTCAGCCCCTAACAGGATTGCCTGACAAAATTTAATCAAAATAAGGCAAAAAACCTCTGCACCTTCATGGAGTTGCCCTTAGAGGAATAAAATGTATTACAGACCCCAATTAGTTTTTCCCCCCAAACATATTTCTTTAACAAACTTTCCCCCTATCTCCATTACATAAGGGGGCTGCCATACAAAAAATAAAAAAAAGATGTAAGAACGCCCATAACTTCCCCAGAGTCGGCCTTAGAGAAATAAAGTTTAGGACCGACCCCTAATAGTTTCCCCTCCCGAACATATTCCTAGAACATACTTACTTCCTATCTTCATCGCATAAGGGGGCTCTCATGCAAAATTTGTGAAATTGTAATGAATCCCCCCCTACAGATTCCAGGTGTCTATTATCACCAATTTAATAGGCTTGGGTCCTATACCAAAAAACATGTATCAGTACCATATTTTATAAAAATTTATTCGAAAATGTGACGGGTACTACGAGCACAAGAAACACATTCACGCCAGCCAGACGGATGTCACTTTTTAATCGACTCAGGAAGTGATTCCGAGTCGATCGGCTTAATTGAAAGTGGGTCTAAGGCTATTAATTTTAGGCGTTAAAAACTTGTCCACTTGCGCACAAAACTGCTACGACATTTGTGGTGCGGGCTTAATAAGCTAAGTGCTTTTTACGCTTTTTTGGCATCAAAATTACGCTTTTTGGCGCCCTTTCTTTGTGTTTAATGTGCTTTTTTTAAATACAACAAAATCTTTCTGCTCATGTGGAATATCCGAAGAGAATGGCAAAAGCATAGATCGCCTTAACTTTAAACTATGCTGTAAGAATGTACAAACCAAGTTAAAAACTTGCTGGAGGTACACAGGATGGCATCACTTAAAGAGCAGTTAAAAGGTCTAGAGTCTACCACTCAATTTCTCAGATGAACTATTATTTATGACGATTAACCAAACGCCTAAGAAGGCCTGTTACTGCAAAACTACCATATCGTAATCTGAGAGGATACTGGGCAAGGCGAATTCATAGAGAAGGTGGTCTCTACAGATCAGCTGTCTATTTTTCGTTCGTGCAATTTTCCTCACAATATGTCAAAAGTTTGTCTATGTGCAAAATTACGCGTCGGTTAGATTTTTAAACTAAAAATTTAAAAAAGTGTAGCCAAATGACGCGTTCTTGTGTTTTGTGCAAAAAAAACAGTGTAAAATTAGTTTTATTCACGTTTTTCTTCTGCAAATAGTTTGTGTTTTTTTTGCAATGATGCCATATTTGTGTTTGACATTATAGGTACGAATTTTTTACCCTGCGTTCACCTTGTATTAGTTCGCCTTGATACTGCCCCCCTGTTCTGTAACTGGCGAGAAGTTTTCGCAGCGAGAAAATTTTTTATTGTCATAGTCGTCCGATTATTAATAGTGTGACTTAGATAATACATAAACTCTCATTATACAACGTTAAATGTTAAAATAATTAGGTTTATCGTGCTCGTCCTGTCTTTTACAAGGCGACTATAAACTTTTCGATGCGAGAAGTTCTCACTAAAGTTACAGAACACAGGCACTGGGCAAGAAATGACGAAGAAAAATGTGATCTGCTTGCAAGCCTTTAAAATATCGCGTCGACTTCCAATTAATGTATTGGCATGAGTCAATTAACGCCTTTTTTGACAAACGTTTTATAGAAAAACGCTTTTAGTTTCTAGAAGTAGTAAAGGCTATCGAGCGAAATCCTTTACCAGGTGGACAAGTATTTAAATAAGCTGGAAGCATATCCAAATCCGCTCGGTCGAAACATCTTACAACATGGTGGACACACCCGTTTGAATAATCCATTGGAATTATATAAATTTTATAACAAAGATTTTAGTCTGGCACTGGCTGCACTTATATAAATTACTTAATTTTAAGATTTAAATACTTATTGTTAGTTCAAAGAGCCGAAGACTTAATAATAAAAAATTTTTTTTAAATTAAAAATAAAATTTAAAAAAAATATTTTATTGTAAAATTCTCATATCTTAAACAAAATTATTCTTTTTATAAAAATGTTAAACGATTTTTGTAATTTCCTTTTTTTATAATTGCAGCAGCCAGGAGCAAATAAATGTTTTTATTGTTTCTTTTATTTTACAAAATTTAAACCAATAATTAAATATAATCAATTAACACCTAAATTTATTTATGATTTTAAACCAACTATTTGTAAACACAAAAGGCAGTTACAGATATTTAAAATATTTAATTATTCTAAAGAGATAATAAAAGTTTCAAATAATATAAAATAATTAATCATTCAGCTTGAACAAACCATATTATTAAGCATCAACACATTTTATTTAATTATTTAAAATTTATCTAAAAAAAGAATTCTTATGTAAAGTAACTCATATTAAGCAAAATTCTTTTGAGTCAAATTCATTATTATAACATTGTTTTCAAAGCTAAAATACCGATACCGGTATTTAACTTGAATTAATAATGATATCAGTTGCTAACCTTGATAACGATTTACATAGAATCATATGATGAGAACCAATATATTTTCAGCTAACTTAGGCATAAACGAATTCTTTAAACACTTGGGCCCTCTTTTAATCATCAATTAATTACTTTAGTTATTAATTAATTTATTCATTAATCAAAATTTTTATGGGAATTTTTTTAACTATCATTTAGAAGTTACCACCTGCATTCAAAATTAAGGTTTATATTCATAATAATTATTGTAAGTTTGTTTAAGGGCTTTTTTGGCAAAATTCTATGGAATAATATGGGCCTACTTACGTATACACTTTGAAAAACCCTTCATTTTTTCTTATTAAAGGCATAAAATTTGTAAAGTTGGAAAAAATAAAAATATTACAATTAAAATTTTATGATTTGCAATTCGAAACTGTGGCACATGGACGTAAATATAATTAGCGAGCCCGGTGAGCTTCGCTACGTTAGCTTATAGTTGGGTTATCCAATTGTAAAAGAAGTGTAAATTTTGTATGGCAACCCCCTTGGGTGATGGGAATAGAGGGTAAGTATATTCTAGGAATTTTTTAAAAAGGAAAAATGATGGGGGTCTGTGATACATTTCATTTATCTAAGGGCGATTCCGGAGAAGTTGTAGGGGTTTTTACTCTAATTTTTTGTCAAATTTTGTATGCAACCCCCTTAAAGGGTAAAGAAAGGGGGTAAATATGTTCGAAGAAAATGTTTGCAAGGAAAAATTAGTTTGGGTCAGTCCTACATTTGACCTACCCTCGGGCACCCTGAAAGCTGTAGGAGGGGATTTATTACAATTTCCCAAACTTTGTATGGGAGCCCCCTTAACGATTAAGATAGGGGTAAGTATATTCTAGGAATATTTTTGTGAGGGGAAACTAATGGCGGTCGGTCGTACACTTTATTTCTCTAAGGCCAACTCTGGGGAAGTTATGGGCGTTCTTAAATCATTTTTGTAAATTTTGTATGACAACCCCCATAGGTGATGGAGAAATATGTTTGACAGGGAAAGCTAATGAGGTCTATGATACATTTTATTCCCCTAAGGGCGACTCCGGGGAAGTCGTAGGGGTTCTTACCCTATTTCTTGCAAATTTTGTGTGGCAACTCTTTTTGGGAAGAAAAGTAAATTGGGGTCGGTCCCACATTTGGCCTTTGTAGGAGAACCCTGGAAGCAGTGGGAGCGATAAAAAAAATTTAAAAAAAATTTAACTTTGTATGGCAACCCAGTTAGGGGGCGGGAATAGGGTATAAATTAAAAATTGACAAATATTTATGCTAATAAAAAAATAAAAATCAGAAAAAAATAACTGTTTCTGCTAAAATTTCTATTAAAAAAAATTAAAAATAATTATTTTTTCTGCCAAAAAAAAATTTATTCATAAAAAATATTTTTTTCCCCCAATAATTACGGTCCCTGATTTCTATAAATTAAATTTTGTCTATAGAACTAAGTACCCTATATATGCACAAAAAAAGTTTAAATTAATCTTAATACAATGATCTTTTCTTCTCAGTTTACGATAAAAAACATTTTGTCAACATTCATTACAGTTTATCCGAGGAATACACACATAACAAATAAAATCTTAATTAAAAAAAAATGCAAAATGAAATCATGGCTTAAAATTTTATACAATTTAATTGTTCTCGTAAACTATAAATTAATCAAAGGTAAAATGATTAAATATATTAATTACATAAGAAAAAAACACTTTAATTTCTTTTGATCTATAAGCTTGTCCCATTTATTTAACCATTGGCTTAGACGGCAGCAATTATCAAGAATCAACTTTGCATTTGAATTGGGCATCTGATTGCTACATACGCCCCGAATGGTATGGCATCTATAATGAGGAGCCCTCCACAATGCTGCTACAACCCTTCATACGATTATATAACGTAAGCAATTCCACCTTTCAAATGTCGATTAAGCAGAAAATTGGAAAATTAAAATTTCCTAAAGGTTGGAATCGCAACGATGCTGATGTACAACCTGAACATTATACGAAGAGTAAATGTTTGGACTATTATGTGGCCAGTTTTCACAACAATGAACTTTTGTCGGTGGAGTGCCTTAAGATATATCCAAATTGGATGACAAAACAGAGGGATATTATTAAAATGAAGCTAAAAGAATTATTTATACCAGGTATAGTTATACGTGAAATTTTCATTGTTTTTATTTTATTTTGTGGTTTTCTATTTTAAGGAACACATGCCTCTGGTGCCTACCTCTCAAATTATGGTACCACAAAGTCATTATTTATACGAGAACACGCCATTTCACAAAATTTTGATGTTTGGTCTCAATTAGTGTTTGGAATACGTTATTTGGATTTAAGTATTGGGTAAGTGAAACATATATATATATGTATATATATGTTATATAATATACACATAAATTTTTAAAAATTGGGCACGTAAAGGGTTAAAAAGGGGACAAAAAGGAAAAATCTGTAACCTACTATGTTTTGATGTATAAAAGATGGAAACAAAATTTTAAAAGTTTTGCGTTTTCCGTTTCGCCCGAAAGGGCGAAAAAAGGGGTTAAAATTATATTTTGGTACTTTTTGTTACTTTTAAACCAATAAAGATAGAAACATTATTCAAATTGTGTTCGATAGGTCTTACAAAAATATGATTACGTTTTTCGTACTTGTTTTCGATTTCGAGCCCAAAGGGGGAGAAAGGGTTAAAAATATATTTTTATTTTTTTATGCGCTTTTTGTAACTTTTAAACCAATAAGGAAAGAAACATAATTCAAATTGCGTGCGACAGGCCTAAAAAATATGAGTACGTTTTTGAGCCCTTTTTTTAATTATTAGACCCTGAGGGGAAAAAAGGTTTAAAATTATGTTTTAGTACTTTTTGTAACTTAAAAACCAATAAAGCTAAAAAAATTATTTAAATTGCATTCGTCAGGCTACCAAAAAATCTTAATATGCATGTTAATAAAGGGCTAGAATTTTACACAGAAGTTTATAAAAGAATTTTTGATAACTAAAGCTTTCTGGATATCTCCAAAATTATAAACCTTATAAATTTCTAACTTTTATATGTTAATTAAAGAAAAGGGCTGACTTAAATTTTTTGCAACTCATGTGGGGCAACCAGTATATTAAAAAATATTTAAATGCTTGTATTTACGTATTTATGTAATTTTACTATGATTCGTATAGCGAAGCACACCGGGGCTTAGCTAGTAAGTATATAAAGGAACAGCTTTACTGACTGACTGATTCATCATCGTACAGCCTAAACGTGCAACACTAGAAACCTAAAATTTTGACTTCTTCCGGTGTATGGAATCACTAAGAACTAACTTTGGGAAAATTGGTAAAAATAGAAAAAGAGGGGAACAACGTTTTTATGTGCTTTCTCGTAAACTACACGAAACAAAATTCTACAAAACGGAACCGTGTCTGGTTCTTTTTCGAAATTTTGAACCCAAAAGGGTAGAAACTACAACTTAGTCCTTGTTAGATCGCTTATATTTATTCTAAGCCAATTGAGATAGAAATCAAATCCAAATTGTGCTCCAGCGTTCTCGAAAACATAAATGGCTTCTGGTCTTTTTTTTTTAAATTTGGACTCCAATAAAGATGGAAATGTAATTTAAATGAAAGAAAGATTAAAAGAAAAAAATGCGTTTGTGAAACTTTTTTAAAATTTTAAACCCTAAGAGATAAAAAAACTGTTAATATTATACATATTTTGGTATTCTTTGTATTGCATAAACGGGCTATGCAGGCAAAACGTACAATTTAAAGTTTTTGGCATTTTTTTGTGCAAAAAGTACTTTTTTACATTTGTGGTACTTTTTGCATTTTTTTTAAACCAGAAGTCGAAAAAAAATATGAAATTAAGAACCACTTGCTCAGATCGAGGTTAACTACCCAGCAAAAACTTGTTAGTGATTAGTCATTACACTACAACGTTCTTTTAATTACTATTACATATCGTCGGCATTACTTAGCAGTTGTTAGATAATGAGTTATTTTTTATCTAAAATTAAAACTGATAGTTTTAGTTTGAAAATTGTTTAGATTATTATAGTTTAATATCTTAAACAAGTTTTTACTAAAACATCAACAATGAGTTATTGGGGCTCTTAACTGCAAAAAGTTATTTTAATGTCATTTTAAAGTCCCTCGTTTTAAGCGAGGGTGGTAAGTACTTATTTAACTCCCTTTGTCTTTTTTGATGCATAAAGTAGTTCTTTGCATTGAGTTTTTTTTTTAAATTAATAAATAAAACTCCATTTACGAAGTAGCGTGTTAATTGCTAGAACATATGTGTATCACAAAATCAAAAGTAAACCCTGCGGGAAATATGTGGCAACTGCCCAGCATACTCGTCCTATGGCTGCTACAAAACATGAATAGCCACAAAAAGTTATTGGCAGTCAAAAGATGTTAAAGAAGCTTCTATCTAATAATTATTTTGTTGTAAGTTGAAAGCCGGTAGCTGTTACACTTTCCGACATAAGACGTGTCAGAATTTTCATAGAACTGATTAATTTTAAATGTTGATATTGTTTAACAATTATTTTGTGCTATACATATTTGAAATTGCCACCTATTTTAATTTCCAAAGTATAGCGTTTAAAAATTTTTTATAAAATGTTAATTTGAAGGTTGTTACCTCTCCCTCTGCGCCTATTTGATAGGATTTTCTTCTAAAATATTATGGTATTGTTTTCCGGATAAAGCGTATAAAAACTTTCATGAAAGTGGTTAGTTTTTATGAGGGCTACAACTCCCCCCGCTTCTATCCAACTAATTTTTTAAGGAATGTTGTCAGAAGTCTTCAAATACTTATGTACATATGTACATACATACTGGTATGTTGAAAAATTCGAATATTTTTTTAAAAATAAAACTTCTTACTAGATGTTTACGAAGAATCTGTCTTAAACTTAAATTTCTAAAGTTCTAATCCTTTTTCCATATGTTTAATTTCAGCTATAAGCCCACTGATATCTACGATTCGCAAAATCCCGAGAACTTCTGGATTGTTAACGAAAATATGTTTATCAATCAGTTGCGTTTCATTCTAAAGGATGTGCGTAGATTTGTAACCATTTCAGGCGAAGTTGTCATTTTGGATTTCAGCTCATTTCCTATTGGTAAAAAATACATTTTAAAACAAATTATTCTTTTAAAACTGTTATGTTTATTTGCAGGCTTTTACAAACATCCCGAAAGACATACTGGGTTACTGCATATGATATCAAACGAATTGGGTCAATTGGCTTATCAGCGCACAAATCGAAACATTCCATGTTATGAATTAACAATTGAAGAAATAACTGCAACGAATGGAACGATTATTATTTTGTATCCCCTGGAGGAATTGTCACATCCAGAGAATGGTATGCAAAGATAGATCAAATAAAGATTCTTTTTATTTCAAATAACAATAGAAAAACTTTTACTTCTATATAAACCTAAGTCCCAATGCTAAAAACCCTTTTTTAATTTATTACAAAATTCTTTAAAAAATTCTGCTCTTTAATCTTTAAAAAACTCTTCTCTTAAATTTCTTTATAATAAGCTTATTTAAATTAATCCCTAAAATATTAAATAAACTCTTTTCTAGAGAACCCTATTCTATGTCCACCCTGGAAACGTTTCTCAACCGGTTTTATGAACACGTCACAAGCTCTGGATTATATGCGTTTGTTATTTAGCAAAAAGAAAACCTCACCGGTTCAAGATGAGGGTTGGGTATTCAATGCCATTAAAAGTATGGAACAATCATTGGTGCGTACCTACACACTTAATTAATACATCTTTAAATTCTTAATTTTATTCCTTTTTTATTTATATTTTTTTCATGTCCAAATAGAATTCCAATAAGTTGCAGTCTGCCAAAGAAAGAGCTTCTCATATAAATACAAAAGTATCGAATTGGCTACGAGGCCCTTGGGGCACGACAGCAAATGTAGTGACTTTAGATTATTTCAGCAGCACAAATATTATAGATGTGGCCATTTATGCAAATATACAAAAGGCTTTTTTGAAACTGAATAAGGATTATGTAAAATTTGAAATAACGGCGGATTAAGTGAAACACTAGAAAATTAATTTTAATTAAACATTTTTTTCTCTAGAGTTTCAAGATTTTTTAAAATCGTTTTTGCCTTTTATCTTTATGGACTCCTTTTATCAACACCACCTACTTCTTTACTACCAAGTTGTATGAGAATAGGCATAATAGTTATAATGATTGTATGAAGATGTATGAATATAAGAAAAATTAAATTAATTTGTTTAAAGATAGAAAACTAATTTTTCTTCATGCGCTTGTACGTAAAGTAATTTTAAAAATGGCCTTTAGGTATACCGATCGAGCCAAAAACATTTTCTCAGTTGATTTTATGATGTACGTCCGTAAGTATTGCTGAGTGTCAAATTGTTTTTGGAGAAGAGTTTAAAGAAATTTTCAAAACTTTATGTTTCGCTATGGAAAGCAAGCCTTTTGAAACTAATGATGGTTATTTCATAAAGCTGCCAAGCAGATGTCCTGCCTAAAAAAAAAACCTTATTTATTACTGCCGTTAATATTATTCTATTTACACAAAATTATGCATATGTTTAAAGGCCTTGTTTCAGCAATTTTTATACTTTAATATATTAAGTCCGGTTTCCATATTCATAAGTCCTACTCTCTTAAATCACATTTATTAGCCTAAACTGCGAGAAAATTTTGGTCTGCCATTGATTCCACTTTCTCTAACCAAATTAAGCTCAAAATATTTAAATTTAAACAGAAATTATTGCACAAATTTTTCCACCATCGGTCCCTAATATGCAATGGGTTCAACATAAGCCCTACCCTTAGAAACTACAAGGTGGTCCAAAATAAATCACCCTATTGGAAGATTCTGTTTTTTTTGCAAATGGCGGCCAATGTCAAATCTGTTTTGACATTTGTGAATTAGACAGATGTAGAATAGAAGTGAACAAGCCGTGGAGCGATACACTTGCTAAGAACGCGGAATAGTCGTGTCTATTTTTTTGCGTAACAATTCGTCTGTAGTGTTGGCGTAAAATCATATTGAGCGATGGGGCTCATTTCCACCTCAGCGGGTTCGTAAACAAGCAAAGCTAAAACTATCGCTTCTAGGGCACCGAAAATCCACGAATTATGCACGAAGAGCCATTACACGCGCTCAAAGTGACTGCATGTTGCGCTGTTCACGCTGGGTGACTCTTCGGTCCCATTTTTTCGAGGAACCTTTAGAATTTTACTGGTCAAGTCGAGAAGATAATATCGGCCAAATGGGCGTCGTCACAATTTATTGCTATACGGGCACGATTTATGGCGTTTTCCATCACTTCAGCGAGAACTTCGAGCGAAAGATTCTCGCACTCATGTCGAATGTGTTCTTTGAGGGCTTCAAGGGTCTCGGGCTTGTTCACGTTAACACGGGACTTCAAAAAAACCCACAAAAATTCTGGAACGGTTAGATCAGGCGGTATTGCGGGCCAATGTAAATCGCGAAAACGAGAGATAAGACGGCTCGGAAACGCTTCCTTCAGAATATTGGTTGCGGCTCGAGCAGTGTGTGTCTTTGCTCCGTCCTGTTGGAACCACATATCCTCCAGCCCTAAATCGTTTAATTGCGACAGAAACAGCTCGGCTAACGTGGCCCTATAGCACGCGCCATCCACTGTTGTCGTTTGACCAGCGGCGTCGTCGAAACATATGGTCCGATGACTCCTCCAGCATTAATAGCGCTCCATGCCGTCACGATTATTCTGCGTTCTTGGGAGGTGTATCGCTCCATGGCTTGTTCGCTTGTTTTCTACATCTGTCAGTTCACAAATATCAAAACAAATTTGACATTGGCCGCCATTTGCAAAAATAGAAGCATCTTCCAATAGGGTGATTTTTTTTGGCCCACCTTGTATGTGGGCTATATCAGTTAAGTAGAGTTATGTTATAATGGCATAAGCTGTAAAAACCAGATAAAAAAACCTTAATATTGTATTGTTACAATGCTTGGTGGCAAATCGCAATACCTGCTTAAAGTCTACTACTTGTTTTGATTTTTGCAGAACGCATTACCAAATATATCGAAAAACAGCTAATAACGATCAAAACTTTGAAAAAAGTTATTGTCCAAATGTTTAAAATTATAATTTAAAAAAACCCCCACCTTTTTAAGCTTTAGATACACCGAACAAATATAAAAAAATGTTGTAGTTGCGGGATTAATTTTTTGAGCTTCTAGAGCTTTTTAAAATATAATTAAAAATAATTTTTTCTTAATTATTTAGATATAAAAAAATTTAAACTTGAACAAAGTAGCAAAATTATTTTTTTGATATTGATTGTAATACAAAATCTGGTTTTGCATAATATTAAAGCAATTACCTTAAATGACTTAAGAGTTACAATTATTTAATGTAATGAATTTTAATAAATTCTTTTTTATCTACCGCCCAATATGCAGTCACTTTGTTGACGGTGTTTGCTTTGTAATGATTAAATTATCTGAACACACAAATAATTAATACAAAGTTCTTGCTGTTACAAGTCAACAAAATAATAAATAAAATTTTGGTATTAATGACGTCTTAACAATTACGTCAGCTAATTGCAGGTAACTTAAGTTGTACACTTTATTTGTTTAAAATGTGTTTTTAGCTGATGAATTGAATAATGATGGGCGTAAAAATCTGTAGTCAAATATGGACATTAAACGTAATATGCAAAGACAACAAAGCTAGCGACCCAATATGCTAATATGTCGTTATCTTAATATAGAAAAGCGGTAATAAAATTTTTTTAAGTGTTTCTCAGGCTCTTACTTTTAATTTTAGCACATCCTGCAGAAGCTTTAAGAGTCTTAATCCCGTTTACCGATCATATATCTTACATCAAAGTATTTCGTGACAGTTCCACGCTCTCTTATCCAACCTAGACTTCAGGAGGCTGGAGATCTCGCAATCAGCAACGTCTCCCAAAACGTGCCCTACCTTATTTACTTCTCATATCTTTACCAAGCCGAAATAAAACCTCGAAGATGGCTCTAACTTTCACAACCCAGCTTAAAAGCCTTGACTTGCGAGCTCATCGGAAATTTCACAACTGATAACGTCACATTTATCCGTCACCACAAAGGGGTCGGTGTCATTTTTTAACTCTCTTAGGGTGACTAGGGAGGTTTTAGGGGGTTTTATCGTAATTTTTTTTAAATTTTGTATAGTAACCCCTCCAGGAGGGTAGATAGGGGGTAAGTACTTTCTAGGAAAATGTTTGTAAGGGAAAATGAGTTGGGGTCAGTCATACATTTGACCAATCCACGGGCACCCTGGAAATTATAGAGGAAGATTTATTACAATTTTACTCTTAACTTTGTATGGCAATCCCCTTAGGTGATGGTAATAGGAGATAAGTTTTTTTTGGAAATATATTTGGGAAGGGAAACTTATGGGGGTCGGTGGTACACTTTATTTTTCTAGGAAAGTTATGGGCGTTTTTACATCATTTTCGTAAATTTTGTATGGCAACTCCCTTAGGTGATGAAGATAGAGGGTAATTCTTGAAATATGTTTGGGAGGGGAAAATAATGGGGGTCGGTCGTACACTTTATTTCTCCTAAGGCCGACTCTGGATAAGTTGTGGGCGTTTTTACAATATTTTTGTAAATTTTGTATGGGTAATGGAGATAGGGGGTAAAAATGTTTGGCAAGGAAAAATAATGGGGGTCTGTAATACATTTATTCCTCTAGGGGGGACTCCTGAGAAATCGTAGGAGTTTTTACCGTATTTTTTCAATTTTTGTATGGCAACCATCCTAGGGGCTGGAGGTAGGGGGTAAGTATGTTCCACAAAAATGTTTGGGAGAAAAAATTAATTGAAGTCGGCCCTACATTTTACCTTTATAGCGGCACCCTGGAAGCTGTGGGAGCGATTTAAAAAAATTTAAAAAAAAATTAAACTTTGTATGGCAAACATGTTAGAGGGCGGAAATCAGGTGTAGGTGTGCTTCACAAAAATGTTTGAGGGGAAAAATTAGAGGGAGTCGGTCTTACATTGCATATTATACAGAGGAACTCCAGGGCAGTTGTAGAGGCTTTTATGTACAATTTTTAAAGAAATAAACAGAGGTAGTCTTGGTTTTTGGCATATATCTCGGTCAGTTACCGGGCGATTTTGCTGAATTTCTACAGCGATTTACCTGCAGAAATTTCTGATAGTTTGATACCACTTGCGGGTCTACGCGACATCGGGGGGCTTCAAAAAGTTTAATTCAACTATAACACGGACAGACGGACAGATTGACATCGCTAAATCGACAAAATATATACTTTATGGGGTCGCTAACGGAATGACAAACTTATCCCCTTATCCCTTATGTGAAGGGTATTAAAATTTCTGTAAATATTCCATTTACCTGAAATTTTCGTAAAACATAGTAAAACAAAGTTGTTTGTAAATAACTTTTGTACTCGCATTTTTTAAATTCAAAATTATTTTTAAAATTTGCTATAAAATAAACTTTCTTCGATCTACAATAACAAAGTTTATACAGTTTAAATCAACACGTTCCCACTTTAAGCGAAATATAAACGAACAACTCGCTCAACCGGGGCTCGACACAGAGGACATTCCTCGGCAGCAAAGGAACATTGAACACAGGCCACAACATGACCGCATGGTACATAGGCCGTATTGCATTCTTTGTCATAACAGATTTTACACAATTTATATTCATCCACAGCCCCAGTTGTCTCTGGCACCAATTGATTGGGTTCCTCATTCGTAGTTGGCTTTTTATCAGACATATTCTTAAACTTACTAACCACACTTTTGATAAATTCTTTACCCTTGACAGATTTCACATAGGAACAATAGTGACCCATCCATAACGCATGCTGTTCCCAAGGGTCATCATCCTCCTCCCAATCTTTTAGTCCACCCAGACAACTAAAGCATATAACACAATCACCTGTGCCCTTATAATAAAAACCAGCCTCTGCCAATTTTTCGGGTCTTTGTTTAAGACTTCGTGGCCAGTCAGAAAATGTTAATAAACGTTCATTTTGTACAGAGTAATCTGGTATTGGCATCCACTTTGAAATAGGTGGAGTATCGTAATTGTCCTTCTTGGTTTGGGGTAATAATTGACTTAGAGACACTTCATTAATAGGAACATTATTAGTAGTTCTTCGTTGAAGCAGTGGACAATTAGGAGACCATCGTAAATGCTCTTGTACAGGGTCGTCCTCTAGTTCCCATTTACCGATGATTACATCACAAAAATAACATCTAGTTTCATCATCTCTGCCTGTGTAGAACATTCCCGTCATGGCAAGTTCATATTTATTCATCCAATCAAGTGGCCAATTTGCAAAAGTTTTCAAACGTTCGTACTCGTATCTAAAACAATCGCTCCATTCATAGGTTGGCTTTAAGTTTTCATTGTTAAATATATTGCAAAAGTTTGGCTGGGGTGTTTGTAATTCCGTCATTATGTTGCAAGACATTTCTTTAATTATTTTTCAAAATCACAACTTAACGAAACAACATTGTTAAATAAATTAAATGAAAATATGTTTAATGATATAAATTTATAGCAGATTCAACGATTAGTTTCATTCTAAATTTAATTGATAATCTTATTGAGATATATTTATATTTGATATAAAGTATTCATGCAATTATTCATGTACGTATATGTACATGTAAGTGTGTAAAGAGAAATTTATATTTATAAACTTTCATAAATAGATCAATGCATTAACCCTTTAAGCACCTTTGTACACATTATGCTCTTCAAAATTCTGCTTCCACTTACGAAATTAAAATCAGCAGCGCCTTTCTGTAGTCCCAAGCGTAAAATTTTTTATACCCAGATGTTTGTAACGCACGAAATTAATATGGTAATAGAACTGGGCTTTATTACGGAAAACGTAACGCATATAAACAAATAATTGTTTGGAACAAACAAATTATAACTATAGACTCAATTATATTCTGAGTCGATTAAAAAACCACCCATCTGGCTGGGTGGTTCTTGTGATCAAAGTAGTAAACTTAAAAAAAATCCATGCAACATGTTAACGAACTTTTTCGTACATTGTACGAAATCTTTCGTTATTTCGCCCTAAGAAATTCTTACGTAGATTATGCGTAACGTTCGAAATTCTTTTGTATATTTAACGAATTAAATTTAATATTGTACGAAATGAATTTCATAAATAATAGAAAGGTATGAAAATTTGTGCTTTTTTGGAGAAGTAAAAGCCTTGTGTTCTGCGTCACACGCTGCTGTAAGCTGGGTTCAATTGAGCTGATTTGTAGACAAATATTTTCCTTTAAAGCAACAAGAGATTGAGGATTGTCATTATAAATCCTCTCTTTGAGGAAGCCCCATAAAAAATCCATGGGAGCTAGATCGGACGACCTCGGTGGCCACGGGATGTCCCCAAAGCGACTAATCAGATTTTTCCAGAAGCAAATTCATCGAAGCTCTGGCTGTGTGTGCAGTCGCCCTATCCTGTTGAAACTACTTGTGTTAAGAGTACGATAGATGAGCTTACTTGAATCCCGCATCATCGTCGATAATTTTTACCGGACATTAGTCAGTCGCCTGTCCTCGTGAATTTTCTAAAAAATGGTCCAATTATCTCATGCACACCAAATAGTTACCCTGGGGCAGTGCAATGGTTTTTGATGTTTCAATCGAGGGTGCTGGTTCTTGGACACCAGCAACGGCTGTTTTGCTTGTTGACGTTGCCGTTTAAGTGAAAATAAGCCTCGTCGTTAATTTTAGACGAATATGTAAGTTATTTTTTTGATGGCTGAATTTAAATGAAATATTTTGTTGATTTTGATGAATATCTAGTTGGAGGGTTTTTAAATGAATATCCTGTTATTTTAAATACCATTTCCAGTAGGTTTTACATTAATACTTTTTTGAGTGTACGATGGATAAGCTCGCAGGTTTGGCAAAAATAATTCCGTAATCATGCGTCGATAATTTTCACCGTTGGCATTGGTCGCCTGGCTTCGAGAATTTTCGAAAAAAATTGGTCAATTATCTCATGCGTGGATAAGGCACACCAAACAGTTACTCTGGGGCAATCCAATTGCTTTGGCAAGGCCATTTAAGTGAAAATGCGCCTCCTGATCGCTTACATCGTTTTACAAAAATTTTTGCGTAAAAGTTGAATTTGAAAATTATATATTTTTTGCGTAAATCAAAATCGCTTTCTTTCAGTTCTTATACGATTTGAATTTTAAAAGAATGGAACTTTTTTAAAATTTCATGAATAAACAAACGCTCTTGGAAGTCCCAGTGGGGCTGCTCTTTTCCGTTTCGAAAGTCGCAGTTTTTTTTAATTAAGCTTCTTTCAAACAGTTCAATGTTTTCGGGAGTCCTTGAAGATCGACTGAGCCCTGGCCGTGACTGACAAGCCCGCACAATCTATTTCTATTTAAAAATATAAATTTGCCTCTAAGCACCCTGTATTACGAAAACAAAAATTATTAAAGGTTTACAGTGTGGTCGCATTTTATTATTGTTGATATTTTTAATAAATTTAGCACAAGAAAAGTTTTTTGGCATAGAGTCCAAGCCTATATTGTTTGTGGTAATAATTAGTCAATTTTTTGACAAATCTCTTATACAAATGTCTTCTCGGAATATGCACTTTGGTTAATAACTTGCTGGAATATAACTTTATCTCCACAAAATTTTGAATGTATGCTTATCTCTTTGCCTTTAACTATTATACTGAATATCAATATGATTGGTCCATATTTTGGCATAGAACTAACAATTATCCTCCCGGAATAAGCATTTCAGGATTTAATTTGGCCAAATACTTCTCTGCGTTGTGCGCATACTCTGATGCCTTCAGGTAGAATACTAAATATCGAAACAATAGGTCCAAATTTTAAAACAGCCCCCATTCAAATATTAGTCTATCTTTTCAAAAATTCGCACGCTTTCTTATACTTATGCTTTCGACTAGTTAGTAAGTTGAATATTGATATTATCAGTCCAATTTCCTCCCGAAATAAGCATTTTGGACTAAAACTGACTTGAATATTTCTTTCTCTACACAAAATTTTTTATTGATTCAAATCGAATTACATAATAACCACCAAGCTACCGACTTTAAACCTGCCATTAGATAGGTATTTTGTTTTGATATTTATATTTTGCAAACAACTTTACTATATCGGTTCACTGGGAATATAAAAAGACCCCATAAAGGGTATATAAGATTCACCACAGCCAAATATAACGCTTTTTGTACAATTCTGTTCATAGCTCTTTACATAGAAAATATACAATTACCACTCCAAGCACATATGTACTTACTTACAATCATTTGCAATTAAATCTTAAAATCAAAAGTCATACAATTTAAATTTTGTAAAACATTTTATTTTAGTTATTTTTCAAAATCATGTATTCTATTGTTCTTCTAATGAATTTTAAAAAATTTGCCTTTGCATTATAACATATGTATGTAACTCTAATACTTTTTTTATATTTAATGCAAGTAAATGCCAAATTGTTGTTATTACTTTTTTAAAACAAAAAAATAGTCCAAATAGGTATTTAAAAAAATATTTTAAATTATCGATTAATCAATTCATTACGTATTATTTTAATGCAGATTTTGTTATATTCTAAAAATAGTAAAAAAATAGTGTAAATTAGTTAGAAAGTCAAAAGAATAAATTAAAGATGGTTTGTAATCTAATTAAACTTGTTGCTGCTTAAAATTTTCGACATTCACGCATTTGTTTTCATGTATTTTGCCAAACATGACAATAGACATTCATTTCACACTTGTTTTAATTTTACAAAACTTGTAGATTAATCTTAAAATATAGATTTTTTGTGTATTTAAAAATAGTTACTCTGTGGTGTTTATGTGTTTTTATGTAAATGAAATTATTTTTATTTTTTTTTTTTTATTTATTACAGAATAGTATAATTATTTAGTTCTATGTTGTATATTTTTATAATGTATTTGTATATTATCAGCAAAGAAAATTAAACTCCTTAGAAAGTTAAAAATTGTTTTTGAAATTTCGCTTAAAATTGTTTTTTTTATACGCCAAAAGGATGATGAAAATTGCTTTCTAAGAAGAATTTCCTTTGCTGTTAAAAAAAACTAATCAAATGAAAAAAGTATGTTTTTGGAATTTTTTTTTTTAAGTTTTTTTTCAGATTTTTAATAAAAATATATTTTTAAAATAAATTTGTTTTGTCTACAATGCAGTAAGTTTTTGGGATTTTTTTCTTTTTTTGTTTTCTAAATATGTTTTCAAAACTTATGTAGAAATGCTTAATTAAACATAAAAAAAATACAATTTAAGAATTTTGAACAAATAAATTTAACGGCCAGTTAAGACTCATTTGCGCAAACCCTAACTGGCCGTTAAACCCGTTTTTTTAAAAGACTTTCGAATGAACAGCCAAGACGGTTGGTGTTTATTCTTAAAAGGGAATTATATACATTTCTTAAACCACTAGGTGTGTGTGTTAGGTGAATAGAATTATCAAAATCATTAGGAAAATTAAGAATATAGTGGGCTTTTTGTGTTGTTGTATTTGTTGTTGTTGTTGTTGCGGTTTTATAGCTATATTTATAAATAGCTATATTGAGGTTAGAATAATAATTTATGAAAAATATACACGCATCACATCGACAAAAGGTTTTCGACACAGGGGACACTTGGTAACGGAGGAGGCGCATTTTGCACAAGCCACCACATGACCGCAGGGTAAAAACGCCGTATTGTATTCATCAGCATAACAAATTTTACACAATTTTTCTTCGGGTGTGTTTGAGCAGGTCTTTTTGTTATGTTCCGGTGCGGCAACAGTATCAGCGGCTTGTTGCATAGCATCATCGTCTTTTGGACTCACTAAAACAGTATTGACTGTTTGAACAGTTAGAGCAGCGGCAGGAGCTACAGGCATGTTCTGTGGCTCCATTTTTTCAGTGGGTTTTTGAAATTTATTAAAAACAGTTTCTATAAATGTCTCGCCTTTCATCAATTTTACATAACGGCATCTGCCCATCCATAGGGCATGCTGCTCCCATGGTTCATCATTTACATCCCAATCTTTTAGACCGCCACCGCAACTGAAACATTTAACTCGATCACCCACGCCAGTATAAAAAAAGCCGGCCTCGGCCAGTTGTTCCGGTTTCTGCTTCATGTGTCTCGGCCATTCGGAAAAGGTACGCAAACGAGCCGTTTCAATGGCATATTCAGGGTACTCGGGATACATTCCAGTTGTGCTAGAACCACCACAACTGTTACTAACAATGCCACTGCTACTGCCACCGCTACCTCCGCTACCTGTGGCTGCACTGGAAGCAGGCGGTATATCAGTTGATGGTATTGTGCCCTCGGGAAAGGAGTTATGCCTTATTTCAACATGTTCATTTAGACCACAAATATCATAACTGGGTGGCGGTAGTAAACGTTCCAAGGCCTCACAATTAATCGGTACATTGTTGGTGGTACGTCGCCTCAATAGAGGACAGTTAGGCGACCAGCGCAGATGTTCAGGTACAGGTTGATCCTCACGTTCCCAGCGACCAATTTCAACTTCACAAAAATAACACTTTGTCTTATCACTCTCGCCCATATAAAACATGCCCGACATGGCCAATTGCCTTTTATCCAACCAATCCAATGGCCAGCTGTCAAACGTCTTTAGGCGTTCATCTTCTCTATGGAATATATCGCTCATGGCATAGCGTGGTTTAAAGGCCGTTTGTAACAGATCATTATATGTATTATTATCAATTTCATCCCAACCAGAGCCAGCCGTTGTATTGGCAGCTGCAGTCAATATTTGTACCAGATTCTTGCTTTGCAAAGGCTTATATGTAAAAGCATTGTAAGTCTCGGCTAATAAATCTCCAGGCATTTTGTTTGACATTATCTTGCAAGTTGTTTTCTCGAAACGATATTACAGGTATTTTATATTTAAACTGTAAAGAGAATAAAATAAAAGGATTTGTTTTTAATACAAATAAATAAGGAATTAAACAAAGGATATTTGATAAGATAAAAGGTTAAGCAGATAATAGTCGTTCAGTTGATTTGTAATTGTGAAATTTTATATAATGATTACAACCAAATCTGTAAAAAAAAATATTATCTTTTACAACTTTATGTTAGTTCGGTTGACAAAAACTTCAAAAAATTACAACTCGTCAGTAGCAAAGTTGTTTGGTTTAGTTGTAATCATGACACCAAATTTCATAGAAATAGAGTTGAGTTGTAAACCATAATAGGGGCCATACTTATTGAGACAAGAAAGTATATCTGGTATTTGTAAAGACTAACACACAGAAGAAGAAAAAATATTTTAACTTGTTATCAGTTACATTTGCAATTTTCTTTTTATTGAAAAATCTTAAAAAGCCTTTCTTTGCTGGCACCAAATGTTATAGCATTCCAATCTAATGCTTAGGATTATAATTTTTAAAACTCAAATGCAGAAAAAAAAATACATTATCACGTTTCCAAGAAATTTCTATGAGTAAAATGGCAATCAAAACACTGATAAAATTGCTATTTTAAATGTTTACTATTTTATGTAAACAATTTTAAATGTTCAGGAAATGAATGATTCAAGAACTAAAAAGTAATTATTGTAACCTTTAAGTTCAATTCTATGTATGTGTGGATATCAAAAACTAAAATGGTGTTTAAATATATATTTTACAAGTTTTCTTGCAGCAAGTTTGAGTTTGTTGGCGAGAGATAAAAGAGGGATGGAAAAAGGGTATGTTTGCTGCATAAAACTTTTTGTTAAAGAAACGCGTATGGTATAAACTGGAATCAGTGTTGCCAATTAAGCATTTTGCATCTAAGACAGTTTTTTTTAGATTTTATACTGCTTTTACAATAAAGGTTGGATAAGCAGCTCTTTTTTAATTTTAGTCTGCCATAAGTGTTGGTAAAAAAAACTGAATTTTTTTGTGCCTGAAATTCAGTGAGTTTTTTAACACGCACTTTATATGGCAGCCTTAATTGAGGCAGAGTTGCATACCGGTCATTAAAATTAAATGAATTTTATATTTTCCAATATTTTAATTTTTATAGCAGCACTGCCATATAAATATGAGCCGTTTATTTTGAAAGTGGTATAAGTAACTTTTTTTTTTAAAGTCGAGATATTTAAAGATATGAAAAAAATACCGTTCTAAAGTATTTAGAGTTGCCATTAACTCGATTTTTTTTAAAGTGACTTATGGCCCTTTCAAAATAAACGGCTCATATGTATGTACATACATATGTATGTATGTATATCCAAAAATTCTTAAATTAAGAATTAATGATTTTTTTAATTACACAGTGATGCCAATTTCAATGTAAATAGAAATAAAAAAATTGTCTTTACAATTAAAGGTTTTTTTATGTATCACAAAATATAAAGAGAAAACGCTTTTTTTCTATATTCATAAGCAATTTTTATGTTTAAAATCGTTTTTTTTTTTTATTTTCATACAAAATTAGTATTTAAAATTTATTTTAAAATTTAATTGGAAAGTTAAGGGATAATTTTTAATCCCAAAAAAGTTTTTTTGTAAAATTAAAAGAAAAGAATTTTTTTTTAATTGTTTCCAAAATATTAATTTGTGTAATTGAAATCGTTTTTAGCGATCTTTTAAATTGAGTGTTTAGGTTTAATTTTGTTGTAATTTGCACAAAAAAAATATTGAAAATCATGAAATTTAAAGCAAAAATTTAGTTTTTTAATGGTTGCGAAATTTTGTCAAAATTTTACAAAGATATTTGCCGTTAAGATTCAATTTTACTTAAATTTTTTTTTTGTTTCAGGGCGAAAAAATATTTATTTTTTTTGCAATTTCCTTTTTCGATTTTTTTTTTGCTGTGATGAAAACTACCTTACACTCACTCCGTTAGCACAATGTTGTAAGAGACGTAAATTTTTGTCATGAGAGATTTAAAACCCCCCGAAAAACACCACAATTTTTATTACGAAAAATATGGTATACTAACGCACACTCTACTCTCTCAAAACACCACAAATTAAAAAAAAAAATATTGATTTTTATAAAAATGCAGACTGCGTATGTTTTTTTTTCTTTTGCTGTTGCGTTTTAGATTTTTTTTTACTACGTGAACAAATGTTGAAAAATAAAATTAGTTTTATAAGAAAAAATTACAAAATCTTGTAGTGAACTTTTACAAGCAGTATATGCATATTATTTAATTTTTAAAACTTTGCTAAATTAAGTTTTAAAAAATACCAGCTGCTTAGAGATTTCATTTTTAAATAAAAACAAATCTTTGAAGCAATTTATATAAAATATACTGCGATTTTAATAAAAATTTTCCACTGTTCCATTTTAAATGATAAGCACTGACACATAATACATATTTTTTTTTTCTTTTAAATAAAAGCACCCTTAAAAGTTGAAATGCTTTTCTTTAAGTTCAGGTTATATATTTTTAGAAGTTTACTTTTTAATTAAAACTTAAATTAATTTATCAAATGTAATTATTTGAAAAAATTTATTACCTTTTTAAGTAATTTATTTAGTAGATATTATTTTATTTATATTGTTTAGAATGCTGACATTTTTTTTTATTTAAAATTCTTGGTTCCGTTTATGTTTAAGGTAATAGAAAAAAACCGATACTTGTGTTATCCCTAACGATTCTATTTAACGAATGAAGTTCTTTCGGAAAAATAGTCTACATTTAGAGAAAGTTATTACAAAAACTTGCACACATACACAGACATACAAAAACAAAAATTGGGGAGTGAGTGCGAGAGAGAGAAAAAGAAAAAGATGATAACAGAGAGCGCATAAAAGGTAAGTAAATAGCATCTAGTTCATTGATAGGCACACTAATACTATCGCATTTGTTCTTGTATATGTGCAGTTTCAGATAATATTAATTCCATATTGTTGTTAGTGTAATTGAACAAACAAGCGGTAATCGACTGCTTTGTTTGAAAACTCATCTGAGACTGACTAAAAATTTCTAATGCTTTGTATACGTGTAGTTAAGATAAAAGAGGGAATTTGCGCCGCGCGGCAGAATGCCCAACAGTGATCTAGTTAGTTCCGAGAATTTTCCATTTCCATCCCTTATGTTGTCTGTCTATAGTTTTAGGAATTTTCACAAACACTTTTGTTTGTCAAGTTGCCAGACTGAAAACCATCAATAGCATTTTGCCGATTTTTAAGTTAAATAAGAATAAAAGATTTTAAAAAAGTAAGTTTCATACGTTTGTTATTAAGCCAAATTTTTTGGAAAAATTTTGAATTAAATTTCTATTTTCAAGTGTTTTTTTTTATTTAAAAATTTTTAAAAAGTCAATTTTGTACGACATTAAAAAAAAGTTTTCAAAAATATTTTAGTCCAAAAAAATCCTTCAATATTTTTATGCCCACACTTAGATGGTAGGGATATTGTATTTGTGTTAATGTTAATGTTCGTATCACCCAAAATTAAAAGTCTGAAACTTCTGTCATTATGATCAAAGTACAGATAACAGAAAACTTTAATAGTGGGACCATGCCTATTGAAACTGGTTACGATCCTGAATAACTGATTGAAATACCCAGCCTAATTGTGCTTGACGTTGGCGTAGTCGTTTTTTATTTGTTTGTGCCGTCTAACAAATACACCAATGTTTAATGAAAATCTCCCTTTTCGTTGTCGTGTTATATTTGACAACAATCGGCACGACAACGCCAAACACAATTAGCCTGATTACTCTATCGTGTATTTAAAAAAATTATTGTTAACAAAACTTGTAAAAAATTTGACATATTAGGCCCATGTTTATAATAATTATTTAAAATTAAAATTAACTAAAGGCAATGCACCCACGCAACTCTGACTTTGCGTAAAAAAATCGTACCTTCTAATCCTTATTAATAACCAGAAAATGCCTCGACACTTTGTGGTGTAATTACCTTGGCGTTCGTCTGGAAGTCACATATATGTTAATGAAAGTTCACACAAAAAACACTGAAAGCTGTTTTATTTCATTGACTAATTGGTAGAAATTTGTTCCTTTACAACCTAATTTTAAAAACAATTTGGTGATATGGGACACAAATATGGGGGAAATGCCTGTGCTTCTAATACAGGAAAAAACCAAGTCCTACGAATATTTACTATCACTCCTTGGTACATATATTAAAACAGCAACATCCACAAAGACCTACGAAATCAAATTGTTAAAAACCAAATTTTAAACTATGTGGACAAGTATTGAAAAAAGCTGGAAACACATTACGGACACCCTTGTTTGAAGAGGAAGGACGCTGTTTCTCTTAGATAAAACCGTCAGAATCAATGTTTAATTTAATTTAAGAACTAGAATATTGTTTCTTTTTTATATTTTGGATTTTAAAACTAATTGTTAGTTAAGTAAAATTAAGATTCAATAATAATGAAAATATGTATATACGACAAGGGTGTATATAAGTTTGTAACTTCGGACGCGAAAATAGAAGTATTTAAAGTTTTTTTAACTGTTTGGTGACTAAATTGTAAACAACCTTGGATATTAAATTAACTATATTGTGGTCGGTAGTACAAAATAATTGTAAATATAAACGATAAACTACAAAACAGAACTTTACAATTTATTTGTAAAACTTCAAAAGAATATAATTAAAAAAATATTTGTAAACAATTATGTATAAACATTCTAAAAAGATAAGATAAAAAATATCGGTAAGAAAAAGAAAAACCGCAGAAGAAAACCATAAACTGATAAGAATTTATCATTGTGCCTGTTACATATATAGACAGTATAGGGGTTTCTTTGATCGTTATCTTTAACACAATGTTAGTGTTATTTTTATTGTTATTTGCTTTTATTTGTTTTTGATCATGATTGAATTATCAACAAAAATTGTGAACTTTAGACAGACATAAAATAAAGACTGATAATATTACCCTGTGCCTTTGCTATTGCCTTTTCTATTTGAACAGATCTGGTAACAATCTAATATAAACAAACATGCCACACACATTTCTTGTTAAACATACAGACCGGAAATCAAACATCTGCCATTAAAACATTTATATTCTACTAGTGAGAAATGTGATATGAAAATCAAGAGAGAGAGAGGGAGTTTTATTGACGAGTGGAAAGATAAGAGAAAAGTGCTTAATGAATGCATATACATACACATATATGTTTGTATGCATGTATCATGAATACACACCACAAAATTCTTGTTAAATTTTAATTCTAAAAAATATTATCGAAATGAAAAAAAAAAAACATTTTAACAATAAACAAACCACTATATTGTAGTATATAGTAGGAAAATACAAATATTTTAAACATATGGTATAGTCAATTATAAGAAAACAAAAGAGAATTTGCCAAAATTTAAAATGAAGGAGAGTAAAATAAAAGCGTATAATTAATGGATTTTTAACAAGTACCAATTAAAGCAGGGATGATTATTGAAAAAAATTTTTGAAGCTTTAATGCGAGTTGTGGGTAGGTTAGAAGTGCAAAAATTATATAAAAAATATAGACATATGTACATACATATGTACATATGTACTTATGTACATACATACATACATATTTATGTATGTATTTCATTATTTCCTGTTTTTATTGAAAAACATTATATAAATATTGGATAAGACTTAAAAGAAACAATATGTATGTTTAGTTATCACTGTTAGGCACTTATTAGTTGAAATCGATAAGTTTTGATTACTCAATACCATTTTCAGCCCTTCTCAATTAATTAGTGAACTTGCAAGGCCGTTTTGTCGTACTGCCTTAAATTTTAGAATTGTTAATGGTGTTTCTTTCCACTTTAACAACTGTAATTGGCAAAATATTTTTTATTACGCACATTACAAATACAACTAGGTAGTCATAAAGTGGTAAGCACTTATATCCTTTCTACTTGTTAGTCTCTACATACTAAAAGCCTAATTCATATATACATATGAAATTGTAAAACAATCCCTTAATAAAATTATTTTTATGAAAAAGGTCGTATTGTACTAGAAGAAATTACTCATAGTCTGATGTAATTGTAAAAATAAGTATATAAATAACAACAAAAAAAATTATTAATTTAAATTGATTACACCGATGAATATGCATTTTGTTTACAAAACAAAGTGTAATTGAATATGTATTGCATTTTTATACTTTTAAATATCAACAATTATTTATTAAAGAGCAGACTGTCAACCTTTTTTCAACTACAGAGAAAATTTTAAATTCAAATGCATACTTTAGTTAATACAGCTGACAAAATGGCTAGATTTTTAATTGAACTTTGTATTTTAAATGGAAAATTCTGAAATACAAATAGAAATTTCTGAAATACAAATGGAAAATTCTGAAATACAATTGGAAATTTCTGAAATTGAAATAGAATTTTCTGAAATAAAAATAGAAATTTCTGAAATTGAATTAGAAATTTCTGAAATTGAATTAGAAATTTCTGAAATACAATTAAAAATTTCTGAATTTGAATTAGAAATTTCTGAAATTGAAATAGAAATTTCTAAAATTGAATTAGAAATTTCTGAAATTCAATTAGAAATTTCTGAAATACAATTAGAAAGTTCTGAAATACAATTGGAAATGGTGTAGTTTTTTGAAATAGAAAAATTCATAAAATTTTCCCGTTTTTTTGGGTGATGCTACATCCCGTAAAATTATAATAGAACTACCTTGTATCAGGTTTAAGGTCGATAGCTTTAACGTTTTTTTTAATAGAGTGGAATCCCGCTTTAATGAATGAAATAATGTCAGGCTCTTACGTTAAACTTAAAAACTCGTTACATCGAACTTCATTAAAAAAATTAATTTTATTTTGACCGCAACATACGTTTAAGGTATTAAGCCCTTAAATAGCATCTAAGTGCTTGCCCCAATAAAATAAGATCAAAAGTAATATTTTTTTACGAATTTTCGCTTTGCTTTTTACCTAAAAGCATTCGTTAAACCAAACGAAAATTGTTGGTCGTTCGTTATATAGAGTTTTTGAGACTGAAATATTGAAATTTGCTCATTCGTTATACCGGATTCTCGGTCAAATGAGTATTCGTTACACCGGGCTTTTACTGAATTTTGTATTAAAAATTTCATAAAATCATTTCATTTACATAGGGGCTATCATATCATACCAGCATCTGCAATTTACAAAAATATGGCAGTTACCATCAAATTTTAAATTATTAAAAAATCATTTTTCAGAGTCAAATTTATTTTTTCTGTATGTAAGCATTATATTAAATTGTAAATGGTTTGTATTATGTTCTTTTGGGAGTGTGAAATTTCATTCATCAACATTTATTGATTTTTCTTAATTCAAAATAATTAAGTACTTTAAGATATTCAATAAAAAAAAACTCATGCTTGGCATTACCATTGGTTAAAAATTAAAAATATTTCTTTTATTATTGTTTGTGGTTCAAATTGCTTTTGTTGGTGTTATGGTTTGTTAAAGTAATTATGTTTTATATTTTTACAAACATTCCAAAGCTCGATTTAATGTTGTTTTTCTTGTTTTTGTTCCCATAATAAGAACTACGAAAGCAACAAAAACAACCGCAACTAAATAAAAAAAACACGATTTTTATCTCTAAAGCCCACTCACTTTGCACCAACCAAGCAACGAACTAAGTTAAATGTTCAAAGTCTAACATTTGTTACTTATGCCTGGCAACAACAATGAAAACTATTAAATTTTAAAAAACCAGCAAACAAATACAGATCGCATTAAATAATTTGGAGCTAAAGACCGAAAAACTTATGTACTGTTTTTGGAAGCCGAGTAGTGATCGTGTTGGGACAAATTATTTGTATTTTGTTTTTGTTTTCACTAACAAAATACATATTATTCGTCCCAAGAAGATAACTACTTGGCTTCCAAAAACAGCACATTACAATTACATACAAAGAGCAAAGTATTAGTAGTTTTTTTAAAAGAAATCAATAATAAAAAAATAGACTAAATACATTTGTAATTACTTTCCTAAATTATCGAATTGTTTGTTTTAAATAAAAAATGTATTTTAAAAAGTTATTTTCCAATTAACTTTTACATTTAAGAACCTATATTGAATTTTTATTTGATTTGATTGATTTTAGTTAATTCTTTAAAATTCTTAATTAATTTTTATTTTCTCAATAAGTAATGTGAATACAAAAAGCATACTAACAAATGCGTTGTGATTTCAATATTAGTGGCGTGGTAGCGTGATTTTAGATTTTAATTCTCCTCCAGATGCCAATATTTTTTTTTCTATTTAACATGCAATTGAGTTGTTTGAAGTACGCATTTTTTGGATTTAATTTAGTAAACAAAATCTAAAAAATGTTTAATTGGAAACCCAATATTCTTCAGTTTAAGAAATTAATGTTATTATTTTGGTAAGAGGTGCGTGCTTATTAATACAAATATTTTTTTATTGATTCAATTATTTTGGTAATTGAAAAAAATTTGCACTTTTTTTTATTTTAAAGAAAAATCTTATAGCACAACTTTATATAAAAATTACCAACAACAAAAATAAAATATTGTATTGTAATAGTAAAATAGTACTATAGTACGTCAGGCGGGGATTGTGAATTGAGCATATAGGTACAATAAACGTTCTAAAGTTAAATGTTTATCAAAAGTTTTTTTTTATAAAAAACAAATTAAATATTTTATAAAAATATTTACAAAAACTTTTTATCTTTTTTTTTAAGAATTTTAGCGTTCATATATTTTTTTGAAAAATGTTTTCATTTACAATCAATAAACAGATTTGCCAGGAAACTTCCTTAGTCGTTAACTCAAAAAAAAAACATGAGTGAAAAGTTAACTTGTTGATTTTTGCGCAACAACAACAAATGAAACCAAAAAATTACAAAAGCCAAGCCTATGCTTTATAACAAAAAATAAATACAAGAAAAAGTACAATTGACTTTGTATGGCTGGTTGACTGGTAGAGGTTTAGGTGCAATATCAAAGCAACACAGCAAGATAAATAATGATGGTGGTCTCTTTTGAAGTTTTTAATTTAATTTTTTTCGACTTCTTAGCCAACATAGTTAAAGCCAAAAAGGTGATTGTAAAGATTTTAATATAAAAACTAAGATACAAAAAGCCAGGCAAGGCAGTTTATAGCCCCAAAATAAACCGAACCAAACCATACCCATATACAGACATCTTTTAATGATTTCATTTTGCTGCTGTTACAGTCAATGTTGTTTTAATGCTGAATATGCCGCTTTTAATATTATTATGTGGCTTAAAGTTACATGGAAACCAAAGCAATCAACGTTTTTTTGTTTCTTCTTTCGTCTACTTGATACAATAAACTTCTATACATTTTACATCCATCCCATAAACAGCATCATCTTAGCATTTGGGGTTTTTCTTATGTTTTGCCATCAACGAAAGAGTTGTACATTGAATGCAATTCACCATGAACAACAACATCGACTTTTATAAAAATCCAAAACTGTGAGAAAGTTTCAATGGAATGCAGTCAAACAAGTCTCAATGCAGTAATAAATAAATATAAAAACAACAACACTTAAATAAAAACAAACAATAAAAAAACCAAAAAAAAACTCACACAACATTAACAATTTAGCTGAAAATGCATACATTGAAAAGCAACAAAAACAACCAACATAATCCATGCTGGGCTGCATTGTGAGATGCCACATTATGCTCAATTTTTTGTTGGGTGTTAACATGCATGTTAGCGCTTTAGTTTCCTTTAAAAATATAATTACGGAAAATTTTCTCTAAAAGTTATATTAAAAAACTGAGGAAAATTTGTGTTTATAACGATATCTTAACCAATTCATGTATCGGTGCGAACAATTGTTAAAAATATTCACTTAAAGGTAGCTTACGAAAGGGGTGCTTATATGTTATATATTTCAAATTGCATGCCGACTGTTAAAACATTTTTTACAAATAATTAACTTGTATATGGTTTAAGTATATTCAGCCCAAATTCGTTTCCAAAGTGTTATTTATTAGGTATTTATAAGAGTTAAGGCTTCGTTAGTCTTTACTTTCTGTTGCCGTTCTTTAACGTGCCATTCAGTTGTTTTATTTTAGTAGTTACTTTTTCTGTTAAAACGTATCAAAATTTGTATGGTTTTAATGGCGGAAAAAATCAGCTGATTCTTGCTGTCACTTAACAACGTTGCAAAAATTTTGTTTTTAACAGGTTGATCCGCAACGAAACGCAACGAAACGAAAAAACTAACTACTTACACACATTTTTTTATTAACAAAAAACAATCAGCTGATTCATCACGGAACAGAAAGTAAATACTAATGAAGCCTTTACCCTGGTACTCTGAAAAAATAAGTGGTGTATAAGCTCTAGCAGATTTTTCAACAAGTTTGCTCGATTTGCAAGTCATTTAAAATCAAAAAAATATCTAAATGTATATAATATAATAATACAATATACATATGTATATTGTCCATGCGATCAGAACTGTTTTTCTCGAAGTATTTTTTTTTGTGTAATAATGTAGCACCGAAAACACAACTAAGTAGTTGTTCTTTGAGTGAATGGTGTTCGTGGTAGTACGCTACACACAAACTGTCAATTGGAGTCTTAATGACAACGTTTTGACAGTGAGTAGAGTATTTTTAGATTTTTATTTGGTAAAAGCTAAACCTGGACCACTTTGATATACCCGACCCTATTATAGAAGTAGAATACCGTTTTTGAAATTTGTACTTCAATTCAAATCTATAGATTTGTTATTACAACTCTGGATATCAATAGGACAGCATTAACCTGATTTGCTCCCTATAAGAAAGCTCTATTTTTCAGTCCCATAGAACTCATTTGTAAAGAAAAGCATAGTTAAGTTGAAAAATATAAATTATGCAGTTCGGAGTACATGATTTCAATTAAAAAATTGTTTTATTAAAGGTTTCATGCCTTTTTATCACAATCCACGCAGGCAAAGTTAAGTTAAATACCTATTTTAGTTGCTATAATACAGGCAATTCCTGGAAAATGTAACGTAACGCCAGATGAAATATATAAATTTTATCAGGAAAAAGCTTGTTTTTTGCAATTATAGCTAAAATAAAAGAAGGGACTTTTCTTTAATAATGTTTGTACATACATATGTATGTACATATATACACAAAATTAAGAGCCTAAAGACATAACTAATTTAAATTTATGCTTTTTAATTCATTAATAGCCTTTTTACACTTACGTACATTTTGCAGGAACGCATGGAATATGTTAAAAATGTGAAATTTGCGTTTACATTTGTAACATCTTTCATCTTTCATCCGTCAATTTTTACTGTATTTAAGACGCAAAGTGATAAAATAATGAAAAAAATTATATTAACCGAATTTTTATTTCCAAAATTATTGAAAACTAAATAAAATAAATTTAAATAAAATAAAAATTGTATGCAAACATTAATTAATTGTTTAATTTTCTGCGTTTGCGAAATTTACAAAATGCATGCATGTTGTGTGTATGTATATTCCCATTTGTATTAAAAAAACATATACATACACACACATATATAGTTCTAATTGTTTACAAGACGTAATTATATAAGATGGCGTTAAGAAAGCAAATCAATACTTTTTCATCCATGTTTTATGCTTTTTATGTCAAAAACATGTTTCTGAAATGTCGTTTTTATTGTAGAAATAACCTCACCTGATAAAAACAACCTTTTATTGTATACATTGTTGTTTTTATTCAACTTCGTTCACTAGTGATGACACCAAAATAATCGAAAAATGATAAGTGAAACCAAATGATTTAGGAACATATTTTAAAGATGACGAAAAAAGTTGACACACAAACCTGTATAATTCATATAGAAAGATGATAACATTTTTGAAAATTGATGAAAGATGAAAGATGTGAGTAAGTGTAAAAAGGCTATAAGGCTGTACTAGAGGTGTCGCGCCGATTTTGTTTTAAGGGATATTCTAAACCAAACTATTTACTTTAATGAAAAAATAACCCGCGAAAAGATTAAAGGGATAAAGTCTATTAGCAACATTCGCCACTTCATACATAATCGTACGATCGTAGAGGAAAGTGAATCCTAGTCTTAATTGCATTAAAAGCATTTGTATGGGGGCTTGGTAAAATCGCCAGAAAGCGATCCCAATAAGTTTGGTTGAAAAGCATATTCAAAAAAAACCTTTTTTTAAGTTAAATTACTCTTTAATGCAGACTTGCAAACGGCGAAGAATGTTCAAACCAAGAAAAATAGGTATGTTAAATTTGTGAGCTAGAGTAGGTATAACATGACATAAATATTATATGGATTAAAGTTTGCATGTTCTGCACCGTTTTATAGAGTATTTGGATCAAAAAGTGACTTCTTTTATTTAAGATTTAACTGTAATAATAAAATTCAAAATATGGCATCACATACTTACATATGTATGTATGCATAATCAAACTCAACCAAGCGACAACTAAGCAGTCTATCAGTTATTTGCTTTTTTTGTAATTTAGGCAGCAACATAACATAAAACATTAAATGCAACAGCATAAAAGACAACGAAATTATTTCCCAACCATAGTCAAGTACGACGACAACGAGTAGTAAAAGTTCCAAGTGTAGTATAAACTATAGTAGTACTCTACTCGCAATTGTAAAACTCAGTATTCAGCTAGAAAGAAATGACTATACTTTAAAAAAATTTCATACTCAACATCCACTCATACACACATATAATAAACATACATGTATGTTGAGGCCCCCCTTTATACAAACATGTCGGGTTAAATACACACAAATGAAAAAAGATATTGAAGCAAAAAAATATCAATGGGAAGTAAAAAATTTCAAGAGGTTCAATGCACACTGGCTCTGAAGTACAATTGAGAGCATATACTTATGAAAAAATATATGTACATACATTTGAACTAATTGTACATACATACATAAGTATGTTTAAAATGACTAGTGCAAAATTACCAAAAAGAGAGACTTACAAAAAAGGAGAAGTACATGTACCTTGTATGAAAGGCAAAATTATGAATAAAACATAAGAAGAGCCAGGGGACCAGGGTTAAAATTCATGAATATAAACTTTTCAAAAGTATAGTTCTTTTTAAACTCCCTGTGCCAGACATTACAAAATATGCCCCAAAACAGGCATCTTAATATTTTATTTAATATAATCTTTTACAATGTGAATTACATACAGATATTTATTACATGTAAATATGTGTTATAAAATATGCATACAAAATATTTTTATAAGTACATATTTACATATGAATAATTATACGAGTGCTCACATTCATGTAGCTACACTGTCTACATATCGCCCACTAAATCAAAAATCGCCTCAACTCAAAACTATTATGTATTTTTCTGAGAGTCTTCTATTCTGCTTTAAAAAACATGGTTCTAATTTTAAAACAAATGTGAATGTTAAGAATTTGATCTAAAAACTGGCTAAAGAAAAAATAAATTATTCTGATGAATTTTGAGTTGTGAATGATTTTGTTTAGTGTGCGATATGTACTGTATACACATATTTGTAACCATTGTCCATTAATTTGATAGTCAATTGGAAAAAGTCTAGTTTGTCAGGAGAAGAGATTCCGGAAATTTGATCATATACAAGTTTTATATATTATGATATCACACAATAAGTATGTATACTTAAGTTTAACGATATTTAAGCTTTTAAAAGCTAAATATTTAAGAATCATATAAAAATACTTTCTCCCTTTGTTTCTTTTCTATTTAATATATTTAGAGTTTGTTTTGTTACTGTTGTTTTTACGACTTAAACCTCAAAGCTTAAGTGCATATAGTGTTGTATAAAAAACATTAGAAACTTTTCTAAAATATGCTTAAAATCACAATAACATTTTGTTTCCTCTCTACGCAAACCGTCCAACTACAATATCTTAACTTTTGGATATTAAGATGTTTTTTGTAGCAAATAAATGTTGTCAATCCTAATTTTCTTAATTTTTAAAAGTTTGCTTTAAATAAAATAAACTATTTAAGAACGTTCGTAACTGTTTTTTTAGGTTAAGGAGTTATTTCCAATTAATAAAAAAAAGGCCAAAAACAAATGTCCAAATATATATTTAGAAACATTTTAATATTTCTAACAAGCAAAAATAGCTGAAAATCGCTAATATTATACATGCATATTTAGTAGCTTAGAACTATTTTATTTTTTAATTTTTTTTTTGTTAATATAAGTTATTTAACACAATTAAAAAATAAATACTCGTTTAAAAACAATACAAAAATGCTTTACAAAATTGCCGTTTTTTTATTAAAAAGTTCAAATGAGCGGTTTTACAAACAAAACGTGGGCAACACCTTTTCTACTATTCGCCACCTATTTCCAAAATAATTTAAAATTACCTAATTATAAAACTTTAAAACCCCCTCTGTGAGGATAATGTATTAAAAATAAGAAAAAGGCAAAACTATGGCAATGTGGCAGCTCTGACAGCTAAGCAACCTCAATTTTTTAAGTACTTTTTTTGACATAAATATGCCATATTGTTGAAATAATTAAAAAAAGCTATCGAGCCTAGATACATAGTTTTGAGATTTTTTTAATATTTAAATAAAATGCATTAAGTTAGCACGCACTGTAAAGGGAAAACATTTTTTCATTCATAAAAACCACTAAATTAGCAGCACTTTACAAGGTTTTTCGTTCAATGAGGTCAGCTTGAAGGTTGTTATACTTTGGAATAGCAATTTTAATATATAAATTTTAGTATATAAAACTATAAACTCTGTTTGAGCATTTATAAATACAAAAAAAAATTGGTTAATTTATTTAAACTTTCATAATTGAAACTTGTTTTTAGTCCATATTTTTATACACTTAAGTTTTTTAAGCTTGAATTCAAGTATGGTTACTTTTTCTTTAAAGTTATTTGAGTTTTTCTTTTAATTTTAACTTTTATCACAATTTTGTTGCCTTAATTTTAAAACAAAAACTTAAACACGTACACAAATGTCTCTTTGTATATAAATATACAAAACATTAATAAAAAAAATGTTAAAATTTTCTTTTGTTTAAATGTTAAAAAAATTAAACAAAACTTACCCAAAACAAGATGATTTTAATATTGCTTGGGAAAGTTGGTAAATTATAGTTTATTTTTTATCCACAATTTAAATTAAATAATTTTTATTTAAAAATCAACTTCCGTGTTATCAGTTATGCAATATGTCAATCATTGTTTGTTTAAATAATATTATTACTTAATAAACAATTACATTAATAATATTGGTGTTTCTAAAAAACAATAATTCGTTTAACGATTTGACTTCGTGCGTATAAACGTTGTTGTTGCTAACAAACTAAATGCACTAGTGAAGTGAAAACTTAAGTGTAATAAAAATTCCCACACACACAGTATGAATTAAAATTAAAGTCAGCTAAACAAACAATAAAAATAAAACTTATTTTAAATGAGAAAGAGAGAATAAATTTTGTTTTCTCATTAAGTGAATTAAAATGTTCAAAGTTCGTAAAAATCGTAAGAAAGAAACATGTAGAAAAACCTAGAGATGTAAACAAATAAGTTAATAAAAAATATAAATAAAGCAAAACAAAACGCCAGATAAGATATCACACAATCATAACTACACAAATTATAAAAGAGCATAAGAGCTGAGAGTTAATTCGACTGCGAAAAAAAATAATCAAATGTACCTATTAACCAAGCCTAGAAAGTCATATAAGTATGTGGTAATTGTATTGGTCTGAAGTCTAAGCCAAATTCTCAGAAAAGAAACAACAGCAATCTAAGGCCAAAAAGCATATAAAGTAATAAGAGAAGATCTAACCAGGCAATACAACATCATTCATACATACGTGCATTTGTAAGACATGCATACTTAGACGATTGGCCATACAAGACGTTCACATTTAGCTCATACAGACATACATTTAAACATAAAAAACATTGGAATGCAGTTCGACAACTTTTTATGGTGTTATGTTTCTTCGTATTCTATTGTAGCAGCAACATAAAATTACAACTGCCAGCCAGCAGTCGTTCTTATTTATTTAGTCTTGTCTTTGAATTCCTGCTGTTATATTCCAACTCTTAAAGTTGTTTTCCTTCTTAGCCAAAGAGACGATATTCTTATACTGGTTCCAAAGGTTGTGGTCGACTGTTGGCACAAGAAATCTTCAAGTTGTTTAGAATAAAGCAAGGAAGCAAAGATTTGGTTAAGGAATTTATTAATTGTTAAGCTAATGCTTGCAACATTTCTAGGAGGTTTGCAAAAGGTTGTTCATCTTAATTCTTATGAATTTCAAAAAAAACGAACTTTCATGCTAAAAATATGGAAAACTTTTAATTATAACCGAAATAGTACTTAAACTTTGGTAGTTTTGATACAAAAATATAATATTTTAGATTTTCAACTTGATTTTCCTAGTGCTCTCCTCTAGGCGTTGCGCTAAACGCAACACATTTCTTTTGCGTCGAAAGAAGCATTCTAGTATCTTAGCCTTAATCCAATCCGTAATGGAAAATGTGTTTCGATACTATAATGAAATGTGCTCTGAAAAGTCAGGGAACTTGTTTCTGGAAACCAGAAGCTAACATCCAGAATACGCTGTCATGGAGGAGTCCCGATGGATTCCGGTGGGTGGGCCAAGCGTCGGCGTAACATCTGCCGGCGCAACTCAAGTGCAGGACGCAGCAGAAGCTGGTTGGTAATGGCAAAGTTTGCGTTCTCCGTTGCTTTTCTTTTTGGTCCGCGTTCATCCATCTTCGGGCTCCATTCTCTTTCGTTTTTTTTATTCAAACTGCTATGATTTTTTTTGTGGTGGTGGATTTTAGCCTAGACGCGTTGGCAAGAACCAGCCCAAGACGGCGAGCCCTAGCCGGAGCTTAAACGCCAGCATACCAGCGCGGCCGACGGTCTGGCAATATTATCTCTTAATAATAATTACACCACGTTCACCCGTATCGTCCACTACAAAAATGGCTTTGCAAGCTTATTTCAAAAAGAGCAGCCCCGTTTGTGGTCGGCTGGCCAGTGATTCGCAACACGAACTAAAGGGAAAATTCGTTCTTTTGTCGCACAGCTCGTATGTGGATGTCTTCTTTTATCCCAATTAATATTATTATTAATAATTTATTTTTCAGATATCATCACAATGCAATGCATATGTAGGGGCCATCCTTTGAATACTGGTTGTTATAAAAAAAATAAACGACAGAGCGCTGTAAAATGATAAAGCAAATAGGGGAGTTGGAGTTAGAGCAACGGTGATTGGGAAACCTTTTTTTGTTAAAGCTCGTTAAACCAAGAATTTGCAAGTCTTCTTCCAACTGGTTTTTTCACCGTGCTCTCGGTATTGCATGTCTGCGTTTTTTCATGTTAGTTGTCGTCATTCAGCGCCTCCAGCCACATTTGTATTTATTAAACCGAACATGGCCCAGCCGACGCAATCGCTTTTTTTTGGCTTTACTACGTTTTTTACCGGGAGGTACAAGGTGGGCCAAAAAAATCACCCTATTAGAAGATGCTCTTATTTTTGCAAATGGCGGCCAATGTTAAATCTGTTTTTACAGTTGTGAACCAGACAGATGTAGAATAGAAGATACACTCCTCAAGAACGCGGAATAATCGCGTCTATTTTTTGCGTAACAATTCCCCGGTCGTACGGCACCGACTGCGCAAATACTACACCGTTTGGCCACCAACCTTGAAGGGTATGGGACCAAACAAGACGCTGCCAAGAGTGGTCGGCCCTGAAGCGCCCGTTCTGCCGAGAACATCGCCGCTGCTGGCGAAGATGTCGAGCCGTCGCCAGAAACATCGACCAGACGCCGTGCCGGCAATCAGCCGGTCGTCCTTAAGGCGAATTTTGGTCAAAGACCTGCGCATGTTCCCGTACAAAGTCCAGTCTGTGCATCAGCTGCTGCCTGTCGATCGCCAAACGCATGTAATCTACGCCCAAGCCATCCTTAATTTCGAGGCCGAAGTGGACGATTTTTCCACCAAAATCATAATAAGCGATGAGGCTCATTTCCACCTCAGCGGATACGTGAACAAGCAAAGCTATCTCTTCTGGGGCTCCAAAAATCCACGGGTGGTGCACGAGTAGTCATTACACCCGCTCAAAGTGACTGCATGGTGCGCTGTTCACGCTGGAGTAATCATCGGGACATTTTTTTCTGAGGACGAGGAGAAAGATTCCCCTTCTCCAAAAGCACCTAGCACCATTTTAGAAGCACAGGTAGAACGTACGTGTTGTACACGTTATTTGAGTTATTTTAGAGAGTTTTGTTCTTGAAATTTCTGATTAGCTCCAAAGTAGAATATACATACATATATGCCAGAACTATCCTCCGCCTGGCATCATTATTTCTGCTTATGGTGAAGCCTAGATATATAAACTTCTCTGCTACTTTGAAGATAACATTGCCGACCTTTTCGTCCTCGCGGCGTTTGCGTAGCATTAAAAAGCATAAGGTTGCTCTTTTCCTCTTCCCTTTTCCTGGCCTTCAGTGTTCACTGTGCCTGTTTTAATAAAATCTGCTTATTCTAACATTTTCTTCATGAGTGTTGAAGACCTTTTGTAATGGTGACTGATTCGGAAAGTTCGCTTCCTGTTTTTACTAAGGATCTAATCTAAATCATTTAGTCATTTGACTAAGCGTTCAACTTTTAATGGAATCTTACACGCAGACATAGTTTCAAACAATTTTTCTCTTTTCGTGTGGTTTGTATCACCTTGTTTTTAATGGGTCTTTTCTAGGATTTGGCGGAGTAAAAAGATTTGGGCAAAAGTTGGTTTACTCCGCCTGAAACGGCTCTGTTTGGGATGTATTTGTTTGTCGAGTTTTCCAATATGCCATTAGGACCTGGTAAGCAATGTATAGAATTATTTCGCGATAGTTGGCGCAAACGGTTTTGTCTCCTCTAAAACAAAACCGCTGGTCTAACAAATATGAACATCGAATCTAAAAGGAAGATCCCTTGGGGTTTTTTTTAAATATTTTGTTTAAGGGACGAAGGGACTGTTATTGGCAAGACTGGGGACTTGACACTCAACTTATCAACGGCAACGCAAAGTGCAAACTGCAGCATTCTTTTGACATGTTAGGTTCGATCGCAAGCAGGCGCCTGCCTAGAATCGTACAGCTCCCTATACAAATGTTTTTTGTGTGCTGGACCCATCACGACTCAGTGCCATTGATGTTTAAGCCATTAAAGAAATCAACAATATAGATCGTACAGTGCTCTACTGGAAGTTAAAGATAACAGAAGAAGAAAAATTCGTTAAGTTTCACATATTTCTTGACATAATAATGTAATGTGGTAAGTTTTATCTTGGCTGTGATTTCAGTTGTTTTCTTCTTTTTCTTGGTTTTTAATTATTCGTGTGTGTTTATTATTACTTTTGTAATTTACGGATATGAATTCCACAACTACTACAATGAGTGTTAAGTGTTAGTTACTTTTTGTAGTTTTTTTTTTTTTGTTTCGTATTTTTATTATTTATTCTTGTTTAAATAAATAATGTGGCAAAAATAAAACGAATAAACAATCTTTTTTGCTCACGACTGCTGCTGCAGCTAAATGATTTTTCTTTAATTCTGTTCTGTTTTATTGTAATGTTTTTTTGTTCTTTGCCCTTCTTTTTGTGTAAATTGAAGCTCCATCATCAATTTTATAATTCTAGTACAATTGCAACTACCAGTAATGGCTGGCAAAATAAGAAAAAAAAAAACATCTATAAAGAAAAATAATTCACTTTGTATCTGGTATCACTGCATTCCAATCTCGCGTATGTATCCAAGCAGCAGAAAACAAGAAAACATAGCTGCAAACAATCAATTGCTCAAGTACAGACACATTTTCTATCGAACTTCAAGTGTAACCACATAAATATTTTTTCAATATTGGTTTGTTGTGCACTTCTACTTTTACATCCTTTACTACTTGGATTCTTTCAGCGGTTAGTTAGTGAAAAAAAAAAATTATTTTCCCAAGGAATTCTTTTCAATGAAATCTAAAAATATTTTTTCAAAGATTTCTTATACACCATACATCCATATATCTTCATAATGCGGTTAGAAAAAATTTGATACTTTAAAGAAAAAATAAACGTTTCTTTTGGTAAATCTTTCCTTAAGATCCTAACATTCATAGAAGATTCTTAAAGTCACTTTTCTATGTAATTGAATACGAGGATTAAGAGTTTTTATTGTAGGAATTTTCTTTGAAGTATGTTTGCGCCTGAAGTCTTATGCAACAACCGGATGTGGCCTGCTCTCTCGCGTTGTTTAAAGTGTTAATTAACCGGCCAGTGCTAAAATTTGCGTATTTGTAATAAAAAAATTAAATGATTTTTTTTCTGTGAATAATGTATAAGATTTCTTATGATATCATCGTTAAACACGAACTCGATATTCAATATTCTTTTTTATGTTTTTGCAATTAAATATTTATTCCTTATTTTCAAGAAACATATTGAGTTATATAAAGAACAATTAAGTGCTAAACACATTAATGTATACAAGTCCAAATATTTCTATCAGTCCAATAAAAAAATCCAAAAATGTCTATAAGATATGTATATATGTAAGTATGTACGTACTTTAGGTCAAATTCTGTCTTTATTAAAATACTTTAAAATATTTGCAAATTTTATATGACGCCGTTAAAATTAAAGTGTTATAGATATTTCAATATCTGATTTTTAATTTTCGTATGTACATATGTACATAGGATGTCCCAAAACTAACTATAACGGTTCGCATAAAACTCTTTTAAAGCAAAATATTCTTATACACCCTTTATTAAGTGTAATTTAACTGGCTTTTGTTTTCCAAGATAATCTAGCCTTTCTTTTGCAGTACCTACTACAGCTACAGGGATATTGTCCCCTGCCTAGATAAGTGTACTACCCAGAGTTCAAAGAGCAGACCATGGCCTTTACAACAGAACTCAATATTGAAATTTAAAAAAATGTGGCTCTACAGCCTACTTAAAAATGCCAGTGTTGTATAACTTTTGTTGGAGTTTAACACTTTTTCGCGGACAAGGGGCTTGCAACCCCTTTAGAGGTGGATTTCCTACATGGTATAGCAAAACTAACTGTCAAGAAACCAAACGAAATGTCACATTTCAATCTAAACAATAATTTATTTTTTAAGATCTGAAGATTTTTAAAATGGATCATTCCACAATATATTAACGACGTGGTATTGTGAAGAATTATTAAAAATAAAAGTTTCGACGTCCAAAACTTTGAACTTAATGATGAAACAGAACTGGGGCGTGGCGTTTTTCTATAAAATTTGAAGTAAAATTACGCTGCTGAAAACAGTTATAAAGTAGAATCTATTTTATTATGACAGCGATTTTTCTTATGCTTTGAAAAAGCTTATTTCAACATCATTGCCAGACTTTAATTGAATTGCATACATTTTGTAAACAAGCCCACGTTTTTGAAGAGGAAAAATAAGCACAAAAGAAAATCAAAAGAAAAAATTTAAAAATGCAGTTAAATTAAAAACTTTGTAAATTTATTAAATTGAAGAAGTACAAAAGCATGAATGATAATTTGCAGTCATCAGACGAAAACTTTAATTAAAAGGACGATTTTGATTGGAATCATTGCAAAAGTTGCCAGCAAACGTTATAATTATGGGCATATTTTTTCTAAAATTCGTTATTGCTTAAAGTTGCAGTCGAGTTCTGGTTCATTATTTGAGGCAAAGTTCAATGCCAAAAACCTCAACCATCTTGTATACATAGGGTCATTAATCGATAATTCAGCAAAAAAATCAGCCTTATTTTGAATACAAATTTATAAGAAAATGATTAGCAAAATAGTGTCAGCAATGCCTTAGAGACCATTTGTCCGAAGAACTTTTTCAATAAAAAGGTTAGAATCAGTTGGCGATGTGTTTTCAAATAGTATTTATTTATGGTTAATATTGAGACACCCTATACTTACCAATTTATAAGGTTGGGTGCAGTCAAGTAAAAAGCACCAAAAGACAAAAGCAAATTATAAACAAAAATGTTAAATCTATATGTAGATATGTGTAATAAAATGTGTATATATGTATGTATATGTACATACATACGCAATGTTTTGTATATAATTTATTCAACAGCTGTTGATAAATTTAAAGCATTTTATTTTGTTTTTGTTAAATTTAGAACACACAAAACTATACAAATAAAGAAACAAATAAAATATTTCAATAATAGATAATTTTGGGTAAATTTTCATTTATATTCTTAAAAATCAAATATTAATAATATTTATCTATACAGTGGGCGCTAAATTTAATTGGGTGCACATATTTTTTCCGGCACATTTATGTACATATAAGTATATGTATATATACACTTCGCACTATGAAAGGGGTATAAATTCATTATTTAATTAAAAAAATCTTGAGGTTACGGTATCTCTGTAACATACGGTTTTTACTGTATTCCGAGGTTTCTTTCGATCTTTTTCCAGTTATGGTTCTAACCTTATTTTTAAAGTTCAATCTTCTTTTAAAATCCTTAAACCCGTACTAATTATACAAAGCAAATAAAAAAAAGCGGGTGACACGGAAGCGGGTTTAATTATTTTATTTTGACAAGGCACTTAGGAGTGAAGTTGGCTGCAAGAAGAGAAGAAAATATGTAAACAAATATGATATAGAGATTAGTGTTGTCAATTTCGGTTAACCTAAATCCCGGTTTTGGGCTATATTTTCGGTTTTTAAGAAACCGCTTTTCTCCCCCCCGGTTAACCGATTTTTTAATCTTAGAAAATCGTCAAATTTCCTTATTTTATTTTTGTATTTACCGCACTGTTATCAGCTAGTGCTATTATTTTGCTGTGAGTTATTGTTCGTGTGTTTAGGAAATGAAATTTGTATGAAATTTGGAGAAATCAAGAAAAAAATAATATATAATATTAGTATGTGTAATATATTAAATCAAATCGTGTTTTTCTATTTTGATAAAATTCACATTTGGTCCTCAGCAATTTTTTTTAGACACTATTTTTTACTTTTCTTACTATAAAACAAAGTACAAATTTTGTGTAACAAATGCTATTTTTTAAGTTATTTTTGTTGTTGTTTTAATTAAGAGGAATTCTTTTTAACGTTATATATATTTTCTAATTAAATGAACGGTTAATTGATTAACCGGTTTTTTGAAGTTCGGGTAACCGGAAACCCGGTTTTGGAAAAAGTCGGTTTTTTGACAGCACTAATAGAGATGCCAGTTTTGTTTAATTACGTCAAAACTGGGAGTTTTTCGTATTTTTTTTTTAAATTATCACTGATTTGAAGCAATGCAACAGAAGGGGTTTTTAATGTCTACTAGGGAATGGTAAGCAAAGCCGAAAATCGATTTTCGATTTTACGATCAACTATTTTAATCTCGATTTTCAAAGTCGATTAATCGAAGCACATAATCGATTATAATTCAAAGTCGACTTTTATTTTGATTCTATATTAAAATGAAAAGATACCATCAAAAATGATTTGTAAGTCAGTAAATTGAGTTTTTCCCAAAGAAAAGTATTATTGGAAATATTGTACGTATGTACGTATCCATTTAATGATTACAAAGAACACAGGTCATAAACAGATACAGATAGTTTAACTTCATATATAATTATATAGTTAAGTGCAAATATTTATTATAATTTCAATGTATGGAATTAAATAAGTGAAAATTTAAATACACACACACAACAGATATACATAATTAATTTTCAAAGACGATAAGTTATTTTTAGTGTACTGTGTACAGAACTATTTTTTCTTTTTTAATTGTTTTAAAATTTTTCCAAATCTGACTGCATTTAACATTCGGCGTCATATAATACAAAATTTAAAATAATGCACTAACGCTTCATATTAACACTTGAATTTGCGTATTTGTGTTAATAGAATATTTCTTATAATTTATAGTATTTTAAATTTTTTAGGTAAAATCGATTTTTTGGGCTCAATAATCGATTTCAGTATAAAATCGCCAACAAAAAACCGATTACAAAAAATCGATTTTTTTGGGGTCAAAATCGACTTTCGACTATAATCGAAGTCGATTTACCAGTCCCTAATGTCTACCTAATCCATAATTTTTGTTATGATTTGGTGTTTCCTGCAAACGCTAACGAGGATCTGACGACCTATACTAAGCGGGATAGCCTACCATTCTGCTGCACTCTAGCGTTCTAGAGGTAAACTAGCAGCTCCAAAACCAGGCTTGGATATGTCAGCTGGTCATTTTAAATAACTCTATTAATAAAACCACAATAATCCAAAATATCAACAATCAATCTGATCAACCGACTTTGGACTAAAATTGAGGATACGATTTGAAGCCTGGAATTCTAGAACACTTATGGAACCATATGCCTCGCACAAGTTAGCAAAAAATTTAGTCATGTAAGATGAAAATAGCCAGTGGATTCATTCTTCTGTCCTCGGTCAATGCAGCAAACCAACCGAAAAGCAATAGAATGGGCTTTTAACTATCTAGGCAAGCCCTGAAAGTTCTTGTCAATTGGTAACCACACTCTGGCAGAATAATATTCATTAGAATATGTAAGTGCGCGAGACAAAAGTATTACCATAATGCATTTTTACCCTCCCCCTGATGAGTCTGAAATGTACGAGAAAGCAGAATTCTATTAACAGTTGGAGATAGTTTAAGCATCTGCTTATAGAACTTAATGTAGCAATATATAACAATCCGTGATTGTTTAGGACTAATATCAAGGAGGTAAAGTTAAATGAAAGCTGTTCCACCATTGAACCACGACTTAGCTTAGCTCAGTAAGTCGTACAACCAGGTGATATTGAACCATAGATTGTATGAGGTGAAATGGTACTTAACATTGTAGGTATGTATGTATGTACATATGTATATCTAAGTATTTTATATAATGACTCACTAGAAGTTAATTTGGAGCTGTAATCATTTTTGGAGGCATTCATGGTTTCCTTCCTGCCAAGAAAAATTCTGTTCTCTTATTCTTATTTGCAACACTGTAAATGACGAAGTGTTTATGTATAAGAAAATTCGAAACAAACTTTCAAATTAAAATACAAAAAAAAAACTATACAATAGGAAGACGTTATTAGGAAAATGCTTATTTATTGTTGATATCGATTTTGTAAAGAAATTTCAATTTTAATGGGTTGCTTGTCTGATTAGTTCGTTGATCAGTTTAGTCAGTTTGGTAGAACGCCACAAAGGTCATTTCAAGCTGAAATACAATGTTTGAAAAACGAATTATAACAATAAAAGGAAAATAAAAAACAAACAAATACCGACAAGAGCAGAAAACAACGAAGTTCCACGTATTCGTTTATTAATTCTAATCAATTTCAATAAGAGAGGCGGACGGACAGACAGACAGACCATTTATAGTTGTTTTATTATTTAAAAAAAAAACATACTTGTAGATACCAGTTGGAAACAGCATTCATGAAGCAAACAACAGAATTCCAAGAATTGAATGAATTTGAGATCATGTTTTAGTTATAGAGGATGACGAAGATCATTATGATGATGCTCTGCACCATGAATGTATTAAAAAAAATGCAACAGCAACAACAACAACAGCCCTACAAAACATAATGAAAAACGTCGGCGCATGCCTAACAATACAAACTCAAGTAGATTTCTAAGGAATGTTACATGTTTTCTCTTCTTTATTCTTACAGATTCTCTCGCTTTTTATCTCCTTGTCTTACCCTTGGTCATTAGTTCTTTGGAAAAAAGATAAACAAGAACAAATTTTTTCAGCTTAAAAAATGCATTTAACACGGTTCCATCCTCGTTGTGATCTCACAGTCACCATATGCTATTTGGCTCTGCTGGATGAGCAGCAACAGCATCTTCGTCATCATCAGCAAACAACAGCAGCAACAACAACAACAACAACTTTAGTTAATTCTAAAGTATGAGTTTTCATTATTATCTTTGTGTAGGTACTATGTCCGTCGTCGTTGTCTTGAGATTCTTTTTTGGAATTTTATTTTTACAGATTTTTGTTGTTGTAGTTGTTGCTTTTCTTTTTGTTAAGGGTTTAACCTTCAAGGTGTTTTGAAAACAACAATTCGTGAGAAGAGATTTAAAGACAAAGATATAAAACGAACTACAACAACAAATACAGCTGAAATCTTCAAAAAGAAACCGAGGAAAAGCCGCCTTTCCTCACACACACAAAAAAAATATAATAATAAAGAATTTAAAAAATAGATCTATCATAAGATTAACAAGAGACCCAAAACTATGAGGGAGTAAGAATTTTTTTCTTATTCTTTTTCTTCTCATACCCGTACGTACCGTTTCAAGTATTTTTCACGTTTGTTTAGGGTCACAGACAAACTGCGGACCACCAAGTATGGTGATTATTTTATTTTATGGTTTTTAATATTTTATTGTTACAGAAATATTGTAATAATGAGATAAAAAAATTTTAATTTAAATGTTAAATAGTATCTCGTTATAAAATAAATGAGAGCAAAGAAAATTTAACTAAAACTTAACAAACGATGGGAAATCGTTTCATATCTAATTGAGCCTGTAGAAAGCCTAATTTAAAAGTTGTTCTTTGGACCACTATAGATTTTGTTAAAACTCAAGATAAACAGACAAAATTTATAAGATCACACCCGAATCAGAAATTACGATATTTTGGTATCAACCTCTTTTATAAAAAGTTATAGTTCTTTTAAAATATTTATTTATAGCTTCATAACGCGGAATTAACAAGAGTTAAAGTATCTTTGGAACGCTGTATATTATTTTAAAGGTACCATGTATGTCTTTCATTTTTACTTGGGTGAGGTGAGGTAAAACAGACGGCTCCTAAAATAAAAGAAGAGTTAGTACAGCCCTCTTGAATCCGTCACTTCGGTTCCTTTGTGTTATCTGAAAAAAAATAATTACAGAGAGAAGAGAGAGGTTTATTCATTTGATGGACAAAAATCCCACCTTCCTGGTCCCTGTTCTGAAATTAATAGCTAGCCCTGATGTAGGATGATAGACTAGGTAGGCTTATGTTAGCCATATCCGGTAGACTATCCAGTCTGCTGGCCCCAAAGGATCTTATCCAGACATCGCTTAGTGCAGGGAAAAAGCACAAGAGGTTTTCAGAACATAAAGATATCGTTAAATGTCAGTCCCGTTCTTGTTATAGTGCATTTTGTGCCAAAAAAGCGTTCTATGCGGAAAGTATGCGGAAAGAAATGCTGAAGCACAAAAATTGCTTGGGTACAAGATACAAGTGAGAGTCGGAGCTGAGGTCATCGATCGAGAGCTGGTGAGTGCGTTTATTGATAGTCAGGCGGGCGATTAAGGCCCTCTTTTCGAGCCTCACACTGTGTGCCGTAAGAAAGGTGAACATTTACTGGGTTTGGGGACACAGGGCTATCTAGGAGAGTGAGATAGATGGCTGACAAATGGGCAAAATAAAGACACCATCTTTCCATCAAAAAGTTAATAGACGTTCGGGCTCTACTTCAGTTTTACAATAACAAAATAAGTTCTGATATTGGGGTCAGGGCCACGGAAGTCTGGATAAAAACCACTTCGTGTGGTCTCTAGGATCATGTTAGGAGTCTTATGACCCCAGGGCGACAAGATTTTTGCTGACTTTGCAGAGGAATGTTTGTATACTCCTAGTGGGGATCAAAACAAATAATTGTTAGACAATTGTTTATGCCAAAAGAGCAGGACAACTGGCCAGCGACGACTTTTGTTTCTGTGATGTGCTAGGGTAAAAGAAGGCGTTTTCGAGAACACCCTATGTTGCCGTTCAGCGCTCACGCACTCCAAGGAATTTTCTGGGTTCGGTAAGACGAGATTGCTGGCATTTTTCAAGAGAGTGTGGAGCACCCTTGAGTTTATAACATAATATCGAATTACTAGGTTATTCGTTATTCTTATCCGGTAGTACTAGGAAGCCAAATGGCCTATGTAAAATTCTCGAGACTTGGCAGTTCAAACTGGCTCGACCTGACATTAATTGCTTATCGAAGTTAAAAGCGAATGTTCCATCGGTTAAAGTTTGCGCTAGATGGTTTATGCGGTTTAAAAAATATGGAATAACAGGCCAGCTAAAAAAATTGGAAGACCCAGAATTGGAGGTATTATTCTCAGCAAGAGCTTTACAGGTATCAGGAGTAGAACTCCAGAAGCAGCTCCGGATATAAATTAAACATTTTCCAATTGAGAATTTTTTTAATTGGTATGAGGGCGAGTTTGATTAGGCTTAGTAAATCTGGCCCGCTTAGGCAGTGCCAATCAGAGTCTGGCTGCGGAATTTATAGAAGGGAACGCGGAAGAGAATCAAAGCTCTTGACAACACGTTATAAATAGACTTGTGGACGAATTTAAACAAACTTTTAGGGTAACCAAGGCGACGCGTAATCGTAGGCTCTGTTGAGTGCCGGGACATTGTGCCGTTACTAGTAATGAAATTGCTGATTAGCTTGCAAGGGATTTTTTATTATGGTTTGATATAGACACGAATATTAGATAAGGAAGGGCACGCCTTGAGAGATAGGGCTAATTGCGAGATCTCCAGGCTTTTGTGGCCCGGCAGAAGCAGAAGGATCTAAGGTATATAATTTGGACTCACGGGGCGTTGCGATGTGAGATATATGACCAGTAAATGGCAAAGGAATAACTTAGACTACTGCAGGTTGACAAAGATAAAGAGGAAATTAGTACTTTTCAAATACTTTGTCTGCCGCTGCTTAATTCTGCAGCTCTACCGTCAAAGGTGGCTAGGGGAGTGCTTCTACGGTAGACTTGATGAGGTCTTTAATCGCAGGCTAGGGGGCATAATAAGATTCAGAAGATTTTGGTTTCATACGAATCAAAGCCAATACACCTTGAAAGACGATTTTGTATGTTTGAAATGCTGCTTGAAATATAATAAAATCATTTTTGCGCCTAATTATTACTTACGATGAAACCCGAAATCCGAAGTAAGAGATCATATGTTAAAGCTCGGTCAACCAGCCGAATGGGCACTTAAGCCAAATATTCTTGACTTTAAGATATTAATCTGAATTGTATAAGGCAAAAAGGTTCCTATTTATAACAAGCTGCTAAAATCTGGCCTGTCCCGAACGCAATTTTTACCGATTTAAGCGAGAATTTGCCGAACAACGTACATATTATGGCGCCAGACATGAAATCGCCATATTTTATCATGACAACAATCGGCCACGTGAATGAAGAGCATGAGCCAAAAATTTTTTCTAGATTAGTTTTTCAATTTTCAATTGTATTTAAAAAATGCTTAGAACTATATTCCATATCATTAATAAAATGATTTACTTTTGCGTCAATAGCTTAAGAATGCATTTTCCAACAAAACCACAATATTCCATTCGCAGTCAATAAATAATATCAGAGGAGGTTATAAGAAAAGTATAAATAAAAATTTATTAAAATAGACAAAATAACACGTATATAAGTACATAATTGCCTGTTTATACGCTATTAAATAAATGATCTACATTTTACGATATTGTTTTAATTTTAGCAGCATTCCAAAGATGAGAGGATGGTGTAAAAAAACTCACTAAAAAATTATTTTTATTTTTTGAAAATAAATAAAATATTGCTTCTTTATTTCTTCAAAGTTATAATGTATTGAAGGTAAGACCAAAAAAAAATAAAAACTATATAAAGTTTATGGTTGAATGCATTACTTCCGCTGTCAAAGGAAATAATTAAAAAATAAACTGCAACAAAACTATAAAACAAAAAAAATTAAATAAAAATAATAAGAACAAGAAAAACGAAGAACGGAAGAGCAAACCATTGTAGTTGGGGATTACCAAACCGAAACGTAGAATACAAGGAAGAGTTGTTGGTTGAAAAAAAGATAATATTCTTTAAATATGTAATAGGGCAGAGAGGAAGTACATACGTGTTAATGTAAATTCTTATGTACTGACATACATATATACATACATACATACGTACATACTTATGGAAAAACCAAATGTTTACTTTGACATGTGTATCTACCTACATATGTACATATCTGTTACACACATTGCTATGCCATACATTTGCATTGAAGTACATACGTTAATACATAAACATATCGCTCACTGGTTTCAATAGCGAGACAATTCAAGATTTTTTTTCTACCATCAAGAATTTATTTAAAATTAATTAATCTTAATTTAACTACCAGCTAACTATGGTTATTTGATCCAGCAAGTTGATGTGTAAAGTAATAACCAGCGTAAAATGCCGAAAAGGGTTCAGAGAAGTGCTTTAGTTTGTATGGTCAGAACTTTTTAAGCCACTTTACAGCTGCCCTGGATGCGATATTGAATCTTCTGCCTCTGCACATTTTGGTTGAGTGCTCTGCTAACAAGAGTGCTTTGTAACTAGAGAAATATGACCTGGCGCGACTCTTGGTCGGGACATACCAGCCCATTATTAAATTTAGAAAAAAATCTATTAGCTATTTGGACTTTTCACTGATCACAGGGATACCTTTCCTAGAAAGATCTTGATATATGGAAAAGTATCCACTTTCTATTTAATGAAGCGTCGATATACACTAATGGGTCAAATATGGAAATTGTAACACTGCAGAACCACTCAGACTAGGTGATCACTTTAGTATATTTTAAGTGTAAACCGCGGATTTGATAGATCAGGAAAACTAGCTGAGTAAGGGATGAATGACTGACTATAAAGACAGTAACGCCGCTTTTAATGCATTAAGATTCAACTCGATTCCAACATTATTGAAATCTGTATAACATAAAGCATAGGTAAAGAGGACCAAGGCACTCTTGTCCTTTAACCGCTCATCGGCATGCTTTCCGGTCACTGCTGCATTCTAAAATTATCGGCAAACAAACTGTACGTGGACACTCCCTAACTGCTACCTTTTTGCAATACTAGGATATAACAAAAACCTAAAACGTTTGCTAGCAGGTTAACATATTCCTATCTCAATTCTATCTTTTTTTTTAATTTTCATTCTCTTCTTTCTTATACAGATTAACATATAGTTCCTGGGTGAAGCGGTAAACTGTCCCTTGTAGGGTTTATTGCGAGCCCTTTAAAATAATTCGATTTGAATCAAAAAGGGGTTCAAACTAATTTCCAAATCAAAAAACAATTCATATTATAAAATAAAGATCCCGTTTTATTAAATACTTTAAGGGAAATGCCAAACGATGCCAGTTCGAGCATGTAAAAAACCTGGTGGCACCTAAAAGTTTGTAGATATAAGGTCTGTCTGCATACACATATTTTGCATCATTTTGTGCAAAATGTTGCAAAATCTTGCAAAATGTTGTCTGCGTACTCCGAATCTCTTGCAGCGAGAGAGCCAAAAAGGGAATTTTTTGACAGTTGGAAGTTAGAGAACTTGCAAAATGTTGCTGGAAAAATTTCTGCTTGCCAGATTTTGCAACTAGTTTGAACAGCTGTTTTTATTTACTGTTTGAATGAAATAATTTTTGTAAAATAAAAATTAAAATTGAAATTCAACAATGGCAGAGGCAAGTGATGTGAATTGTGTTGATTTTTAACGTTAATAATAAATTATAACAAACAAAACTCAGACAGACCTATATTCTATAAACGTCAACTTGAATTAAAAATTAATTTCTAAAAGTTCTTTACTGAATTTTTAAATATCGTGCTACGTAGTCTGGTTGTGTTTAAATCCGAAAAGTTTTCGAATCGATTCACATAATACTCCCCTTACGATTCAGTTTTTTCTAATACTTTTTTTGATGTTTGTGTAACTGAATGCAGAATAGGTCTAACATAATTAATATTAAATTTAATAAATATTTTAAATTCCAAAACAAAACCAATTTGAAGTTGCGCTACTTTTGCAGCTGCTGAGCGAAATTTTTGGTTGCGATCGTTTGATTGTTGTAACCTATGATTTAGACATGACAGTAACAGTTAAAATCCCTCAATACATGTAAATTTGTTCTCATTTTTTTCACTTACACACTCAACCTTTAAAACATATGATAATACGTGTACAACAATTTTATGAAAGTGCTGTCATGTGTAAATGTCGGGTAATTGTTTGATCCAACGATGTAATCGTGTATATGCGTGAGTACACAGTAGACATCTGCATGACTATATTCATTTAATTGCCTATACACAACAAAAACAATATTCATTCAAACATTTTTCATTCTATGGGAGATAAATAAAGTTAAGCCAGTAACAACACAAGAAAGAATGTATTGTGTGTTACACTTAATGATACAAGAAGAACACATTCATTTTACAGTTTTCGTTTTAAATGTGTATAAAACACACTTGAAAATACAAAAACATAGCAAAGTCTCATTACAGTTAGAGTTCTTATAAAAACATTCAGGTGTTTTTTCGAGTTAATGAATGTTTAACAACAACAATAACGACAAATTTGCAAACACAAATGAATGCGCTCAATAATAATTTTTTACACCAATCATACAGCAATATTCACACATTCTATTCAGTATTTATTTATATGAATGTATGGGTAATATTTTGTTTTCGGTTGAAGTTGTTTTTTATTTGCTTTCGCTTGTGGGTTCATTCATTTAGTTTGTTTAACATTTAATGAAAAACACTATGTTGTTGAAAAACAAACGAATGTATTTAAACGGCATTTGGGTGTAGTCAAGCAGACCTCTAGTACACAGTTTGGTGTAATGAGCCTATTAAATAAGTTTTAAGCGTGATTTCAATGTATTTTATTATTTTAATTAAAAACAATACCATTATTGTTTCATATTTTTTTAATTTTACCTTTAACAGAGTATTTTTAACTCAATTAATTATCGTGCGTGAGAACAAAAATGAAAGAACGAATAGATTTCTTGTTGTTGTTGGGCCTGAATGACAGTAAGTGAAAGCGACTCACGATCTCATCTCTAATACATTTACATGTACATATGTTTGTACATAAATACATACAAAATAAGTAATTATATATAAATCTATTAAAACTATGAGTAAGCCTGGTGTGTCTAATTGTTTCTAAGAAAATATATAAATAAAACAATAATTTCAAACTTCAAACTAAACATAGTCTGTTAACCCTTAACTAATACGTGCTCATATCAGAATTGTTTCGTAGAAGGCTTAAGTCCAGTAGCTGGGGCCAAATCATCGCATTCGATTCGAATCAGAGAATAGCATAATCACGTTTTCTCTTGATTTAATCTGATGCTAAAATTTGAAGTGATTTAAGTGAGTTGAATAAAAATCTGCCCTGAATAAAATCAGCTTCGTTTGGTCAACGCATTAATTTATTCATTGTGTAAGTTTTACTCACATGATTGAGTTGAATAAATAAACGGTTGCTTGTGAATAAATCAGAGTAAATAAAACTGTGCAAGAGCCAGAGTTGCCGTCTTATAAGTTTTGAACGACACATATGTATATTTAGTAAATTTTTTAGGATACTTTTTTATACAAATAACAGCTTAAATAAGTATGTAGTTATAACTTTTTTACTTGAATTGAAAACTGTAAGTTCAGAAAGGGTAAATGAATTTTTTTATTAAATTATTATTAATTCTCTTTTTAAGTTTCTACGTATTTTATGGTGAATTTTCGCGTTAAATTTTTTTAAGTAATCGACGTGAACGCTTTTATGTTTTTTCACAAACCAAAGCTATATAAAATCAAAAATTACCTTTTAGAAAGTTTGTTAATACAAGCCTTAAATTTATAAGTTTATTGTAAAAGCTATTGTAAAAGGTTTGCAAAGAAAAATTTATTTAAGAAAACTGATCCTTTGTGATAACATGGGCAATCAGTGCTTATAAAAAGTTTACAAGTCTAACGATATAACCATGAGCATGACGTCATTTTTTTGTCTGTTATTCTTATTAAGTGCAACATCCCTTAAATGCTAGGATTTTTTGTTCAGTTTTGCTCAATGATATTGATACGATTAAATTTATGTTGATTTTTGTGAACATTAAATAAAATCAAAAAACCAACAACAACAGCTCGAATCATGCATTGGTTTATATCATGTGATTGCGTTTGAACAAAATAACAAAACTGAATAGGTTTTCGTATCATGATTTAATCATGAACAAATTTTATTCTGAGTAAACCAGTCTCTGATTCGAATCCAAATTTCACTCGAGCGAGTTGTGAATAATTTTAATATAAGAATTCTAATTAGAATTTTTTAATCTCGATTCGAATCGAATGCGACGATTTGGCCCCTGTTATAGTTTCCGAGATCAAATGAACGTTACACCATCAGTAAGTAATACTTCGTTAAAAAATAAATGATTTATTTGGTTTTATATTTTGTTTAGCAGAAATAATTAATATATTTGCATTAGTGTATTTTTAAACAATAAAAGTTAGTTATAAGTATAAAATGTTTAGATTCATTTAAGGCAAATAAAGGGTTTAAAGATGAAAAAAACAAAATCATTGGTGGATAAGAAAAAACAAAATATCTTTGAATTTCTTTGACTAAAAAATTTTATTAAATAGAATAATTTAAGTTATTGGGTATTATGTGAAACCGTAATAATTATGCCAAAAAAATAAATCTCAAAATATAAAAATTATTTTTTAATTTTAAAATTTTTGCCAAAAAATGTTGTTTTTTTTAATTTTTTTTTTTCAAAAAAATAATTATTATTTTTTTATTCATATTTTTTTTAATAAATAATTATTTTAAAATTTAAACAAAAAACAATTTCGATAACAATAACCATTATTTTTTTATTTTTATATGCCAAAGAAATCAAAATCAAAAAATAATTATTACCTCTATAAAAAAAAAATCAAAAAATATTTTTTACAAAAACAATTGAAAATTAAAAACTTTAAAAGGACAATTTTTAAAAAATCTAGTATAATACCACCAAAATGGTGTACCTCACTTGACTTTCCGTGCTTTTTATTGAAAATTCGCAAATAAGTAATTTTTACAAAGACCTGGTATTTATTTCTAGTTTTCGAATTCAATTACAACAGCATTCGAATTCCCAACACACAAAAAATTGTGAATTTTGTATGGCTTTTATCAACCATAATTATCTTAAATTATGTTTAAAAATTGTCAGAATTTAGTTTAACAATCATGATTGCATTGAAGTTCTTTTCAGAAAAATTATTTTGCCAATTTCCCATAGTAAATTGTAATGCTGAAGTTGTCCTTTCGGCACTAACTTTTGTTGCAGGTACAGAATGTACTATAAGGGCAAGTTCTCGTAGCCAGGGAAGAACAAATTTATTACTCCAATATTCAATAAGACCTTTGTCAATGTCAAATTGCTTATCTTTATAGTTTTCAATCTCATAAAAAGCTTTGCAAGAATTGTCATTATATTCATAATGATCATCATCATCATTATCATCATCATTGTTACCCTCAGATAATAATTCTGAAACTTCCATTTTAAAAAATCCTTTTTTTATTAAAGACGACGAGGAGCTTTGCACGTCACAATCATCGATTATAAGTTCTTCAGTTTTAATACTAGTTGGGCTCTCAAAAGGTGAAATTTCTTCCTAGGTTTTCAAAACAATTAAATTATGTATGTTTTAATATAAATTGAATGCAGCCTTACCACTTCTTCAGTTTGGATTTGCAAAAAAATCTGCTCTAGATGTTTTTTTGCCATTACTTTTTGGGGCGCTGTTAGCGAACGCCTAAAACGTGGATCCAAAAACAACGCTGCATACATAGTGTCATTTTCTAACAAAGCTGTTTGTCGATATTCTATTTCCATTAAGAGTTTTATACTACATTCGGTATTAATATTCCTTAACGTAAAAACTAGTTCCATCCAATATTTATAAAGATCGCCCAGAGGCACTGCAGAACTTTTTAATTTAACAGTAAGTTCATATACCGGTCTTAAAGCGAACACCAAGTTTTCGATTGTAATCCATTCGTGACTTTGAAGTTGTTCAGTTACCGAAAGATTAGTAGAACAAAATTCTTTTAAATGTAAAAGTCTTTTTAGCATATTATAAGTTGAACTCCATTGGGTCACAACATCTAAATAAGGGCTTGTCATGCTACATTTGTTTAGTCTAAACCTGAAAGCGAAATGACAATTGTTAATCCAAATGTGTTTAAAAATAATTTTGTTAAAAGATGTACCGAAACGTGGCTGCCCCCAGAGTCTTAACCAGATGCCGAGCTCGTTCAATCTCAGCAAAGTAGTCTTGAAAAAAATCCTTAACTGAAAGTTGAATTATGTTCTCTGCACAGGTAAACTGTATAACATTTTCAAATCTGATATTATTAAAAATGTTTTCAAACAAGTGTTCGTTTTGAATACGGTCTGGATCTTCTTCACATTGAATATCATTTTTTGGTGTTAAAGGTTTTACCGATTCCAAAAAATTGCATCCGTTATCTATTGTTATTGAATAAAGTTGTGTTTTATTTATTTCGTAATCTTGCAAAACGTCTTCGATTTTGATTTTTATATTTTCTTCGGTATCTGTTTCTTTTAATTCCAGCATTGCAAGGGAACAAATCACAATTTTATTTTTTAAAATAATTTGGACATGGACTCCTAAAATTGTTCGATCACTGTTACTGCCAGTATCAATTTTCAAACTAATTATTTTATTTTTTAATAGATCTTTGATTTTGATTTTAATCAAATGTGACTTTACCGTTACAAAATCCATAATATTTTCGGAATTCACCTTTTGAATTTTCAAGCCGTTGAATAAAGGATTTGTTAACACTTGAAACGAATTTGAATCAAAGAACGATAAGGGAACTGACTCTTTGGTAACCATATCCACGCACGCGTTCATTAACTCGCTCTTGCTTAATTCAATTGAAAATTTGGATTTCTTCTCTATATTATCATTCTGATCAATGTTTAATTGTTTTGTAATATCATTAAAAATGTCACTATGCATTGTTTGGATATGTCTTTTTAGGTTAGTTGTGTGGTTACTTATCTTTTGTCCACACGATTTGCATTTAACTTCACCATTTTCTTCCACAAAATATTCGCGTATATAAAGATGACGTTTTCGGCCCATTTCGAAAGAGATATAAGAAAGTCAACGTTCCTTTATGCAAAGCCAAAAACGATTATTTACGTAGCAGCTTTAAAAATCGAAATAAATGTTGTTTTTGTAGAAAATGATAACGAACTGGCAGTTGTTTGATATTTTTGAGCAATTTCTCTTTGCACATATGATTGTTTTTAAAAATCAGAAATAACAATTATTTCTGCCAAATAAAATAAAAATCAAAAAGAAATAATAATAAAAATCATTAATTCTGCCAGCAAACTCAAATTAAAAAAAAAAACAATTCTATATAAGTATGTAAAAAAAAAATATAAAAATTAAAACAGAACTAAAAGCTTTTATTCTAGAGAAATTAAAATAAAAGAATAACAATTATTTCTGCTAAAAAAATACAAAACAACATATTTAGGGGATTCACAAGGTGTTTTATTGTCCTATTGTCATAATGTTATAAAATTTCACAATGGTTTAAAAGCATTGTTGTCTTTTATACAAAAATAGTTCTAAAAAATACTACGTCGTAACGTCTTTCAACATTAACGGAAAAATATTAATTTCTTATAATAAAATGAAATTATATGAACTTAAGCCAAATTAAAAAGCAAACATTTGTATTAGAAACAGTTCAACAATAAATAAAAATAGCATATAAACCACACATGGCACGGTGCAAAATGATCTTTAAATTTCAGTTCATTTGTCGTTGGCAAAAAAAATAAAAAAGATTTAACCGTCCTATTGTATGATATACAATAATAAAAAGCGTTTCATTCCATCTGAGAGATGGATTAATGCTTGCCCGTAAGTCAAGTGTTGCCAAAGAGACTTTTAATGAAAAAAATCAAAGTGTATATGAAAAGTAAACTTCGTCCTAACTTACAAAATAAAACAGAAGGAAAACACTCATACCGTATCCCATCCTCTGTTACATATAATTTAAATAGGTGATGTTTACAACCAAAAGACACTACTACCGTTCAACGTTCCCACGACAATTGGATCAACGCTCCGGAACGACCCGAGTATCAGTCAGCCAAAGATTGTCAACTCAGCGACAGCTGTATCAGACTACCGTTCAAAGAGTAACTGATGATGAAATTGCGTAGCTGCTTTCGAAAATGCATTCTACTCGGCTAGTATCGGTAGAGAAAAAAAAACCTGCTTTTTTCAAATAAAAGTTTCTTTCAACATTAACGGAAAAATATTAATTTCTTTTAATAACAAGTAAGAGCGCTATATTCGGCTGTGCCGAATCTTATATACCCTTCACATTGGTCTTTAAATATACCCAGCCAAGTAATTTTGTACTGCAAATAATATAATAAAAAACCTTGTGCGAGTTTTAAAGCCCATAGAAAAAATAACAAAATTTTAACGTTCGTATGAATAATAGAAATAGATGAAGAGGATTTGAGGTCGAGAGTTTTTAAAGTTTTCGACATTATTCATATTTAAAGGTTAATAAAACTTATTAAATGTTCTAGTCCCCCTGCTCTTCACCAACTTTTTCACCAAAATGTATGAATTATTTGATTATTACTTTCTGTAGAATGTTCGAAGTCGATAGCTGTAATAGTTTTCCAGAAGTAGCGTATCGAAAATTTTAAAAAAATTGTTAATTTGTATGGGAGCCCCCCCATCCGAAAATCTTTTTCTTCAGAGCGTAGCCCTTAATGCCAATTACTTTTTGTAGAACATTTGATTTCGATATATGTTATAGTTTCTGAGATATAGCATATCGAAAATTTAACAAAAATTGTTAATATGTATGCTACCCCTTTTTCTGCCCACACTCAAAAATATTTGTCTTTGAAGCGTAGGCCTTATTGTTCAATTACTTTTTGTGGAGCATTTGATGTCGATAGCTGTTATAGTTTCCCAGATAAAGCGTATCGAATATTTTATAATAATTATTAATTTGTATGGGAGCTACCACTTTTTTTGCCCCCACTCAAAAAATTTTTTTCTAAAGCGTAGGCTTTCTTGCCCAATTAATTTTTGTAAAACATTTCATTTCGATATCTGTTATAGTTTCCGAGATATAGCGTATCGAATATTTGATAATAATTGTCGATTTGTATGGGAGCTACCCCTTTTTTTGCCCCCACTCAAAAAATTTTTCTCTAAAGCGTAGGCCTTCTTGCCCAATTAATTTTTGTAAAACATTTCATTTCGATATCTGTTATAGTTTCCGAGATATAGCTTATCGAATATTTTATAATAATTGTCGATTTGTATGGGAGCTACCCCTTTTTTTCACCCCACTCGAAAATTTTTTTCTTTAAAGCGTAGGCATTCTCGCCCAATTACTTTTTGTAGAATATTTTATTTCGATATCTGTTATAGTTTCCGAGATATAGCATATCGAAAATTTAATAAAAATTGTTAATTTGTATGGGAGCTACCCCTTTTTTTGCCCCCACTCAAAAATTTTTTTCTTTAAAGCGTAGGCATTCTCGCCCAATTACTTTTTGTAGAACATTTCATTTCAATATCTGTTATAGTTTCCGAGATATAGCGCATAAAATATTTCACCAAATTTGTGCAATTGTAGAAAAAATACCCCTTCCCCTGGTCCTATCTGAAAAAATTTTTTCCATTATTTAGGCCCCTTCTTTAGGAGTATCCGTGCCAAGTTTTGTGGCAAGAGTGACTATACTTACTGAGGTATATAGGGATATATGCACGGATTTTGTCCTAAAAAAAATGGGTTACTCTGGGTTTTCGCTTATATCTCGGTCAATAGTGAACCGATTTTATTGATTTTAAATAGCGATTGTCTCCAGGATATTTCTAATAGTTTGACACCATTAACTGGTCTGTATCTTTTTATTTGACTCCGGAAACTTGATTTCAACAGACGGACAGACGGACATCGCTAAATCGACTTCCCTATCTATAAGGATCCAGAATATATATACTTTATGGGGTCGCAAATGAATAATAAAGAAATTACAAACGGAATGACAAAGTGATATACATATACCCTATCACTATGTGAAGGGTATAAAAAGAAATTATATGAACTTAAGCCAAATTAAAGAGCGAACATTTGTATTAGAAACAGTTCAACAATAAATAAATTTTTAATAACTTTTTTTTATAATTTGATAAAAAATACAAGTACAAATTCTTTTATAAATTTTATTTGTAAAGGTCAATCCATGGCCAAAAAACTCATCAGGTCGTAGCATTGAGAGAATATAGTTTTAGCATCTCTCATTGTTTCCTTTCTTTTATTTGGAATTTGACACTTTCCCGTTTATAAAAAAAAATTCTAAACGTTAGTGTCAAACTCTATATAAAAAAAAAATATAAAAAAAGGCAAGAGAAGCTAAGACTATATTAGGGGTTATTCTGCATTTCGATTACGATTCCGCATGCAAATACGCATATATGAAAGTAGAAATAAAAACTTTATTTTTTCGATTTTAATATTAAGAAGAACAAAATTTTAGTACGAAAAGATTAAAAATCCTAAATATACAAAACAAAAGTTATTTTTGGCCAAACTATTCCACAGTGAAAAAGGCCAACGGAGAAAATTTTGAATCGAATCAAAGCGCAGAATAGGGGTTATTGTCTTATTGCTACGGCCTGATGAGTTATTTGGCCATTGGTCAACCCATTTTTTAAATTATGTGTAACTTAAAGTTGGGTGGCACTACATTGCTTTTTGTACTATGTTTTCACTCTACTTGCAGATTTACTGGCACAAAAATTTGTCGTTCAGTTATCTGTAAGTTCTAAAAATTTGAGTAAAAGTGAAAAAAATATTAGAACATTTGAGTATATTCGATTTTTAGTACCGTTACTTTGGGGTGTAAGCTCTAAGTAGGTTAAAAAATTGCTGTAAAACGTATTGCTACTGATTTCATTTATATTTTATTATTTTTAACATCATACAAGATTGCCAACAATTGGATTTGTAAAAGACAAAACATTTTTATATGTGCATAGGTGTGTTATTATATATTTTTTGTTTTTAAAACGGACAAGTAAAATAGGTATATAAATATATGTATGTACATATTATTTTAATGATCACATACTTACCAGTTTTGATATTTCTTATTTAACACAAAGTTTAATGAATGGCAGGGATCGAAACTTATAATAAATTTTTAGTTTTCACAAAAAAAAATACATATGGGCAATTCCGTTGTGACCATTTTACCCATTTTTTTGCTTATACATAACTCAAACAATTCAAAATTTCAATTTAAAAAAACTTTGATTTCCAAAGACGTTGTTTTTAAGAATTTATCAAAATGTAGACACTAAAAGAACACAATTTCGGCTTACAATCATAGCTGTCAGATAAGTTTGGTTCAATATAGTCAAATCAAAAATCATCAAAACAACTTTTTTTTAAAGCGTCAATTGACGGGTGCGACCTTACAACTTTAAATTTTTAGGAATTTTGTTTTTACAATCGTATTGTGTAAAATATTTTTGAGAACTGGACTAATTTTAAAATTTTTAATCGAACTTGTTACCTTATCCTCCTCAGTCCCAAGGAAAACCCTAGCGTTGGACAATTTTAAAAAATAGGTGTTTTATGTTCTTATAAGAAAAAAAAACAAAAAAAATTTTTTTCAAGGACAAAGGACGAAAGGGTACTGAGATATCGCAGGTGCAGCCGGCTGGACATTTGTAGCTAAATGAAATGAAAACCAAATTTTTCAGAACATTTTATTTTTCAATTCCAGAAAATAAAGTACATATGTATGTATACTTTTAGATAAAAATTAAAAGCAAAATATAAAATATATTGGTTGATTAAGAATGAAACTCCATGAAGCACTGCCGATCATTTGTAATGCATAGAAACACGTTGCATGAAATACACTTAAAACGTGTCTTTTGGTTGCACCCCTCTTTACGACAACGCATAAATTTTTTTTGTCGGTGACACTGCAAATAGGTAAGTGCTTGTTTTCCGTTACCCGCACATCTTTTGGTGGTAACGGTTTAATTGACCGAGCTATTTTTTGTTGGGGGCCGTCTTCTAGCTCTGGAGACAATGTTGGTTTCCTCTTTTGAGAAGCGCCACCAATCAAACATTCCGCGATATAGAATTTGAAATCTAGCAACTCCATCAAGTTTTTTTTATTTTCTCCACAAGCATATTTATCCTTTTTGTACATTACCCAGGAGTTGCATGCGGCAACGTCGACAAAATGCCAAAACACCTTCAGCGGCCATTTTTTTGTTCGAATAGCAATTCTGTAGTAAGAAACTAACCTGTCAGCTAGGTCTACTCCTCCCATACATTGGTTGTATCTGTATATCAAATTGGGGCACTCAATATTTGCGTATCTTTTTTTAACTTTGTCCCAGCGGCGGGCGGATTGGATTGGTAATGATCCTATTGAGGTTGTGGCAATCAGAACTGAGCGGCTATCCATCCACTTAACTACGCACACTTTGTCATCTTCTCTGACGAACTCTTCAAAGCTGCCTCGGCCTTTTTTTAATAATGTTGTGTCCTTGGATAGCTTAGAAACAAGTTCCTTGGGCACTCTATTCAACTGAATAGTACCTGTAGCAAATATACCTTTTTCCAGCAAGTACTCTAGTATGTTTACCGAAGTAAAATATCGATCGATGAATATTTCGCTACCTTCTTTTAGATCTCCAGCAAGTTTTTGCACAACAGTTCCTCCAATTCTTAAATGCTTATTAGGCTTGCCATCAGGCCATGTATTTGCTCCTTGGTATATAAAAAAGTCTAGAACTAACCCATCCGGTGAAACTAAAACAAAGTTTTTCAATCCTACTGGACTTGGTTTTCCTTTTACATACTGTTTTAAGCTTGTCGTTCCAGAAAAAGGAATCATTTGCTCATCGAGGCTGCATTTTTTAGGCTTAGGAATCAAGTTACACCTTTTTAATACAACGTCAAGTACTGGCTTGACTTTCCAAAACTTATCCTTTTTTTCCTCTTCAGTAACTGCCATATTGTTTACAAAGTGCATGTTATTTCTCAGCTTAAAAAGCCTATCCCTCGGAATTTGTGTGATAGCTGGAACTTTTATTTGAGGTCGATAATACATGCGTATTCTTGGAAGTTTCATGCACCCTGCCACAATATGAGCACCAACTAGCTTTTTGTAATCGGAAGGACTTGAGTTCAAAGTGGTGTTATTTTGCAAGGCATAGATATTGCTGGTTTCCGAAACAAGACTCCAAAAACTATTACCAAAATACTCAGAAAAATAATCAAATGGTGTCCGCGAATGCCTGTTTCTAACCTCCCAGTCTTCTTCTTCAAAGCATTGTGAAGAATTTGAAAGGTTCTTTGAAAGCCATTTTAACCGCTTGGCTTGTGTTTGAGGCAAAACTTCGGGCGGTGGTGGCTCTTCTCTTTCAATTACTTCATCCGCTAGTTCCTCTTCAAAAGCCAAACAGTTTTGTTCCTCTTCATTGTCTTCATCATCTGAGAAATCTTCAATGTCGCTTTCCATGAGCAGGTTAAAAATCTCTTGCTCCGAAAATTTGCGTGCCATTTTAACAAAAACAGGTAACTAATGTGCAGCGGGCTGCACGCGTCAAAAAAAATGCTCAAATAAGTGCCTAGTAATAAGGTAATGAAACTTTACTTACTTTATCTTGTTTATTGAATTATTAGGAATAAAATTATATATCCTTCTTTTAGTTTTAACACTTTTTAACTTAAAAAAATTAATAAAAATGGTTAAGTGCTCAAGTAAACGTGCTTTACGATCAAGTGATCACAAACATAACGGTAAATTTCTTAGAGTAACCAGCTTTCTAAAAAAATTTCTGGATTTTACTACAGAAAACATGTCCAGCTAGCTGTTTAAATGGTCATAACATGAAAAATTATTTTTTTTACCCATCTGCAGACGTTTAAAAAATGTCAAGTAGGCTTCACGTAAGGAACGAGGAGGTTATATTTATCTATATTTTCTTAAAGAAAATGTGACGAGTGTAACATTTTCATCAAAATTAAAAAAAAAAACATTGACGCTTTTTCAGTTTATGATTATTAAAACTCTTGCGAAATAAACACATATAAAATATAAACCAATTTATTTTTTTTTTTAATTTGTTTTTTTTTTATAGCCATACCCCATACGTGGTAGGCGTATTATGCGTTTGTGCAGATTTTTGTAACGCCTAAGGGTGCCGCGGTAGATCAGGGTGCCCCGGTAGATCAGTTAGTACACGAGTTTACCAGTCTGGGGGTTGTGGGTTAGATTCCTACCAGAGACCCTGGTAAGTTTGCTTCATTTTCTGTTCTTTCTTTCTTATCTATCTCTAAATTTCTTCTTTCCTTCCATCTCAACCTATTCTATCTGCCTCTCCAGGTAACACAAAGGGACCGAACTAAGCGGACCCAAGTGAGCTGTATCCTTTCCTTCAACGGATGCCTGTTCTACCTAACCTAACCTAACCTAGTAGCACAAAGTAAGACCCATATGCAAAAGTTTGTAAAAATTGTGCTACTAACTAGTATACTTAACAAAAGTATGATCGAACAATTTGTTGATATAGCTTCAATACAATCTTCCGTAATAGGCATTTTGGGCTATAACTGACTCGCATTTTACTTTCTCTTCTCTTGATTATTATTGCAATTGTTGATTTTTTTAACTAACAAGATACATATTTTATTTAAAAATCAATCAAAAACTAATAATATTGCTTCCTAATTTTTGTTTTTAAGGCTAATTCCTAATTGCCTAACCCCCAACTCTCTTCCTCTTTGATATACATATATGTATAAAATTTAAAAAACTCGTACCTACTCTTATAATTTTTTTAAGTCATAATTGTTACGGTCTCTGGTTAAAGGCTTTTAAGCATTTATTGAAATTCAACTTTGCCGAAAAATAAAACGCATATCGTAATGTTCAATTTTGGTGAGCAAGATAAAAAAAACTACAATGACAACATTCCAAAATTGGAATATGACAACATCTGAGTGTGTATTTGTAAAATGGACAGTGTTGCCAGTTAAAGTAAAAGGGTTCACTTTTTAAAAAATAATTAATTTATAAAAGTTTTATACAGATTTTCTGTGAATATGTTTTATAAATTTTTTATGAAGTTATAGGTAGCTTGTCTATAAATAGTTTCATAAGAATAAGCCTATAAATTAGATAACTTAACCGTAGTTCGTCAAATACCTATGTACAAACATTTATAATTTTGGAACAAAAGAAATGCCTTAAAAAAGTGAACGTTAATAAAAAATTTACAAAGCTACAAGTTGTCAAATCGTACTATTTGTACCGTACTATTTGTATTATTTAAATATTAACTACAAATAAGAGTTTGTCCTTTAAAATACTCAATTATACAAAAAGTTTAAGTATATTCGTGCAGTTCTCTAGAACAAAAAACGTATTAGCATATTTTAAAATTGTATGGTTTTAGTTTTACTCGGGAACGCTTTGTTGTGCCGTGAGGCAAATCACCCAACGTTTTGATAAATACAAAATGCATTAAATTAATTTTTCATTCATATTAATGTGCTGTTTTTGGATACGAGTAGTGATCTTCTTGGACGATTTATGTATATTTTGTTTCTATTTACACTAACAAAATATGTACATATCAATTGTCCCAAGACGATCACTACTCGGCTTCGAAAAACAGCACATTAATATCTGGATGAAATCGTCGCCATAAAACTAAACATAAAAAACTCCATACAGCTTACACTTTAAAACCCACTTTTTCAAATGCTTCCCTTTTTCATTACTTTGGCAACACTGTTTTCTTAAATTCTTTTATGATACTTTTGTACATATTTTTCTTTTTTGACATGATCAAATATTACAATCTTTTAAATTTAAACAATATCTGAGTATTTATATTTATTTCATTTAAATATATACATACCTTGACAATTTCTCTCTTTTTAATGAAAAATTCAAGTTTTCACTACGGCTAAAAATGTTGTTATTGAAGACACCAAAACGGAGACTTTAATATGCAACACAAACTTTTACGATCAGTAATTAATTATATGAATTCTAATTTTACTGCTTTTAGCAAAAACTATTTTCTACCTTTAGGAAAAATAAATAAATAAGTAACCTGATTTTTGGCTTTTAGTGAAATTAATGTAATTTAACTTTTGTATGAACATGTATTAAACAAAGTTCGTGAAACACTACCGAAAAGTAATCATCGTATTTTGCAACGAAAAGTTTATCGCCAGTACATGGTTGTATTGTTGGGAAGTAAGCGAAGATAAATATGGTATATTTTTTATTCTAAATTGCGAAGCAAAAAAAGTAAATATATAGATATATAAGTACGTTTTTTACACTATGTCAAAGCAACTATAAAGGTTTTTTTTACAAAAACATATGTGCATAGACTTTTGACGATTGATAATTAATTAAAACTTGATTTGATAACTTTTTATTTTTTACAATCGCTAAAACTCTTAAGTTTGATTATTATTTTGAGTTAAACATGACTGTAGTATAAAGATAATTTTACGTAAAACGTTCAAAAATAACAAAAACTTATTTCCTTATTGTTAAAACAAAATCAAAAAATAACGTTAAAAAGAAATTTAATGTCATCAAAATAAAACAAAATTAGTATATGGTGGATTTTTATCAAATTGGCAAGAGGTAAAAACGATCATAAACTTATATACTGAATAATTGTATCTTCTTTTTTTAAGTTTTAATAAAAATCTCACACCCGTCACATTTTTTCTAAGAAGATATTGTCTTTTGTAAAAAAAAAGTATTATATACGAACCAGAAAATTTAAACTAAGCACCAACTACATATACTAAAAAAACCTACGCCAGTTATTAAGGATGTATCACACAATAAAATTTGAAAGTCCAAACTCTTTAAAATTCAAGTTGGCAAATTTACACCCGCCAGTCTTCAAAAACCATGTTAATTAAGAGTCTATTACGATGTTTAGTCTAAAAACATATCACCTTAAAAATAATACTTTTTGAATTACAATTTGTATATGCTTAAGTTTACCGCAAAAATGTGAAAAAAGGGTCAACCCCTCACAATGGAAATGCCCATAAGTAAAAAAAAAAGGCGCAATTGAAGTTTAATTTTTTTATTTGGTAAGTTCTTGAATCCAGCCCCCCTGTTCTGTAACTGGCGAGAAGTTTTCGCAGCGAGAAAATTTTATTTATTGTCATAGTCTTCCGATTATTAACATTGTGACTTAGATAATACATAAACTCTCATTATACAACGTTACAAGTAAAAACAAGTAAGAGCGTTAAATTCGGCTGTGCCGAATCTTATATACCCTTCACATTGGTCTTTAAATATACCCAGCCGAGTAATTTTGTACTGTAAATAATATAATAAAAATCCTTGTGTGAGTTTTAAAGTCCATAGAAAACTTTACAAAATTTTAACGTTCGTAGTATGAATAATAGAAATAGATGAGGAACGTTTGAAGTCGACAGTAATGCAAGTTTTTGACATTATTTATATTAAAAGGTTAATAAAAGTTGTTAATTTTTATGGGATGTTCTAGTCCCCCTGCTCCTCTCCAACTTTTTTTCCCAAAATGTATGAATTATTTGATAATTACTTTTTGTGGAATATTCGAAGTCGATAATTGTTATAGTTTTCCAGATGTGGGTTATCGCAAATTTCATAAAAATTCTTAGTTTGTATTAGAGCTACCCCTTCCCCTGCCTCTGCCCAAAAAAACTTTTTTTTTAATGTAGGTCTTATCCTGTTACTTTTTGCAAAACATTTGAAGTCAATTTCTGTTATAGCTTCCTAAATTTAGCATATCGAAAATTTCATAAAAATTGTTAATTTGTATGGGACCTACCCCTTGTTCACCCCCCCCCCCCCCCCCCAAAAATTTTTTCCTTAAAACATAACCCTTGATGTACTTACTTTTAGTAGAATATTTAGTGTCGATAGCTGTTATAGTTTCTAACATATAGCGTATCGAATATTTCATAAAAATCGTTAATTTGTATGGGAGCTACCCCTTTTTTTGCCCCAACCCAAAAAATTTTTTCTTTAAAGCGTAGCCCTTATTAACCACTTACTTTTTATAGAACATTTGATTTCGATATCTGTTATAGTTTCCGAGATATGGCGTATCGAATATCTCATAAAAATCGTTAATTTGTATGGGAGCTACCCCTTTTTTTGCCCCCACTCAAAAAATTTTTTCTTTAAAGTGTAGCCCCTATTGCCCATTTACTTTTTGTAGAACATTTCATTTCGATATCTGTTATAGTTTCCGAGATATAGCGTATCGAAAATTTTGTACAAATCATTAATTTGTATGGGAGCTACCCCTTTTTTTGCCCCCACCCAAAAAATTTTTTCTTAACAGCGTAGCCCTTATTGCCTTATTACCTTTTGTAAAACATTTGATTTCGATATCTGTTATAGTTTCCGAGATATAGCGTATCGAAATTTCATAAAAATCTTTAATTTGTATGGGAGCTACCCCTTTTTTTGCCCCCACTCAAAAAAAATTTTTTTTAAAGTGTAGCCCTTAGCGTACAATTACTTTTTGTGGAACATTTTAAGTCGATAGCTGTTATAGTTTACGAGATATGTATAGCGCATAAAATATTTCACCAAATTTGTGCAATTGTAGGAAAAATACCCCTTCCCTTGGTCCTATCTGATAAAATTTTTTCCGTTATTTAGGTCCCTTCTTTAGGAGTATCCGTGCCGAATTTTGTAGCAAGAGTGACTATACTTACTGAGATATATGGGGATATATGCACAGCTTTTGTCCTAAAAAAAAATGGGTTACTTTGGGTTTTCGCTTATATCTCGGTCAATATATTGAACCGATTTTGCTGATTTTAAATAGCGATTGTTAGCGGGATATTTCCAATAGTTTGACACCATTAACTGGTCTGTATCTTTTTATTTGACTCCGGAAACTTGATTTCAACAGACGGACAGACGGACAGACGGATAGACGGACAGACGGACAGTAACGAAAATTGGGCATAAAATTTTACTTTTAATCCCTTATTTTGTTGTAAGTTCAGGTAAAGTAAACTTTTAGGTAAAATATACCTTAAAATTTTTTCAAATAAAATGAATAAAGAAGTATTATGGGCTTAAAAATACATACATACATATCCTTGCCCCAAAGTTATCATTGCCTACATATGTATGTATGTATATATGTATATCACTAAGTTGATTTACGTAACCCCTAAGTGTTTTTCTCTTATGGTTACCAATCCATCTATACAAACATACATATAAAAAAAATATGCTTTAATTTAAAATTACTTTGTGGCGGGCTTAAAATATTGATATTTCCGTGCTCCTTTCCAGCAAATTTTTCTTAAAAAAAACAAATCGTAATAGAAATAACTCGTAGCAGTTTTGAGGTCGATATATCGATATAGCTCTAATAATTCCTAATAGAACTACTTTGTGGCAGGTTTGAGATCAATAGCTGTAATAGTTTCCCGGATGTAGCGCATGAAAAATTTGATAAAATTTTTTAATTAAGTTTCATTATTATAGACCATATATTGGCGATTTTTAGCGTGTTTTAAAAAAATGTTGGTGATGAAGACTGAAAAAAACTGATAGCCCTGTTGTAGAAAACCGATCTTGAGTTTGATGTCAAAACGTGGCCTGTCGGTTTTGACTTAGATCCGAAAACTCGACTTAAGAAGACAGACAAAACTTAGGCCCGATAAGTAGTTGTTATTGTATGTAAATAAAGATTAAAAAAAGTTCAAATCAATTATCATAAATTAATCTTTAATACACCGAAAGAAAAACTGCTTTCTAAAATCAAGGGTTTTATTCTTGATTTAATCCAAAATCTTTCTTGAAATTTTTAAGTACGATCCGTACTTACATTTTCTTAAATCAAGCCTATTCGGATTGCTTCAACAAATTAAGCAGAAAAAAACTTGTTGTTTTAATATATTATTTTTCATTTAAAAACAAAGTGTCTCGGTGGCCTAGAGGTATCTCGCTTGTGCTGCAGTGCGGATAGTCCCTGGTTCGAATCTCAGCTTCGGTAAGTACAAAAAATGAGAAAAAAAAATGAAATATAAAAAAAAACTCATCTCTTTTTCTTCTTTTATAAAGCTATGACATTAATAATTAATCAATTGCAGTTCCGAACTTAAATCAATCCTTTTTGGCTTAATTGTGGCTAAAAGTAAGAAATTTGTATGTATACATATGCATTAAAAAATATTGTAATTTTGTACATATGTACATACATATGTATGTATATGAACGACTCTAAGTTTATGTACTTTCATATGTGTGTAAGTATGTAGTATATGCAATAACAATTCGAGCGTTTTCTAGAATCTTTAAGAATCAACAACTTTAATTAACAAAACAGTACTTAAGGATATTTTAATTGAAAAGAAAAGCTTTTTTATAAAAAAAAATTTCTAGAATAAAAAAGCGCATGCGTTTTGTTGGTTTTTTAATCGATAAAATGCGGATAACTTCAAAGTGCATTCATTTAAAATAAAATGTCTAATGGCGACGAAGAGCCTAATCCAGAAAGTATGCAAAAATATGAGAGTTGCAATGCGAATTTATAGTAGAGTACCAAAATAGTATACAAAATGTGGTTTTACTCGTACTACACCTACAACTTGATTGTAAAAAACTTTTAAAAATCTAATATGGCGGATTATGGCGTCTAACCAATACATGAGTACATTCATAAAAAGTGCATATCCTTATAAGGACATGCAGCAGGCATTTTTTATATATATTTTTTTCTTTAGTTAAAGAGTTTACCTGCCTGTTCAGAAAAAAACAAAAAATAAAACATTTAAGGGGAGGATACAGAGACAGCTGTCGTGTAGGCTCCCAAAAAGGCCTTAAAAAAACTAAAATACGTATGTATGAAGAACCTAAAATGAGACACAGGCAGGCAGCCAGCCAGACAAGCAGAAAACATTCATATTATGCAACACTTTAGCTGGCGCATGCCAAATGATTATTAATACGTTTTGGTAGTGGAAATAAAATCACAGACAACATACATAAGTAGTACGAAAATGTATTCCACAAAGTTAAAAGCAATATGTCATTGAACTAATCGTATGCATTTAAACGGCACTTTACATGACAATAATCACTGTTGCCAAGTCAGGGTTTTTTTGCGTTTATGTTTATTTTTGGATTTAAAAATTGTTCAGGCGAAATTTAGGGTAGAAAAATTCTAAAATTGCTGGGTTTAACAATGTTTATAGCTGGATTATCTAGTAATTTTCTTATTTTTGAGGGTTTTGTGTTTTTGGTCCAGTACAAATTTAGGGTTAGTATTTTAAGATTTAGGGTAATTTGCTGAAAATGTCTTGGCAACACTGCAATAATGTGTTGCAGCTGCAGCCATACAACCATCTTCCTAGACACTAAAGACTATTTAGAACAAAGCCAGAAACTATTAACTGGATAAAAAACGTTCTACACACATACATGCATACAAAAGTATATACATATGTGTGTATAAGCATATACTTATGGTTTTTTTCTTTGACAACAAAATTTTTTTTATTTTCAAAAATTAATACTTTAAGAAAGTAATATTTGTAAGAGTAGTTCATGCCACTAAACAATACCTGCAGCCTGCAAAAACAAAATCCAAAAAATAATCCAAAATATTCATTAAATACTCTGTTTTAAAATATTGCAGTGAAACAGTAGTGAATACTGAAATCATATTTTAAAAAGAATGCACATACACTCCTCTTCACATGGATAGGTGAAGTGTTTTTCCAATGAATTTTAACTGAGAAAGCTACCAAATGCCACTGACTCTTTTAAGTCATGTGCCCTTTAAAAAAGTTAACTGTAGTTTCTCTGGTTGTTGTTTTATAGTATTTTTCCCTGCAGTAAAATTCTTCTGCCTTCTTATTCTTTGAAGACTAGAGCGTGAGTCCCTTTTTGCCTAGATTTTTGCAGCAGAGTCACTAGAATTGATGGCTTTTCAATAAATATTTCCACTCTCTAAAATTTTCATAGCCATTGTGTGCCTTCCCTTTTGTTTTTCCCATATTTTACTGTATTTCTCAAGTAATTCCATACAACTTAAGCACTTTTTTTAATTTTGGCATAAATGTCCGTTCGGGTCATTTCGCCTTTCCTTTTCCCGTTAATGATTAATCCCGTTCTAATTTCCACTAAAACCACTAGAAAATTATTTTTTCTTTTTGTTTTTACAATTTTTTTAGGTAAATCATGGTGGAATTATAAATGTAGGTCATTTCAGTTCGGAGAGAATTTGTTGGTAAAATTAATTTTGTATGAAATTCGACAGTTGTAAATTAATTTAAAAGAGAGAGAGAGAGAGAGAAAGAGGGAGCATGTGTAAAATTCTGACATAAAAGCAGTATCAGCTGACGAGCAGTGTCTCTAGTAAGGCCATCTGTATAATTCCACCATGAGTTAAATGTAGCCAAAATTTACAAAAATGACTACTGCACCTATTAAAAACACGCCAAAATAATTCATATTTTTTTTTTGTTGTAATTTTGAAAAGAAGCACAGATTTTTTCTCACGAAACTTTTTTGACTTTTCTTTGCTCACACATTTTTTTTCTTGAATATGTATTAAACTTAAAATTTAGGGTGCAACATAATCCTTTTCAAAAATTATTTTAAGAGCAGCAAACTAAAATTGATGAGTAAAAGTAGTAAAACACTGCACCTATTTATGTGAAGAGGAGTGTACTATGGATATGTACGAGCGTACATATGTATGTATGCACATTTCAAAAAATAGGATCATCTTTTAATTGCTACGATCCTTTTTTAAAATAAAAAACAGTAAGACAACAACAACAAAACAATTGAATTTTAACAGCTGCTGCAGATGTTAGGTTTGTTGCCACAAATAACATTCTCTTTCGTTTCGTGCAACTTGGCTAAATACGTCGACGACTCATCACATGCTGGCTGCCACCATTCACTTATGCCATTCATTTTAATAAACAACAAAAAATTTGTAACACAATACAAATCGAAAAAAAAAATCATTTAAAATTTTTGTTTGCCACGCACCAATAATTGCGTTTCTTTATTTTAACCTGGAAAATACAGGTTTCAAAATATGCAGTGAAGTTAGTAAGAATTATTTATTTGCACACAAGTTAATTAAAAATTGTGTTTAAGTAGAGATCATATAATATTTTTTGTTATTAAAAACCAAAGGAAATTCTTTCAAAAAAATCAATTTACATACATATATGTATGTTTAATTTAGGTTCTTCAAAAAATAAGAATTTTGGTTTCCAAAGTGTCCATACCAAATTTCATGATAATAGGTGTAATGCTTTACTTTTAGGGTAAAGATCAGTAAACTTAGAATAAACAAAACCTGTGCCTCGTTTCTGTATGGTATGTGAGAAGTTCTTTAGTCGAGAAATTTATAGTCGCCCTGTCAAGGACAGAATGAATCAAAGAAAAACTATTATAAATTTTTTAAGTGTTAACTTGCAATATATTAAAATTATATGACTCGCCCTGTTAATAACTGGAACACTTCTATAATCTTAAAAAATTTCTCGATGCGAAAACTTCTCGCAAGTTACAGAAACGAGGCACTGCCCTCCCTAACACAACCAAAACACACAAAAGTACGGAAACACAATAAAAAAATTCTTTCAACAATTAATAGAAAATGAAAACGTTAATTTTAAGAAAATAAATATTAAAGTCGGCTAGAAATTAGTATAAAAACATTTAATTACACTCACAAATAAAATCACTGGCATTGAGTTATTTGCCAGACACGTATTTACTTTGCATTATCGTTTTTTCCAAACAATAATTTTATTTGTTTTTGTTTGTTTTTTCAAACAGCTGATTGCTGGAAAATTTTCCAAATGAGCCCCAAGAAGAAAAAAAATTCTCTCTCAATATCGCTTTTTTCATTTACCTAATTTTTTATATAAACGAAAAATTTTTTTGGTAAAACTGGAGTCCTGGGGGACCCTATTATTGAGTACGGGAACATAGCTAATAACTAGCTTCGCCCAAAGTGCATGTTTTAAATATTATTTTATTGTTAAAATTATAGATTGATATTATTAAGTTCAAAAAAGTCAATATTTTTTAAATTTATATACGTATGTATGTACCTTTGGTAAGTTTGGCTGAATTCCAAAACGCAGTTTGCTTTGCATTTCAAATTTTTAACTTCTTCCCTTAACACTCCTTACCATTTTGACAAGGTTTTTTGCCTTCAGGACATTAATAAAGCTAAAAACACTAATTTATAAGTAGAAGATATTATCAAAAACCTCATCTTTGCTTTCGGGAAAAACTTGAAATTTTGTGATGCAAAGCAAACTGCGTTTTGGAATTCAGCCTTTGTCTACTATTTTTAATAAAAAAAACAAAAATTATTAAAAAAAAAAGTGCTTATATATTGCTTGCATCTAAAATTATATAGTCCTTAAAGATGTTTACTGTCTTAAAACAATTTTTGATCAATCATAAAAATATCAAATTAATAATGATTTTCATCGTGAGGATATGATTACAGTCTGACTTATGACCATTGATGCCCAAACAGTACCCTGTGGGACGATCACTAATCGGAGTTTTTACGGACCCAAGACGAATATCTAAAACACAAAATTATATTTTTTTATAATTCCTTTTGGGGACTAAATTAACTTTATATTAAACATAAAGCCAAAGTTTGATTAACCAAGCTGCAGGGTAGGTATACTTTTTAGGCTCTGGACATAGGTACTTATATTTAATATATTTTAAATATCAATGTCCTAAATAATGTTGAAATAATAATAATAATATTATAAATTTAGCTTCAGTTGTCTCTATGTCATACGTATTTTTTAAAACACAAAAAATGCGTAATCAGTTTTCTTTTAAGTTTGCGACATATTTAACTTCCTTTAAAATGTACCAACAATAAAAGAACATTGATAAAGACTTCAAAGTTTCAGCACGTATTGAACAATTATTTTAAGGTAAATATTATTATTTTTTAAAATGTGATTCAAATATGTACTTTATATATAATTATATGTATATAATTTTCAATATCAGCGAAAAATAAATTTTATTATTAAACTAATCCAGTTGTAAAAACAATTATATTTTGTTTATATTTGTACTTGGCGCCTAAGGCGCCACAATATTGACTTACTCATGGTTAAATAATGATTGCAAGACGAAGTAAATAGATTCACTCTCTTACTCTTTTCTTTTTCATATATGTATGGAGTTTGACACTAAAATAGAAATTATTTTTCAATTGATGTGTCAAACTTCATATAAAAAAAAAAAGGAAAAAGTAAGAAAGTCAAAAATTGTCTGTGCAAAATGCCTGGTACGTGATTTCATCATTGGCCATACTTTTCAATTAATTTTATTTAAAACAGATTTGTTTGTTTATATGTAAATGCACAATGACTTAACAATATTAAAGAATAAATTTTCCAATTGGTATACTTTTAAATATGAAAAAGATATTGACGTAATAATTATTTAATCGAAATAATGAAAAAGTTTTATTGAGTTAATAATGGGTTTCATTTATTTTTTTTTATATGTTTCTGCAAACAGGCTTTACAAATTACTTTGCATTATTTTAATAACAAAATTTAGTGACTTACATTTTGAAATTCATTGTCTGAATAAAGGATCTCGTTTTAATTTTTTTTAATATTAATTTTTTCGAATCCGAATGTAAACCCTATTTACCACTTTGAAAAATATTTACTTTCCTGATAGGCAAAAATAACTTTTAGGCACTAATACAGGTATTTACTTATTTGTTGAAATTACTGGCATAAGAAGAAGCAAAAAGGCAGTGGTGGTGTAGTTTAAAAATACAATGTAAAAACATTATAATAATTTATGTATTAAAATTTTGTTTAAAACTCATAAAATATTAATGGTGCTTTAGGAGCAATGAAAAAATAATATAGAAAAGGAAAGTTGAAAAAAAAATTGCACTTGTTTTTAAAAATAATTGTCACTTTGGCGGCAGACTGAAATGTTTTTTTATGGAAAACACACATTTTCAAATGTCTAGACTAAATTTTTAGTACTTTAGACAGAACAGACAGACGGACATTGCCTTACATGTTTTGTAATGTGAAAACCGCAGAATATATTTTTGAAAGTGAAAGAAAATACTGTGTTACATAAAAATGTTTAAAAGCTATAAAAAGATTTGTTTAAGAAAGATTATGGACGACATCGCAAAGTATCCAAAGAGAACAATTTGTGCAAAGAGAAAAATATTTTGTTAAAAGAGAGTGTAACTTACATTTGCCACATAAAATAAAAAAAAAAACTTTTTTTGTGAAGGGTGTACCATTTTATTTATTTTTTGCTGAAACTGAAACTGAAAGCAACAACTCTATTGTGACGGGTGTGACCATTTTGCTTTATTTTTGCTTATAACTCCAACATTTAAAAACTTTTAGTTAAAAAAGGCTTTAATTTTCAAGGATGGTATTCTTTCTCACTATTAAACGTTAATAGTGACTTAACACTGAAAGAACATGATTTCTGCTTACAGTAATGACCTCTAGAAGGCTGTAACGGGCTTGACCTTGCAAGTTTAAAATTTAAAACATTTTGGCTTAAAGATAGCGTTGCGTAAATTATTTTTGAAAACGGGCTTAGTTTTTTTAAAGAACATGGTGTTTTAAAAGTTTTTAATCGTATTTAAGACGTTATTTTTACAGAAAACAATTTTTTCTTAAGAAAAAATATTTTAGAAGGTCTGACGGGTGTGACATTTTTATTAAAACATTAAAAAAAGAACCCAATTAAATAACATTTAAAAATGTAACAATTTATTTTTATTTTGATCGTTTCTATTCTTTTTAAGAGGTAAATTCATTGCCTTTTTTTAAAAAGAATGATTTTTTATACTCGTCACATTAGTGATTAGGAATTATGAAAGTTTGTCCGTTTGTAATTTCTTTAATATCCATTTGCGACCCCATAAAGTATATATTTTCTGGATTCTTATAGACAGGCAAGTTTACGACTACCTCTACAACTGCCCCGCAGTTGCCCCTACAAGGGTGCAATGTAAGACAGACTTCTATTGATTTTACCTCACGAACATTTTTGTGGAACATATTTACACCCTATTTCCAGCCCCTAACAGGGTTGTCATACAAAGTTAAATTTTTTTAATATTTTTTAAATCGCTTCCAGGGTGCTCCTACAAAGGTCAAATGTAAGACTAACCCCAACAAGTGTTTCCTACTTAACATTTTTTGGAACAGACAATCTCCAGTTCCTGACAGGGTTGTCATACAAAGTATAATTTTTTTAAATTCTTTTAAAACCGCTCCCACAGCTTCAAGGGTGCTCATACAGAGGTCAAATGTAAGGCCGACCCTAATCAGTTTTTCCTCCTAAACATTTTTGTGAAACATGCTATCTCCAGCCCCTAACAGGATTGCCATACAAAATTTTAGAAAATTAGGATAAAAACCCCTACGACTTCTCCGGGGTCACCCTTAGAGAAGAAAAATGTATTACAGGCCCCGATTAGTTTTCCCTTCCAAACACATTCCTAGAACATACTCACCCCCTATCACCATCACCTAAGGGGTTGCCATACAAAATTTACAAAAATTATGTAAAAACGCCCATAACTTTTCCAGAGTCGGCCTTAGAGAAATAAAGTGTACGACCGACCCCCATTACTTTCCCCTCCCAAACATATTCCTAGAAGATACTCACCCCCTATTACCGTCGCCCAAGGGGGCTCCCATAAAAAGCTTGGGAAATTTTAATAAATCCCCTTTACAGCTTTCAGGGTGCCCGTGGACAGGTAAAATTTAGAGGGTTTGAAATTTTAGGGGGTTTGAAAAAATTAGGGTAAAACCCACTACAACTTCCTCGTACCCTTAGACGGTTAACATATGAAACCAACCCCTAATTAAAAATTAGAAATATTTAATAAATAAAAAAAAATTAATAAAAAATGTTCAGGGTTTCAAAAGGCCAATGTATATAAGATTCGGCACAGCCGAATACAGCCCTCTCACTTGATTTTTTTTTCTAAAAAATCAATAACAGACTTTGTATTTTTCTTTTTAAGTCTTTTGTCCTCTTGTCTGAATTTTTTAAATGAATTTCATGTAACGATATTACATTTATTCTTTTTTCATTTCTGGATTAATACTTTTAACGATAAAATTTTTATTTTTGAGCTTACATTCAGTACGGTTTCGAATTTAAATCAATCCTTTTTGTTTACTTAAATGTGTCTAAAAGTAAAAAATTCGAACTAAATAAATCGTACTTGGCTAAAGAAAATCTCTACTTGGTTTAGGAAAATCCATATTTACCGTAATCTTGACACCGCTACGGATTCATCTAAGAAAAGATAATTTGGTTTATTTTTTGTGTGTAGTTTTAAATCGAAAACTAAAGTGGTTTAAAAGTATTTGATAATTTTTTTTTGATTTAAGAACATTACATAAAATTGCTTTAAGTTTCCCTTAAAAATATTTAAATAAAATTTTTAAAATCTTCTCACGATCTGAAAATAATTTAGATGTTGATTGACCATTCGTTTTCAACTTAACATGCAAGAAATAAAAGTTGATGGATTCTTTAATATTTTTTTAATATTCATACAAAAACAATATTTTAACATTTATGAGTATTTCAAAATCGTATGCATATTTGTTTTAATAAGTCTTTATGGAACTAGTTACAAGAGACTGGCGTCATTGTAATAAGTTCTTGAATGCTTTAGTGATTTTTATAGTTTTTTCAATAAAATTAAATTGCTAGAAAAAAGTATAAAAATACTGTATTTCAATCACACACACATGCATACATTTAAAACTACTCAAATTTCAACAAAACATATACGTTTTATAAATTTATTTAAAACATTTTATGTTTACTATTTATACAAATTGTTAAATACCTACTGCCATTTATTTTGCATTAAAAAAAAATACAAAAAAAAAAATAAAGAATTGAAAACGGCCTTGCAAGGCCTTTTTAGACAGATACTTGTATCTGAAATACACAATCACACAGATAGTCTTGGTAGGTAGGTGCACATGCTACGTTGATAAATAAATATTTTAACATATGGTCGGTCGGTCGTCTTAAACTGCCATGACTGAATTGAGCCGTATTCGCACTAGTTTGAATTGTGGCGCTCGCTCGACCGCTTATTAAAACGTTTATAAAACTGACTGGTAGACAGACTACTCAAGTGCATAACAGTATCAATACAGGTTTTCGTATGTATTCGATTTCAACCATATCTAAACAACCAAACTATACTTAATACTGTATTCGAGTCTACATGAGTTCACGAAGTCATATGTATGACTAAGTCGACAAATGAATCGATCACTATTTTTTTGCCTTTTATTGTGAGTTTTTTTATTACAATTTACTGCTAAACTGAAAACTGACTGCTATGTACATAAGCACGTTCCAAAGTCTCAGGTGCGTGCAGTGCAGTGTAATAACTAAATGATTTTTTATAAAAAAATAGGAATTTAAATCATATGCCATCCACTAAGAATATTGCTGTTATCCTTAACTTTTTTAAAAATGGACAAAAAAAAATGGTTTAAAGAAATTAAAAATACATTTTTAATATTCTTTTATGTATATAGGAAGAGTTTTACCGGATTTCGGTAGAAATTATTAAGGATTTTTTGTAACCAATAAAATTTTTTTTGTTCCTCTTTAATTGAATATACTTAATCGTGAAATTAAAAAATGTGTTTCATTCCATTACGCTCATACTTAAACCTTAAAATTGGTAGGACAAAATCCGAAAGTTATACCCAAAATACATACGTGGTAGAGGTAATATGTCTTTGTAAAGCACAAAAATTATGGTCCGATAATAACATTCTACGTTGAATAAACCTTGTCCGACCGTCCATCCGTACAGGTCGCAGTTTTGCAAATAAATTTTTTCATGAAATTTAGCACAGATAAGTTTTTTAACATGTATATCAAACCTTTTGTTTTTAGTAAAGATAAGTTTATCTTTTGACCTAGCCCTTATACAAATGTACTTTTGGAATAATAATTTTGGGCTGTAACTTCCTTAAATATCACTCTCTCTTCACAAAAAATTTTGCACGCGTGCTTTTTCTTATGTCATCAATATTCGCGCTGCATATAATACTGATTTGGTTAAATTTTTGGCATAAGCCCCGAGCATACATATGTATGTCCTCCCAGAATAAGCTTATTTTGCTGTAACTGCCTCAAGTATTACTTTATGTCACAAAACTTTGCGTATATTTTTACTTTATGCCACAAATTTTAAATAGAGTCCAGTATACATCGGGTCAATGTATAGGCTCATTAAATCCGAAGTAAAAGGTAATTGTATTAGTTTATTGAGTCAATGTATAGTTTCATTAAATTTAGAGTAAAAGTTTATTTAAACCATACATTACTTTATTAGATTAATACATAGCTTCACTAATTTAAATAAAAAAACTAATCAATTCATCGTACTTGTTAACTTAATATTTGTTACAAACTAAACACAAAAGTTCATTGAGATAATGAATAGGTTCATTGCGTCAGTGAATGCTTACGTTAATTAAAAAATATTTACGCTTTTTAATGAACAAAATTTCATTGTTTCAAAGTACCTGTACATTAAGTAAAATTAACAGAAAAAATCTTCGAAACAATGAACATTTTCATTGTGTTTATGTACTTTTTTGGTTTAGTATCATGAACCAAAATTATACCGTGGGTTCCATATACATAATTCCAGCTACCGGAAAACACATATAAAAAATGCTATCAAAATATATTAACACATGCGCACAATATATAATAAATCGTGTAGGGTGTAATACTGTCGGAGTTAACTGACTATAACTTTAAGGCAGGATACAAGGGGTACCTTGTGGTAGTTTTGAAGTTTAGAGCTTTAATAGTTTCCAAAGTATGTGGAGTTACCTTGCAGCAGGTTTAAATTCGATAACTGTAACAGTTTCCGATATATAGCGTGTGCAAATTTTATAAAATTTAAGGTCTAACTTGGGAGGTAGAGTTCAATGTCTGATAGATAGAGATGGCTAAAGATTATTCCGAAAAAAATTTAAGTGGAAGATTTGTGTGATTTATACCAGCTTTAGAAAGGTCGGCCCCAATTTCAAAAATTATATCAGTGCCAAATTTTGTGTAATTATCTTAAAAAATACAACCTCTTTTTTTTTGATACCTTGTTATCGTGAATAACTAGCCAGACGAAAGAATATCCATCATTGATTAAGAAAGTGATTCCGAATTTATTGATATAATTGAATATGCATCTCATACTATTAATTTTTGTTGGTATAAAAACATTCGCACAAACGCATATTGACCTCACCAGTTGTGGGCATAATGAGGCATCATAAGATTGCACTCATCCTAATCTAATAATATGTAACTTCAACGAAACGTAGTGAACGCTAAAATTAAGAGATTCTGATTTTTTAACGAAATGTTTATCTTAAAGTGTTCTCCTGCAGACCTTCTAGAAACCTCAAATCTAGGATCAAACTCAGAAGCGAAAAAACTGCCTCAACCTATAGTTTTTTTCAAAATTAATTTAAATTAATCTCTTTCAAAATATTTTTAAATTTATTTAAAAATTCCAATTGATGGGTTTTTTACAAGTTGGACAAATTTTTGCGTTGTATAGCAACTACCCCATAATTGTTTGCTGGGTTATCTTACCATAGCAACTAACTACATACCTATAAATCAGACCCTCTAAGAATTTTTTTTTTTAATTTTTAAACTTAGCAACAAAAATGTTTAAATGCATTTTTTTAAACAACTTCTTAAAACATGTATGAATGTTTGTGCTTGTTTAGTTTGCTTTAGGTAACCGGTTCTTTTATACAAAGGTGTATTTAAAATTTTTTAATTATTATGTCATTAGTTACATAACTACATAACTTGTTTTTGTTTGAAATACTTTAAAATACATTCATACTTAAATACATTAGACCCGCTCCCTAAATGTAAAACATAAGAAATGTTCTTAAAAACTTAAAATATCGTTAAAAATTTATGAAGAACTAAGTAGCTCTTACCCGGTTTTTTAACTCAAATTCTACATTCCCCGATGCTGCACATAAAACACATAAAGAAAACAAAAGTCAGCTGATCAAGTAAAGTCACTTTACTAAATCCGCTTTAATTATTTTTTTATTTATTTAAAAAGTTTAAACACTATAATAGTTATGACTTTTGCCATAAAATATTTTAATTTTATTTTTAACTTTTAATTTTTAACCGATTTATTTATTACTTTTTTTAATTTATTTGCAGAAATTAATATTATTTTTTCCAATATTAAAATTTTCAATTTTTTATTTCTTTTTTTTCTTAAATATGTAATTATAATTTAGTTTCTTTTATTTGATGAGATCAATAATAAAAGTTTTTTTGGATCCGGGCTAATATTCGTAAATTTGATTATGTTCACAATTTTAAAGTTCGACATAATACATGTGTAGTTGGTAGTACATAGTAAGTTTATAAAGACGTTATTTCCATTACAATAACAATACAACAGTTTAACAAATAATGTTCTCCAGAGATAATTGTTTTATATGCGTGAATAAATTAATTGTTGTGGGAAAATAAAAAAAAAATGTCAACTCTTTTCGTCAAGATACCTATCATTAATTAAAAATATATTGTACATTTCCTACAAGCAAAACATATAAACTTTATTTAAAGTATTTACACATAGACTGTTAAGATAACTAAGAACATGATGTTATTAAATTTAATTAAAAACTTGTATAAGTTAAACTTTACATTAAATTTTTTCTAACATGTGCATGTCAATATTGGAAAATTTAAAAAGTTAAGTGCTTTTGTTTAAGAAAAACTTTTTAGGTATATTTTTTTTAATTTTAAATTATTATAAGTTACGTTAATTTTTTATAATTACTAAACTTTTTCGTTTTTATTACTTTAATTTTATACTGACAGCGCCACCTATGTTTCAAAACGGAAGAATAACAACTTTAGTACATAAACAAACCTGCGGTTGAAGCACAGAATATCAATTAAATGATCAACATGAAATGATGTCAATTTTACAAGATGTTTAGAAATTTATTGTATAATATTAAAAAGTAAAATTAATCATAAAACACCCGTATGTAGAATAACCATAAGAAACAATTTTAAAAATATGTTAAAAGTTGTAGATACATATATAAAATTGCTTACTTTCGATAACTTTTCTTAATAAATAAATCCATGATTTTGCATAATATTTAAAAAATTCTGAAACTTGTATGCCTATATTCTAAAACAATTTTTAAATTCAAAATAATAAATAAATTCGGAAGACTGCTACATATTGTGAAATTTTCGCTAAAATTTGTTTAAGGGGCCGCACAGTGGCTGAAAATCGATTTTCATCGGCCAAAAGTTCAATTGTTTGTTATCGCCGATTTTAACAATTTTAATGGCATTCAATAGCAAACACACTCTAAGGCATTAAAAAATACATACTTAGCCCCTATCTCTACCCCCTAAGAGGGTCTCCATACAAAATTTTAAAAAATTAGGGTAAAAAATATTCCCTTTAATACCATATCCTTTTGCAACTATTGGGAACTGTCTCTAGAACATATTTTTCATTTGAATGATATTACTCCCGAAATTATGCAGGCTTTTTTACCTATTTATGTGGCTGAAATATAAGTGATCTAAGTCAAGTTATGATAGATAATTAATTTTTTCAGCCGATTATGCCATTTTTACAATTGAGATTTTTTAGCTTTTCTGCAGTTTTAATTTTTCAACAATCAGTTTAGCAATTGTTAAGATATTGAAAGTCAAAATTGAACTTTGATGTTTTAAAGCAATTGAGTTTCTCGAAAACTACTCAACCGATTTTAATTAAATTAAAAGTGTAGAAGAGTATAAAAAGTCTTCTCTTTAACAAAATATAAATTGCCGGTTCTCAGTTTTCCCTGAATTTCAGGCTGCTATAAGAAGTGTGTATAGAAGAACTAGCTGGGGGCAAATTACGTTTCGAATTAAAATTCTACTAGATCGATCAAATTTTCAATGCTTTTAATAAAGGGATTCTAATTACAATTTTTCAATTTCAATTCGAGACGAATGCCGTAATTTGCCCCCTAATATTCAGGTACGGAAAATGTGTAGTTTTTTTAACACACTTCTTACGGCAGCAGTTCAGGCAAAAGCATCGCACCGGTCTTCAAAATAAACATTTTTATTTTAAGAGTAAATTTTTTTGTATTACTTTTCGTCGTTTTAATAAATAAAAATAAAAAAACATTTACAGAATTTTTTTCTTTTATTATCATTGGATTATTTCTTGTTTGCCACACGGCACAATGAAGTGTTTTCAAGAGCAACAGTTTGTGTCGCTTTTGACTATTTTTAATAATAATATATTTTGCTTTTTTTGAAATACCTACGTCAAAAGAGTTTACTTGTTTTGTGTAAAAAAGTTATTGTATTATTTATTTAAGCATGTCTTGTTTTATTGTATTTTTGTGTTTACATATTTACTTTTTTGAAAAGTAAGTATCGCAAAAAATAATGAAAACAATTTTTACTAAAATTTAAAATTTTGGATATAAAAGCTTAATATCTTAAAATATAATCGATACCTACATACATATATCTAAAAATTGATGACTGTTTTAAGCAAACATTTAATCATATTAGGGTACAAACTTTATTTGTTTGAAAATGTGCCATACGGCAAACACGTAGTTACTCGATGTTATGCATTGTGTTCTAATAACTTAATTTAGTTATTTGTTTCTGTTGTTTTGACAAGAAAAGCTTTTACAAATATTTATTAATGTAAATATTTGTGCATGTTGGCACACACAAATACCCTGCAGAAAACAGGACTAGTCCATACATGCGTGTATGGACTAGTCCATAAAGGAGTAGGATTACTCCAAAACTAACCCAAATGCATGTAAAAAACATGGTCTTTTTAACATTATGATGTCCTAGGACCGGACCACTTAACCCAGATTTGCATTACGTCGGAGTAGTTTCAAAACTACTCTATCCTACCTACAAACAACTTGGAAATGGACTAGTTACAACATGGTCCTTGTGTAATGCAGTCATGGACCATGTCATTGTCAAACAAGAACTTGTAGTTACTTAAGTGATATGCGTTCGTGTTTTAACGATTGCGTACAAAAAACACGATCTTTAAAACACGAACGCATATCACTTAAGTAACTACAAGTTCTTGTTTGACAATGACATGGTCCATGACTGCATTACACAAGGACCATGTTGTAACTAGTCCATTTCCAAGTTGTTTGTAGGTAGGATAGAGTAGTTTTGAAACTACTCCGACGTAATGCAAATCTGGGTTAAGTGGTCCGGTCCTAGGACATCATAATGTTAAAAAGACCATGTTTTTTACATGCATTTGGGTTAGTTTTGGAGTAATCCTACTCCTTTATGGACTAGTCCATACACGCATGTATGGACTAGTCCTGTTTTCTGCAGGGAAGTTCTTGTTTGACAATGACATGGTCCATGACTGCATTACACAAGGACCATGTTGTAACTAGTCCATTTCAGCTAAAACGGACCATGTGGTCCAAGATTTTTTGCAGGGTATATATACACACATACATATGTACATGCACATGAACTAAAAACAGCCATACAGATAGTTTTTTAATTATCGAGAGATGTTCAATTTTACAAAATTTGTTTTGCGTTGGTGTTTTTGGTTTAGAATGATATCATGTTTACAATATTTAAATGATGTAACTAGAATATTGCGGAAAACACACAATTACACAAATTTAAAATAGTACAATATGTACTTATACATATTTAAATTATTGAACAAGGGCAGAGGAAGGCAGAAATATTTCATAATTTGAGAGAAATGTATGCAAACCAACGACAAGAAATTTCAAATAAAGGGTGTTTTGTTTAAAATTAAAAACTTTTATACAATTTTAAGTCACTATCAACTTAGAATTACTTCCTGAGTCGATTATGATGTCAGTCTGGCTAGTTTTCCATGTATTGCTTGTCATCAGAATGCAAGTATCAATTTTGAACATGATTAGATCAAACTTAGCACAGAAAAGTTTTTTGATATGAGAATAAACCGAATTGAAACAGGTAATCGATTCACTGGTCACCTTTTTTTTACAATATTATGTCGACAAAATTTTATGGTATAAGCTATTATATGGTTAAGGCTTTTAGAAGCCCGACAATTAATGTGATGCAGCTAAAACTTTTAGGTTAGGCCAAATACCTTGGAGTAGTTCTTAAAAGCAAGAGGAAGAGGAATAGACAGGAAAAAGTGAGAGAGGCCCTAACGCCTACTAAACAAGCAGAAATTTAATAGGAAAAAGCTAAAGATTTTAACCAAAGATGGTAAACTGAACTTACACAGCGGTTGTAAGATCTATTCCTCTATTTATTATTTGATTAAAATGGTGACAAGAAGATAAGTTCCTTGTATTGGCAACAAAAGCGGTCTACATGGTAACAAAAATCACTTCTTAAAAAAAAACACCGGTAATTTTTCCTGAGAGGAAGTATTAGTTGGAGTCCGATAGTCCATAAGTGAGCTGTGTAAGAGCTAATGGGGGCATTGATGGATCCGATATGAATGTACACCCAGAGAAAAAACAGCATGAAATCCACAAAAACAACGTTAAATCAACAAAAAACAGCTACGAAAACTAGCCAAGGTGGAAAATTGTAAATTGAACAACGTTCAACGTAAAATCAATTTGGATCCGAAATCAAAGTGGAAACAACTTTGATCTAAAATTGCTCGTGTTTGTTTTAACATTGGCCAACCTTTAAAAAAAGGTAACATTTTTAATATTAAAACGAACAACATTAAATTAAAAATTATCAACATTAATTCAAAATATAAGCATTTTTAGATTAAAGTTGAAAATTTTAGAATCAGCAAGGCACAACTTTATTTTAAGGGTGTTACGTCTTTGAATCGAGAACTTTCAACGTTGGATTACCAATACTACTGCAGTAGTACAGTGGTTCATTTTAAAGGTTATACTTACTTTAAACTTTTTAATTGAAAATATATGTATTATAAAATTTTTATAAATTTTATTAAAAGTTAATAATTTATATAGTGTAGGAATGCATTGGAAAGCTATTAATATAAGATATTTTAATTACAAAAATTTTATCAATTTCTTTAGTTATTTCGTATGATTGAAAATGTTGACAAAAATTTTTTAAAACTATTGGAAAACACAAAGTAAACAAATTATTATTTTGGTGTAAAAAAAGAAAAATTTTAAATGCCTTAAAATTCAGTTGTTGTGACGCTACGTAGTAATAACTTTTGTATTTCGTACCTTTGTAAGTGATTCCTTTAAAGTTAAAACACTTTTAACTGTTGAATTTAAAGAAGAAGATGGAGAAGGGACATTTTGGTAATCTCTGTTAGGCCAGTCCTGCACTTTGTTCGGGCTCGATATAGTTTCGTCGTCAATTACATACTGCAACGAAAATAATAAAAAATAAAGTGCTATTCGAGACAATCCCGTAAAATCTGAAATGCTTACTTCATTTTTGCGCCACATTATTAATTTCTCTCTGAATTCTATTCGAAGACCCAGATGTGGAATTGCTTCGATTAGGTCTGCTTTTTGAATAAATTGCAAACATCTATAAGTCACATTGGAAGCTAAAAAGTATAAAATTATAATAACAGCCCATACCAAAGGTGTCTCAAATATATTTATGTACATGTACAAATGTATTTTTTTACCTTGTAATATCGGCAACAGTTGCATTAGGTTAAAATCATTTAACAATGATTTTAATTTTTCTAGGTCGTCATCAACTGGACAGGTGAGCTTCATATTCTTCGGCAAAAATAACTTTGTCAATTGTTTCTGAACTTTCTAATGCACTTATTGCAATTTCATAATCACGAACTATTACCTCATCTAGAAGCTCAAAATTTTCCATTAAAGTCCGTTAATTTCACTTTTTTCAGAAAAATATACAACTTTTATTTTGCAATATATTTAAAAGTCGAAGCTGACTCGCGGTTTACTTTTTTTGATTTTTATTTCGTGTAATAACAATTTTGCCATCTTGATTCTAAAATGCTCAACCTTATTATAAGGTTGCATAACTTTAAACTAAAGTACCACAAACTTAAATCAAAGTCAAACAACTTCAAATCAACAATTGCTTTTTGATTTAAGCGTAGATCAACGTTAATTTAATGTTGTATCACCATGAAAATATATCTAACAACGTCTATTATGATATCAAAATTGCTTTCATATTAAATTAAAAATGTACTTCGTTAATTTAAAAACGCACTCTCTTAATTTTATATTTTTGGCATTTTTAAATCGACACTGATGTATTTTCGATTTAAAGTTGGCGTTGTTAATATTAAGTTGATCCAGAAATCAAAAATGTTTATGCCTAATTCAATGTTGAACGTTTTCAAAATAACAAAAACTTTTTTGTTTTAAAGACGAATAAAAATTTTAACAATGTTTTACGTTAATTTAAAGTGGTTTTACATACTTTTAAAGACGTTCAACGATGAATTAACGTTGAATGGCTCTAAGTTGAAAAATTTTATATTCAATAACGATCCATTTCGATTTTAAAATGTGATTTTTCTCTCTGTGTACACACATAAGTTGGCGTCCTAAAGACTAGCTGATGATAGCGGTATTTTCAAAACAGAGATATAAGCCGTTTTAAGATCTTTTAGTGAAACATGTTCCAAGGGTAAGTGTGGCGCATGACGTTATGTCTCGGAGAATATTCATAAACCTGAAAAGGTGCGATTAGGAGGAATACGTTTTGGGTCATTACCAAAAATTTTATAAATTGGGATAGGATGAGCAAACAGATTTGCAATTTAGATTAATGTAGGGTGTGCAAGGATGATATACTTTTAAGATATGTATATGTATGTATAAGAATATTTCTTTGACAAAAAAGAAGCAATAAAAGATGTTGCCTGTCCCGACCACCGATTTGCAACTATAGAGTAGAAAAGTTGGGCAATAGATTGCACAAAGAACTTAGCGATGTTTCGAGGTTAAAACTAAAAAACATCTTTGGATTCATCAAGGGAATAAGGCCGCTAGATGCTAGTCAATGAAAAAGAGGAGTTAAAAAGGGTAATTGAGTGGTTTTGTGGAAACTTGACTTGTTAAACTTTTTCGGCTTAATACTAAGTATTTCTTTCCTTTTCAGTATCATAACTTTTTTCTCTTGCATTTGTTGTTTTTTTCTTTGAAGTGTGAGCCCAGGTGGACTCCAGTGCAGATGTTTATGCTTATATTTGCCATTTAATCTTGATAATGAAATAGAGCTATCAACAAAAAAATGCATGAGTCGTTTTTAAAAGAAATGGTGCTAACAATTTTTTTTAAGAAGGATCCATTTTCCACCCTACCTACTATAAATAGTTTTAATTCCAATTAAAGCCTTATGCATGCCGGCATCAAAATAAAATTTAGTTCGAAAAACTTTTATTTAAATGGAAGTAATTGCACAAAATTTTGGATTGTCGGTCCATAAAACCATTTCATCCTCATTATCACATGCATGCAATTTTTACAGAACAACAACAAAGTTAAAAAATTGCGTTTATGAAATGTTTACCCCTTTTTTTAAGCGTTTAAAAAAAGCGTTCTGTTTTAAAAAACTGTTTGTAATTTTTAAAATATATAATCAAGTGTGTATCCCTATTTTTATGCTTATCTGAGCTCTTCTTACAGCGTTTCTTATTGTTCTAAACCGTTAATAAATCCTCGTACTATTATCCAAGACTTTCCCTTAAAAAAGAAAACCGTAAGGAAGTCAGAGCCAGTTAAATGAAACGATCTGGCCCGCCACTGCGAATTGCCACACAAAATATAATGCGACCTTCAAATGCGTATTTTTCAATCAAAAATTTTTTGCAGTTGAAAGCACTAAAAACTCTGCTTCAATTAACTCACATTCAATTTTACGCTAAATTTAATATTTATTTGATTTTCACATATTATTAGGTAAATATGTATGTATGTACTTCTTCAACCAACAGTCTATCTGACTACACAACGTTATGTATTTGCTTAGGAAATTTGATATTTCCTTTTGCCATAAAACATTTAAAGAGAAATCGACCAAATTGCAAAAACTCTTTTTTATTGCATAAAAAACATCAAAACAAAAACAAAAAACATTTTTACAAAAATGCCAATGAACTTTAAACTCGTGAGAATTTTCCGAAGAAATTCTCCAAAAAAAAAAAAGAAAACAAACAATTTAATGCGCACTACTCAATTGGTATTAAAACACTCGTGAGAATTTCACAATTTTCTCTAAAAGAAAATTGTTCCTTTTTGTTTTTCTTTTACTGGTTTCATTTACCCCGATTCATATTTTTTCAAAAAGACCGAGTCCTTCTTGTTTGTAAACAAACGGAAGTCATGTCTCAACCAGCGTTGCCAGGGTATCTAGCAAAAAGTTACATTTTTTCTTTCAAAAAGTTACATTTTTTCATAAAAAGTTACGTAACGAAAAAAAAGCTAAATTATAAAGAGCTTTGTTTTTGCAAAACATATTTTTATAAAATTCATTGAATTAGATAGTTAACTTTAAAAAATGTTTGTTAAATCAAAAGTGCTGTTCCCCTAAATGTACTTATCATATCTGCTTAATTTTCAAATGTTAGCTTTTTACAAAGACATTCAAATATTTTTAAAAAATATGTAAGGGGACTCTTTTCAAAACTTGCCCTAATTTTAAAAGATTTGCAAAAATGATTACTGTATTGAGTAAAAGAAAAGAGCGGGGGAGTGCTGGCAAACGTGCCGCGATGTGCCGAAAAAGGGCTACAATAGTTTTTAACCTGTACAGTTGTAATTGATCTTTTATTATGTAAATATTATTACTGCCAACAAATATGGTAAATGTGCAGGCATACAAAGTGCACTTGAAAAACCACTTTGACGAAAAAAATTTTTCGCAGTTAAGTCAAAGTGCAGATAACGTTGATGTTTCTATATTAATTGTTTTAGAATGCCAAAAATTGAGGGCAATTATCTCAAAAATGCAGGTATAGAAAGCGCACTTAAAAATTGAATTTGTATGGGCTTTCGAAGAAAAGTAATGCAGATAAACAACTTTGTATAGATAAGTCAAAAGTGCACCTAAACATAAGGCAGCTAAATCAAAACCACTGAAACAAAATTTTTTTTTTTATTATTAAAAAAATATATAAAAATTTTTTGAATATTGATTTTCTACCATGCTAAGGAATCATTGCCTTTTTTATAATTTAGAATTTAAAATATTTGATTTTTAACAAAAACGTGAACAAAATTGTCACACCCGTCACAATGAAACTCATCACTTCAGGTTGTTCCATGTCACAAACTACTTTTTTACGCTTTAGTAATGTCCTCTTATATAATAATGTACATTAAACGACCTTAAAAATATCTCCTACACCAAAAATTATATCTTGTTGTACGACTAGCACAAAAAGTTACAAAAATTTGACTTAAACCATTAAAAATATACATGTTACGTAGAGGGTCAAAAAGTTACATAAAATGTAACAAATGTAACCAAACGGCAACGCTGGTCTCAACATACAGGCACACACACACACACACGAACATGCATACGTAAATCAAATATGAAAAGGGAGAAATCTAACGGTAGTATTACGTATAAATTACTACTACTATTACACCTTACTATTATGCTGCTCAGGCGTAATATTTACAACGTAGAAAAGAAAGAGACAACTCTAGCTTTAAATAGATAAATGAATCTAAATAATTTTTAAATGAAAAAGCAAAACAACTTACCATTTTTATATTTTACATGTTTTAAGCAAATTTAATGAAGAAAATATTTTTTTGCACAAATGCTTCTAGCAACATAGGCACCTATTTACACTAAGTTTTTTTTTTAAAACGCACACTTTTGGCAAAAAAAAAAATTTTAGCTTTTGTTGCCAAATTGGTATTACTTTTTATTTTATTTGAATTTTTTATTTAATTTTTTGTTTTATTTCACATATGTATGTATGTATGTATTCCTTTGTATATTTTGTATTTTATGTTTTAATACGTTTGTTTATATTATTTTAACAATCATTGTTTTTACACACCACTCTATTGAATTATTTTTAATAAAACACCGCTAACTGCGAATGTTAACATTTTAGCTTTAAGGTTTCACTTCATATTCACTCACATTCTATTTCGTTTTTATTTTTAACAAAACAAAAAAACATTTTTTACTGTGGGAAAGTACGGCCACGTAGCTGTGTAGTTTTCTCTGCAATAGATTTCATTAGATTGTTAGAGTATTTTCCCAACTACACATTTAAGTTTATATTTTATTTACGGTTTATCTATTACGTATAAACATATGTATGTACATACACACATAAATATTTGGCGAATTCACAAGGTACGATACGATAGCATATTGTATTATTGTCATATAATTTCACAATAGCATAAAAATTTTGTTGTTGCTTTTCATACAAAACTTGTTGTGAAACAATACAACTTTGTTTAATATGTTTTTTGTGATATCATATAATATACAAAGTCATGCGCCAAGCGCCTAAAACGAAACGGCGAGTTTTTTAATATAATTTTAAGAGCCGCTAGCACTCGCATCCGTTAAAAATGTCTATACTAAAAACTTAGGCAAAACCGCGAAAGAAGATTCCTTAAGCTGCCTCCGCCGGCAAAAATAGCCGGCACTGCTCTCTGACACATCAGCTGTTTTTTGTTTACGTAAAAAATAACAAAATTCTTGTGATTTTTTATTAAAACTTTGCTTATTTTAATGGATTTTAGAGATTCTAACCAGGTTAGATATAGGCCATTTTGTGTTTTCATGGGTCTAATTTCTACAAATTATTAAGTTAAGCCAAGAGCAGCACCAGATTTATGTACATACATATGTGTTTGTTTTTTTATCGTTTGTTCGTATCAGCTGATTTAGATTTTAAATACGACACCTACATATATACGAAGAGTTGTTCACAACGGTCATATTTTTTGGTTCTATTATTTTACAATATATGATTTTACAAGACCTTGTGAATTCGCCAATTGTATTTAAGTTTGTATTTTCGTGTGAAAAGCACAATTTGTGCTTTATTTTTTGTTTTTGAATGAAGTAAACCACACACAAACTCAAAAATTTTTAATAAAACTATTCAGAGTGTTGCCATTCATGGATACTATCTGAGAGACAAAATAATAACAATAACAAGTAATAACAATAAAAAACATTACAAAAGGGGGATGATGATGGTTACCAAGGAAAAATAATGTAAAAAAGGAAATAGAAAAAACAGTTTTGCCATTCAACAAGCAACTTAAAATACATTTTAATTATAAACACAGGTCTGTAGTAAGGGAAATATTTTTTGAGCTTAGGCTTAAAGGGGTCAACACATAGATGCCAGATTTGACGATTTATCGTCATTTTGATGTTTTTTGGCCACAAAAAATGGCTTTTGACGATTGGACGATTTTTGCCCTAAATTTGGCGATTTTTATAAAGGTGTTCATTCGACTTTAGCCAAAACCTAAAACGTACATATGTAAGAATGATTTTAAAACATCATATAATTTCGAAACATTGGTAAAAAATGAAAGGTTTTTAATGGTCCTTCAGCCATAATACAGCACAACACACCTAAAACATACTGTATGTATTTATGTGTGTATGTATATCTAATGTGTTCCGATTAAAAGAAAAAAAAGCAAAAATAAAAGTGTTCCGCTTTATTTAAAAATATTAAAAATGTTTTTAGTTAGAATATTATACATATATGTATAACAAGGATTAGAAATAAGATCCCTGAAAAATGGTTTATGTAAAAAAATTATTTGCTTCAAATAAAGTCTGTAAAAAATTTCTTTTATATTTTCTTCTTCTCATTTTCAGTATGTTTTGCTTTGAATGATGAAATGTTGGCTTTTTTTGTTTCTACTTTTGACTAAACTACCTAAAAGCACTTTGTTTTCTCCGTTTTTTATAATTATTAGCTAAAAAAAAAAAAGTAATTAAAATCACAAATTTTAGTATTGACGATTCTCTGACGATTTTTACGACTTGATTTGACGATTTTGGCGATTTTTCCCAAAGATTTGACGGTATTAGACCAAACTTATCTGGCAACTATGGGTCAACAATTTATATGCTTTACACGTTAGTCACACAATTTAATTTTGCTCCAATTTTTCCCAGTCGGAATATAGTGAACTGATTAAAAATTTATTAACTTTTAGCTAACTCACATATGTTTATTTAACTTATAACTAATTCAAAAGTTATGTAAATCTGACTACATGCGTCCACCGAATATTTTTAAACAACGATTGTCATCACTGCTGGTTATGTGAGTCCCCAAATTTTTTATAGAAACTTTTGGATAGTTAAAATTAGTTAAAGCGTCAAACATTAAAAAATAAAAGAATAAAGTATAAATTTAAAGAAACAAAGTGAATATTAAATTTTAATAAAAAAGCTAAACGTAAGTATGGCAAATAACCAAAGCTAATTAAAACAAGTAAGAGCGCTATATTCGGCTGTGCCGAATCTTATATACCCTTCACATTGGTCTTTAAATATACCCAGCCGAGTAATTTTGTACTGCAAATAATATAATAAAAAACATTGTGCGAGTTTTAAAGTCCATAGAAAACTTTACAAAATTTTAACGTTCGTATGAATAGTAGAAATAGATGAGGAAGATTTGAGGTCGAGAGTTTTTAAAGTTTTCGACATTATTCATATTTAAAGGTTAATAAAACTTATTAGATGTTCTAGTCCCTCTGCTCTTCACCAAGTTTTTCACCAAAATGTATGAATTATTTGATTATTACTTTTTGTAGAATATTCGAAGTCGATAGCTGTAATAGTTTTCCAGAAGTAGCGTATCGAAAATTGTTTAAAAATTGTTAATTTTTATGGGAGCTACCGCTTCTTCACCCCCCATCCGAAAATCTTTTTCTTCAGAGCGTAGCCCTTAATGTCCAATTACTTTTTGTAGAACATTTGATTTCGATATATGTTATAGTTTCTGAGATATAGCATATCGAAAATTTAACAAAAATTGTTAATATGTATGGGAGCTACCCCTTTTTTTGCCCCCACTCGAAAATTTTTTTCTTTAAAGCGTAGACCTTAGCGTGCAATTACTTTTTGTGGAACATTTCATTTCGATATCTGTTATAGTTTCCCAGATATAGCTTATAGAATATTTTATTATAATTGTCGATTTGTTTGGGAGCTACCCCTTTTTTTGCCCCCACTCGAAAATTTTTTTCTTAAAAGCGTAGCCCTTAGCGTGCAATTACTTTTTGTGGAACATTTCATTTCGATATCTGTTATAGTTTCCGAGATATAGCGTATCGAATATTTGATAATAATTGTCGATTTGTATGGGAGCTACCCCTTTTTTTGCCCCCACCCAAAAAATTTTTACTCTAAGGCGTAGCCCTTAGCGTGCAATTACTTTTTGTAGAACATTTCATTTCGATATCTATTATAGTTTCCGAGATATAGCGTATCGAATATTTTATAATAATTGTCGATTTGTATGGGAGCTACCCCTTTTTTTGCCCCCACTCGAAAATTTTTTTCTTTAAAGCGTAGCTCTTAGCGTGCAATTACTTTTTGTGGAACATTTCATTTCGATATCTGTTATAGTTTCCGAGATATAGCGTATCGAATATTTGATAATAATTGTCGATTTGTATGGGAGCTACCCCTTTTTTTGCCCCCACCCAAAAAATTTTTTCTCTAAGGCGTAGCCCTTAGCGTGCAATTACTTTTTGTAGAACATTTCATTTCGATATCTGTTATAGTTTCCGAGATATAGCGTATCGAATATTTGAAAATAATTGTCGATTTGTATGGGAGCTACCCCTTTTTTTGCCCCCACCCAAAAAATTTTTTCTCTAAAGCGTAGCCCTTAGCGTGCAATTACTTTTTGTAGAACATTTCATTTCGATATCTGTTATAGTTTCCGAGATATAGCGCATAAAATATTTCACCAAATTTGTGCAATTGTAGAAAAAATACCCCTTCCCCTGGTCCTATCTGAAAAAAATTTTTCCATTATTAAGGTCCCTTCTTTAGGAGTATCCGTGCCAAGTTTTGTGGCAAGAGTGACTATACTTACTGAGATATATAGGGATATATGCACGGATTTTGTCCTAAAAAAAATGGGTTACTCTGGGTTTTCGCTTATATCTCGGTCAATAGTGAACCGATTTTATTGATTTTAAATAGCGATTGTCTCCAGGATATTTGTGATCGTTTGACACCATTAACTGGTCTGTATCTTTTTATTTGACTCCGGAAACTTGATTTCAACAGACGGACAGACGGACAGACGGACAGACGGACAGACGGACATCGCTAAATCGACTTCCCTATCTATAAGGATCCAGAATATATATACTTTATGGGGTCGCAAATGAATAATAAAGAAATTACAAACGGAATGACAAAGTGATATATACCCTATCACTATGTGAAGGGTATAAAAATTAAAAAGTTTTTCCTTAAGAGGAGTCGAAGTAAAAGAAAGTCAAGATGTTGACTAAACAAAGAAAAAGCCAGTGCATTGCAAAGTTAAATTGGTTAGGAACTCAAAAGGCAGGTGAGGCTAAAACACCACTTTAATTAAGTAGCACGGGTGTTTGGATTATGCTATAATGGCGTCTGTGATTTAAGACCCTGATTCTTGCATCCAATGTGAAAGGGATGCGCTGAAATCTGTCCCTTGAAAAGGTTTTCCATGCTTTAATGATTAAGTATCATTAATATACATAATCAATTCATTTTAACACAAAGGGAACTAAGCAAGGCGAATTCATTGATCAGGTGGTGTTACGAGCACAGCTGATCTACTTTTTTCATGCATAAATCGAGGCTTGGTTTTCAAATTGGTTTGTTTACATATTTTCTTTTGACACATCAACAAACGAAAATCACAACAAAACCAAAATTTTCTTCAACGCAAATCAGTTGTTGTAAAATCATCACCACCTGATAAATTAATTTACCTTGGAACTAAGTTTAAATTTAAATAATTTTATTTAAACATTTTTTTTAGTTTAAGCCAGTGATTGGCACACGCATACAGTTTTATGTTTTGATTGTGTTGATTGTTTGTTTTTGAGCGTAATTATTTTTCTCTTATGGCACTAGGGTTACCATAGTTGAAAGATTAAAACATTAAAAAAGTTTTTGGTTATAATATTAAAAATTTATCCAGTTTTGTTGAAGTTAAAGTTTCACAAGTCCGAAATTCATAATCTCATAGACATTTATTGTATATTGACAATATTTTATGCGGATAACATGTTTATTATTGATTTTGCTTGTAACTATTTTTGTATAACAAAAATGAAGACTTGAAGCTATAAGCTAAACCAAGCATTAAGTGTAATTTAAAAATTTGTCCATTAAAGATTTTGAAAATCCTAACTGGTCACACTAGTCGTCTAGCAAAAGATACTACAAACCCTATTTCTTTATTCTTGCTCATCTCGATGCTCCGCAAGCTTGTGGGGTTTTGCCGATCACCGGTTTTAACTTTTTTGTGTCGTCATTTAATTTTCCAGAGCACGTAATATACCTTCTATATAATACGAAATTTCAAATTTTCGCAATGGCGCACATCACTTAAAATATTTCAATATGCGCTATTTCAAAAACAAAAACCGTGAATAATTTTTGATAATTTAGAACTAACTTACTCGTTTTAAACTTTGACATAAATAAAGGCAATGAAAAATAACACTTTTAAATAATTTTTATGTTTCAGTAGTTTTGATTTAGATGCTTTTTGTTTAGATGCAATTTTAACTTAACTACACAAAGTTGTTTATTTGCATCTTCGAAAGCTCATACAAATTCAGTTTTTAAGTGCGATTTCTATGCCTGCATGCTTAAGATAAATTTCCTAGCATTCTTTTTCTTGCATTCTTAATTATGATCAATAAAATATCAACGATAGCTTTACTGTAACTTAACTGCCCAAAATTGTTTTTAGGTAATTGCTCATCAAATTACTTACACAAGAGTACTTTGTATGCCTGCACATATACCATATACATACATATATGTTGATAGTTTTAAATGTATTTACTGATATAAAGGATAAATTATAGCTGCACAGGTTAAAAACTGTTGTAGGCTATTTTCGACAAATCGCGGCACGATGGCCAGTAGTCCCCCGTTTTTTTCCTTTACCTAACATATTAATTGAACTGCATAATTCTGACTTAGCTGCAAAATTAAATTTAAACAATTCTTGTTAAGTCAAAAGTTCTGTTTTCTTAAATGCGCTTAACATATTTTTTTTAAAAAGGTTTTTTTTACATACAAAGCAGCCTCTACTTAAACCTCGCCTCATTGCTCAAAGATTTTAAACAGAGGTTTAATTTTATTAAATTTTTTTGCCAAATACGAAGCTCTTTATGATTTAGTTTTTTTCCATATGTAACTTTTTATGAAAATATTTACATATGTATCCTCCTGGATAAAAAAAATTGTAACTTTTTGCTAGCAACACTAGCAACGCTGATGATCATTATACATATTTCAAAACAATTGCTTTTATGATTTGCGTTTAAGTAATAAAACAATATATAAAAAAAAAAAAAGTATATTAAACAGCGCCATCTATTGGTTAAAAAGCTCCGAAACTGCTACGGAAACTTAACTACCTTAGCATGAAAAGTAATGCCAAACTTGAAGCACTTACAAGAAATGTATCTACCGCCTTATCGACATTACATGCTGACCTGCACTCTAATTTACCTACACAAAATAATTTACGTAATAAAAAACAATTAAAACCAGGGACCAAAACTATTATGTATATAAAATAAAAATCAAAAAATTATTATTATCTGATTTTTATTTATTTGGCAGACACAATGATTATTTTTTGAATTATTATTTTTTTTATATTAAAATATTTTTCTAATTTTTAGGAAGAAATAATTGTTTTTTTCGAATTTGATTTTGATTCTGCAAAAATAATTGTGACTTTTTGTCTTTTTTTGTATTGGTAAATGCTTTTTTTTTGTTTGTACACAAAATTAAATCGGCAAAAATGGAGAAAATTACCAATATTATATAACTAATTATGTTACTATTAAGTAATTTTTGAATTAAATTAATTTTTTAAGCACTCCATGTTTAAAAATTGCATGAACTTTTTTAATTAATTAAAATTTAAAGAAGCGCAGGTACTTGAAACGCTTAAAGCGAATGGTCTAAGTTCCACCTTTAAGTATACCGTTCAATTTAGAATATTTTTCTAGGTTGATTTAAGCATTTCCTTCCATCTATCTGTCCGGTTGGGTGTCCATGTATTCTAGTACGCAAAGTGCAGGTCGCAATTATAATAATATTTTGATCAATTCGGCACCGATCATTTTTTTTGGCACTGGCACAAAGTAAAACTCTCTTATATATTACTCCATCATCACAAAATTTTCGAAAACATATCGTGAGCAATCCAAAAATTAACCATGGGGACATATGTATAATAGAGACCTGTACCAAGTCCTATTCAAGATAATTCAAGAACCGCATAATTTTCTAATTCTTGTGTTATTGTGTGGTTAAACGGTTTAAGTGCTGAAATGTAGAGTAGCTAAAACAGTTTTTGTGCTGCAGTGTAGAGTAGCTAAGAATAAAGAGTGGTGTCGAGACTGTGGTCGATAAAAAAAATTACTGTGCCTATGGTGTGGCAACAACAACAAAGACTTAAGAGTTATGTTGTTGTTATGTTAACAAATAATAATACACACAATGTTGAGTGGGTACATACACAAGCAAACATATACACAAGCAGGCAAATCAATATAAAACTCATGCGTAATTACATTACATTACATACATATGAACATTCAAAATCAACCCCCGTTTTTTATAACTATCACACCAGGAACATCCCGCCAACAGTAAAGTTTCGAGACGAATTGAAATGGAAGTGTGCGATCATGATGACTCGATGTTCCGTGGTTGTTTGCTTAATTGTGCTTAACTGTGAATATATTTTTCATTTAAGTTAAGTTAAGTAAACAAAAGAGATGGCGAACAATACAACGCAGTACTTAATTTTGTGTGTGCACACGTAAGGTATATGAAATGAATTGAAAATTCGAGATGATGCCTTATTTAGTGTCGTCTTGGGCTGGCCTCTAATGTATAAGTCCTGAAAGACCACTTAACCTCATCAGTTGTAAACAAAAAATGCTACTTAAATACATGTATTAATACATTCGCAAGTATTTTCGAAATAGAAATGAGCCAGCATATCTTGTGAAAAGTGGTCCATTGTTGAGCGTACCGCCCGTAGTTGGCGTTTACCCGAAAATAAGTTTAACCCACTCACGAAACCCACTTTAACTTCTGCACACTTTGTGCACGCGGTGGTACTTAACATTAAATAAATTGTGGTATAGGGTATAATACGGTCGGATTTTACCGACTATAACTTTTTATAAATAAATGTCTAATACTTGTCAGAATCAATATGTTTATGTACCTGAATTTTTATAATAAGTGATAAAATAATAAGCAGTATGAAGAATTTCGCAATACGTGCCCTTTAATACATGACCAGAACTGTATAAGATTGATTAAGTAATTTTAATTATAATATGAAATTCGTTAGCACATTTTTATTTCTGCTCAAAAATAAAAATAAAAAAAATAACTATTATTTCTTGCAAAAAAAAAACACCTTGAATGTATAATAAAGCTTCGAAGTTGAACTTGGTAATTTTTTGAGAAATAAAAATCTAAAAAAACAACTTAAGGGACGGCTAATAAAATATTGGTATTAACTTTTTTTTCTTGAAGCAAGCATTTAAAAAAAGAAGCAATGATGTTACTTTAGCTTAAATTTCAGTATTAACATATATATCATCCATTTTTGCACTATGGGTTATCTTGTCTCTTTCCATTTAACTCTGCACATGGCCAGACTTTAAGATTTTGTTTGTATATTTAGCGTAGCCAGAAGCATAATTTTATTTTATTTTTATATTTTGTCGCCTGTCTCATTATACCAGCGTTGCCGGGCTGGCTAGCAAAAAGCTACAGGTTTCAAAAAGTAACAATATCTTCATAAAAACTTACATAAAATTAAATAAATCTGGTTTGCTGCACACTTAACTTTAAACAATTTTTGTTAAATCTTATTTAGTTTTTGAATGTTGGCTTTAACAAAATTAACCAACTTTTTTATTAATAAGTAAGCGTGCTCTTTTCAAAACGTGTCGCATTGCTTAACGATTATCAAAAAAATTTTAATATATTGTGTGCAAGAAAAGTGCTGGGGAGTACTGGCAAACATGCCGCGATTTGCTACCATAGTTTTTTTTACCTGTACAGTTATATTTAATTTTTTATATAAGTATATTTTAAAACTGCCAACAAATATGGTAAATGTGAGGCCATAAAAAGTACACTTAAAAACTTACTTTGACGAACAGTTACTGAAAAAAATTGCGCAGTTAAATTAAAGTGCAGATAACTTTTAAAGAATATTGATACAAATTAACAACTTTGTGCAGATAAGTCAAAAGTAAACCTAAACATAATGCAGCTAAATCAAAACCACTGAAACTAAAATTTTTAATGGATACGATTGTTAAAAGTTTTTATAATATATACATATATATAAAAATAACGTCTTTTTGAATCCCTTTTTTTACAATCATAAGAAGTCGTCGCTTTTTTTTTTTTTTATCATATAACAGTTTTGGTTTATAAAAAAAATGTGAATAATGATAACACCCGTCACAATGAAGCTCGCCATTTTGAGTTGCTTTATGGTAAAAACTATTTTTATATGATTTACTAATGTCTTTTCAATCAATAATGTACAGTAAAAGAGCTTAAAAATATCCCCGACAGCAAAAATTATACCTTACTTTACGACTAATATAAAAATTCCCGAATAATAGAGCAATATCGTTAAAACTATACATGTTACGTAGATGGTCAAAAAGTAACATAAAATTTAACATATATAACTAAACGTGAACGATGCACTAGAGGACCTTTTCTCTAATTTTAACATATCAACTATGTTAGTGAAATTTTTTTAACATATACAAAGAATATCTAATGCACTGAATGTGAAAAAAAAATATTAAAAACAGTTTTTCATGTTATATTGAGTTATGTAAGCAAACATTAAAACGATTAAATTTCTTAAAGATAACTTGACCACTTGAAAATATAGATAGAAAAGATCCTTCGTTGAAGGGTTTAATAGAAAATTTGTCAAATTAAATAATGAACATCCATTCAACATATAGACGAAGGGCTAAAAGAACTGCATTTTGTCAATTTTATGCCTGATTTTCCAACTCTAGATAGTCTCGTTGTAAAAAATTTTGAAATAAATTAGTTTTTAAACACATAAACGTAATTGTTATTATAACCCTTTGTGTATATTCAATAGTTTTATTCATATACGATTATATTTTTGACACATGATGAGTATTTTTAAAAATAAGTTTCATGTGGTATATCTGCACTTTTTATCTTGATATGGTAATATTGTAAAAGAAATGAAACTTGAGGAATTTTGATCAGTCTTCTACGCGAAACGGAACGAATTGCATGTAATAACTGTAAAGAGAAAATTTAAAAGAAGTTGAAGCAAATTATGAAAAATTAGAAAACGTAGTAGCAATCACTAAAACATATTTTTAATTTCGTTTTTAAAAACTAAGCGTACTTCTAGTTATTTGTAATAATCTTAATGCCTTATCGTTTTCGGTAGAACACCATTTCGAAAAAGTGAAATAAATCTTTAGTATGAAGAAATTCTGAAGTGAATGTATTGTCAAATTCTTTGCCATAGTGTGAATGTGTGTGTGAGTTCCTTTAAATTATTTCATAGCGTAACAAAAAAGAAATTTAATTTTGTAAAAATATTACACGAAAACAGGAAAAATAAGTTAAGCAAAAATTTTGCAAAAGGTCTGAAAGAAGAAAAATAATTAAAAGGCCAAAAAAAGATAAAAAAATTAGTTTTTACACAACGAATAAATAAGCACAAAGAATGATATGTGAAGCAAAAAGAATTGGTATAAATAAATAAAATCGAATATTGTGCAAAGAAAATAAAGAATGTAGATACAAATAGCTTAACAAAGCAAAGGCAATAGCTGATAATACTTAACGGCGGGTCGTCAATCCTAAAATTAATTTTTTGTTTGAAGAAAATAGATTTAAAAAGTTTTTACAAAATAATTTGAAAAAATTTATTTTATGTTAAAAATTGGTACAAAATGTCAACGTTCAGCCGGTTTTTACATATCAACAACTAAATACAAGTTTATAATTAAGGGCGAGAAAAAAATATCTAGTGGCAAATACAGACTGAAGAAGAATAACAACTTAACCAAAGTGCCCAAAGACCAACCCACGGGCGGACCATACAAACCCAATTGCTTTAGTTGTGCACATTATAAAAAGTTTTTAAGATCCAAAACCACTCCCATTTGTTTGGAATTACTTTTTAAAATAATTCTTTACTATGGTTTTTAATTAAATATTTATTAAGTTTTTGTATATTTTTTAAACAAAAAAATTAAATTTTGCAAGAAATTATCTGTCATTTTCTTTTCCTCTACATACCGTGTTTCAATTCAACGTTGTTTTTATTGTTCTCTTTGTCACCCAAATTCGTTTGACTTTTTGTCGAAGCGGCTGTTCAATTTATGTCAAATGCACTTTTAATGACATAGACAGTGTTGTTATTGTTGTGTTATATCTGTGTGTTCATATAAATCAAAATTTATACTGAAAAAAATTTTAAAACAAGGTAAAAGTCCCAAAAACGCTTAGTTTTGGCAAAAAATTGTTTAATTAAAAAAGGTGATAAGTGATACTTTTGCTTTGATAAAAGTTTTAATTTCATATATTTTTGAATTTGAACTAAAGAAGGCTTGCTTTCAAGTTTCAAAAAATACATTCATAAAAGTGATTAAACAGGGTAAAAAGTGTTAGTTTTAAAACATTTTGTAGCAGAGAGCCAAGCCGGTCGGCGAGCATACGCTGGCCATTTTTAGTTTAGTCGCGCCGACGCTGACTTGTATCGGCTTAAAAGCTGAGCTAGCTAGCACTCAGCCGCCGATTATATCAGCTAAGCTGCTCAAATGTTGCTTGTTGCAATCGACTCGAATCGATTTTCAAAAATTCTTGAAAGAATTTCTATGGTAAAAGCATTGACAACTCAATCGATCGGGCAAATTTCGATTCGAAATTAATGCGACGATTTGGCACCTGAATTTATAATGAAATCGATTACTGATTCCAAAAAATCGATTTTACTTAAAAAATTTCGAAATACGAGAAATGTTTAACAAGTGTATTATAAAAAAAATTTATGTAAAACTAACTAAATTGAAAATTCATACGTCGAAATGCAGCGTTTGTTGTATTGTCTAAAATTTTTAATATATATAGGTATACAAAAAGTTAATTAAAACTTTCTCACAGTTAGGTTTGGCAATATTTTAAAATTGGAAAAGTAGAAAGAGTTCAGTACTCAAAATGTTAAAACTGTAGTATATGTAAAAGCAAGCCGTCGTCATTGAGAACTTAATATGTAACCTTAGCTATGTTGTAAGCTTGTTGTTGGTAATTTGCATGAAAAATACTCTTAATTTTTAAAAACTTTAATATTACCCTTTTTTCTGCCTTTCGATTCGAATCGAATGCTCTCCGTCACTCTTTGGTCATAAAAACTATTTACTTATTAACCTGGAATATTTGGTCATGTCGTACCTACGTAAATCTCATATTTTGTAACTGGAAGTTGGAGCAATATGATTATAGACCGATCTAAAGTTTTCCACTGTTGAAAACAGTGACGGAAAAGTTTTGATTCAAATCGAATGCAGAAAAGAGGGTATTATTTTACTATGATATTCAAAAAATATTTATATACATTCAGCCGACATTTGAGCCGCCGCCAACTCTTTTAGATCTGCGCTGCCGCCGCCGAACAATGTATGACGCGCCACCGCCGCCGATTATTTTGCTTCGGCTAGGTTCTCTGTTTTGTAGTCCGTGAATTTGAGTTGAGGTATTTTGCTGTTAAATATGATTTTTAAAATAAAACAGGAGGTCCGAATTTTATTTTTAACAAATTGATTACAGAAAAAAATAAATTTTGAAATGTTTCAAATATCGTTTAACCTGTCTTTCTACGACGATTTTTAGGCCATCAACGGGCATTAAGGTTGGACAAGTCTGAAGATGTTTGGGACCTACAGATATTAGGTCAGTCATATACATATTTGTGATAAATATCATTAAAACTTTTCAATTAAATTTTTTATTTTAGTTACAATATTCCAAAGTAGTTAGAAGTTAAACTTTCTTTTTAGTGCCTTAAGCCAAAAATTATTTATTGTTATTTCTTAAACAGTATCTTCCTATGAATCCGTTGACATGACCAGTATTTTTCGTTATCTTAGTATATGTACAGACATTTACCACCACGTCGTGTTTTACTAAAAATACTTTATTGCCTACCTTCATACTTCACTTTTACAACAAAAACCGCATACATCATCACTCTGAAACCTTTTAGATCCATTGTGCATCCCTTCAAAAAAAAAAGAAAAAAAATTAAGAAAAAGGACAAATAAGACATTAAGTTAAAAGGAAAAAAGTAGTAAGGCGAACAAGTAATAAAAAAGTAAATGATTCAAGTACCTGTGGAAAACTTCCTCTCTATTGACTTTCTCCTAGCCACCTTATTCTCTTGATGAGATCAATGACATTTTCCCGCTTACACCGCGAATCTCACCTTAGCTGTTCGCAGAATCTTTTAGCCAACCACTTGATCCTATCGCTATGCAATCATTGGCAGTGGAATGATCTATGGTCTTTAAGTTATCTTCATCTGCACATATCCTACAATATTATGGAGTGCCGCAAGCCCATTTACTCGTCGCACTTTTTTGAGATCAGTTTTATAGACACAATATTTTAAGCAGAAATTACTAGATATTAGTTAAAATAAGAACTTAAAAATAAATACCTTCACAAAATCAAACAAGTAAGAGCTCTTTATATTAAGCTGTTCCAAATTTTATACACTCTTCACATTAGGCTTTTTGCATACCCAGCCATCTGATCTGCAACAACGTTACTGACTGATTCATCATCGCACAGCCAAAACGCGTAGAGCTAGAGACTTGAAATTTAGACTGTGGGCACGTTTATATATACATACATATATAGATCCATTATGAAAGGGTCTTGGGAAATTCGGACCCGAAGGGGTTAAAATGGGCCAAATATGGAAATATGCGAAAGTTGATATCTCCTAATCTATAAAAGATAAAAACAAAATTTAAAAAGTATAATTTTTTTCTCAAAAAATTAGCGTGTTTGCCACTTTTTCGATATTTTGGACCCTAAAAGGCAAAAAACGGTAAAAACTAAATTTTGACGGTTCCTAGGGCCCACTTTGTAACTTCTAAACGAATAAAGATTCATTAAAATTGTTTATTTGTAGAAAGGCTGCCCCTGCCCCTGCTTCTAACCAAATAATTTTTTTTTCGAAATTAAAGTCGACATCTTTTATATTTTCCGTTTTAAAAATTGCATAGAAATTGTGCATTTGAAGGGGGGCAGCCCCTCTGCCTGCTCCTACCAACCAATTATTATTTTTAAATGCACGCATTATTTTGGAAATACTTTCTACCTGGTTTCAAGTCGATAGCTGTTATAGTTTCTCAGAAAAATTTCACAAAATTTACGCAATTGTAGGGGAAATGCTACTTCCCCTACACCTATCAAAAAAGCTTTGGCCGCGGTCTAAAAAGTATATGTGAGAATTTTTGAGACAACAGTGGCTATATTCTAAATTATATAGAAATAAATGCAAGGATTTGTTTGAAAAAATTTGGTTAATTTAAGTTTGTGCTTATATCTCGATCCTTGTACCAGCGTTCCGCCTACGAATATTTCTTTAATTTGACACCAAACGTTTTCCGTCCGACTTTATTTTGCACCGGAAACTTGATTTTAACAGACGGTTGTTTTATCTTAATGTTTATAACTTAACAACATGTTTATATGTATAAAATTAAGTTTTATTTTGTTTGTTTAACAAGTGCAGCGATTTATTAAAGAAAAAACACCAACATATAAATGAAAAACAAATAATATACGAGATCGGTACTAAAAATGGATCAATAATGAAAAAGACTTAATACTAGATATTAGAAACATTTTTTAAAAAAACTTTCAATAAAGAATAAGACAACCAGCTATGTTAAATTGTTTTTCAAAAAAACACAAAGGTGCTGCTGGCTAAAAAAATGTGTAAAATTAAAATAAATTAAAAGCAGTAGTTTTAACAATATTAAAAAAATATTACAAAAAATGTGACCAATAAAACATTAAATAATACAGGGTGTCCGCCGGTTAGGCAAACTACTTTGCTTTGCCGCCATTTTGGTAAGCACTAGTCTTGACAGGGGGCAAATTACGGCATTCGAATCGAAATTAAAAAATTCTTATTAGAATTCCTATATTAAAAGCATTGACAATCCGATCGATCGAGTAGAATTTCGATTCGAATCGAACGCCGTAATTTGCCCCCAGTTTATATTTGGCAGTCGTGAAGTAGAGACGTGGCAAGTTTATTATGGAAAAATATTTGGTAAACCAACGTGTTTTAATCGGTAAAACATTTTATCAAAATCAATCAACGATATTTATAAAAAATCGTAATGAGTGACGAGGCAACCGAAAACGGCATAACGGTAACTGTCAATGGGGAGCGATGTTGTGATATGTAAGGCTAACAGAGGCGGATATTGTATTTCATACAAAATTGCCGACATTAAAAAAAACATTTATCAATATAAGATTTATTCTCGTTCAAAAACTATAAACAAACAATGTAGTATACCTTGCCAGCGGACACCCTGTACTAACAAATAAAATAAAGAATAAAATAGTCGAACTTTTTAAAACAAATAAAAATTTATAAATAATTTAGGTTAACATTTTTTAAATAAACAAATACAAAAATTTTTTTTAAGATTATTTATACCTCTGTTCTCAGTTTAAGAATAGAGGTTTAAAAGGAAATTAAAGAAAACAAAGAATTTAAACAAATAAAGCAAAACCATAAAAATGTGTTATTTTAACAAAAACATTTGTTGATTGATTAAAAAAATTTAAAACTTACATATTTACCAATTTATTAAAAATTTCATAAATATCTTTATATTCTGAAAACCCCAAAACCGTGTAGATAAATGGAAATAAAAAAGAATCATAAAAATAGATAAATTAAAAAAAACACATAACAAAAAACCAAAAAGTGTTAAAAAAATTAAATACATCAAAGCTTAAATAAATAATCTCTGGCAAAAAAGACGTTAATTGGGTTTGCCGCCTTAACATAAGCGGTCAGCCTAAACACTTTTTTCAAATTTCATCAATAGTATTTATTCAGCTTTAATATCATCTACATCTTCAACATAGACGCCGTTGTTGAACACCATCAAAATCACCAGCATAATTATTTATTTAAGCATCCAAGATGACATCTTTAGATATACGTAACAATTCGGCCGTTATGAAGCGTGCCGAACAGTTGAAACGATGGGAAGAATCAGATACAAATCAACAGCCACCAGTTCCTAGACCTGAACGTGGTAGTCGCATAAAATTTTCCTCAGGCTGTATATTTTTGGCTGCTTGTTTGGCAGGTGACAAGGAGGAAGTTTTAAAGATGATCGAACAAGGTGCGGATATAAATACAGCAAATGTTGATGGTCTAACAGCTCTGCATCAGGTGAGTTTAAATTAATATTTGCTTTTAATAATAATTTTTATATCATTAGACCAAAAGAACAAAAAATGTTAAATCAGTTTTCAATAAAAGTTGTAAAATATAACGGTTTTAATCTTTCAATTGCATTTTAGAACTTTCTAATAGTAGTTTAGAAATTTTTTAATTCAATTTCAAAACTTTCTTTTTCAATTTTAAAACTTTTTATTCAATTTCAGAAATTTCCAATTTAATTTTAGATTTTTCTAAATAATGTTAAAAAAATGTTCATATTCTATTTCAGAAATTTTTAATTCAATTTCAGAATTTTTTATTTGCTCTTTTTTGTACTTTAGTATTTAAAATTTTTTTAAGAATACATACATACATGCTTAAGAAATTTCTTATTGTATTTCGAAATTTTTCAGAAATACAAATTAAAAATTTTAAACACAATTAGAACATTTTTAAATCTAAATAGAAAAATCAAAAATGTAATAAGAAAGATTTTAAACTCAAATAAATAAGTTTTGAAAAACAAATGGAAAAATCTAAAATGCAATGAGAAAATTTTGAAATACTTAAAGAAAATTCTTAAATGCAAAATAAAATTATAAATGAAGTCATTAATTTGTAAAATTTAAATTAAAATTTTAAATTACTAATAAAAAATTCGGAAATACAATTACAAAAATTTTAAAATCTACAAATGGAAAATCGGGGAATATAACTTAAATTCTAAAATAACAACTACCAAAATCAAAAATACATATGGAAGATTCTAAAAGAATACAATTAGAAATTTCTGAAATACAAATAAAAAATTCTGAAACACAATTCAAAAATTCTGAAAAACAATTCTAAAATTCTAAAATACAAATGGAAAATTTTGAAATTGAGTTAAAAGTTTCTGAAATTACTCAATACAAATGGAAAGTTAAAAATACAATTCAAAGTTCTGCAATACAATTAGAAAGTTGGGAAATAAAAACGGAAATAAAATCTGAATTGTCGGAAATCCGTTTGCCTGTATAAATCTTGACTGCACAATAGCCGGCTATGACTCAAATTCTTGGAGCTAAATTTGCTTGGTTCAGAAATATCCTAGTGCCTAAATAACCCATTTTTTGCCATATAACCCTACAGTCACACTTGTTACACCAATATAATTTTAACCCTTTTTTCCCCTTTTCGGTCCAAAATTAAAAAAAAAAAAAAAAAGATACCTGTCTGTTTATTTCTTAAGGAAAACATAAAACTTTTTAATATTTTACTTTTTAGTTTACCTTAGTGCGCTCACAATATAAAAACCTATTTTTTCCAAATCAAAAGGTTTTTTTTTTTAATTAACTTTCGAGCGAGCTCTTCGATCGAACATTTTGTGTGTATTTTGTTATTGTAACAGAACACACGCACTTTTACCATTCACATGTATTATAAAGCAATACAAATTTTGAATAAAAAATTTTATACAAATTATGTAGCTACAAATACTTAATTTGTTGTTTATAAATTTGATGTTGCCAGCACGCGCTTAACGTGTTTTCTTTTATTTCCTTTTCTCATTCAGTTTATGGTTTTCTAAGATTATTAAAAAAATTTGGCTTTTCTTTTTTTTTTTGTTTTTTTTTTTTAAGTTTTTTTTTGTAAACAGTGTGTCTTGGAACACACAATATAGTTATTTATTTTAAAAAAAACTCGAAAAAATACAAAATTTTTCTTATATGTAAACAAGAAAAAATTTAACTCTGACGTAATAACTTTGTAATTGTTGCAGTTTTACAAAACAAATTAAAAAGAACTAGAACAGACGATTTTTATTATAACCATGTACACACAAACATATTTACAGATGTGTTTTTCATTTTATTATACATATTAAAAACGTATCTCAGCAAAAAACTCAAATTGGTGTGCAATAAGTTAAAATGGTAGAAAACTGTACACAAATCGGCATTTTAACTTATTGTTTTAACTTGGCGATATTATTAAACATACTTTTCTACAATCCTCGCTTGCGAAATAGGAAATAGAACTGCGACTGCTCTTAAGTGTTAAACTAAATTCAAGTATAATTTTCAAAATATCTCGGTAATCATAAAAGTTAGAGACCTGGAGACGGCGGCAGCCGAAAAATTACAAAAACTAACCAAATAAAGTTATATAGCTTCCCTTTTTTTGATTTCATTGTAATAAAAATATAAAATAAAGTATTTTTATTTATCTTAATTTAATATGTCTAGAACTAAAAATTAAAACAAAGTACAAAAACCTACCGAATATAAACGGGAATAAGTCACTTAGTTGCCTTTTAAGGTTCAATTATACGTGACTTGCCATAACGCCATAACCGTTGCCATAAAAACCAAAACTCCAATTGGTTTCTATGGTTATAGTTATGTCGTAATGGTAAGTCACCTATAACCAAATACAGTGTTGCCCATAAGTTTGGTTTGAACAGCTGTTTTCTGTGGATATGGTTATATCACGTATAATTGAACCCTTAACCTTAATCGGTGTAAATATAACTTAATTTTATATTTCTACAGTAATAATTTCAAAAAAGAAAGAAAAAGTATCAAAAATGTGAAAAAGTTATTTTTGGACCACCTCCTATTTAATTTTTCTTCGATTTTTAATATTTCTCTACGTAAGTATATTTTTTAAAATCCTTAAAAGTACCAAACATGAAAAAATTCTTTTGACTGCCTAACTGCCTTTTCAATGCAATCTGTATAAAATGTCGACAATTTGATATCTGTAAACTCATAACCCAAAAAAATGTGAAAAAGTACTCTTTGGTCACCTTATTGACGTTAACCTCAAACTGGGTTAATAGTCGCTAATTTAATATTTCTGGATTCATAACCTCCTAAAGTACAAAAAGTACCAAAGATGTGAAAAAAGTAATTCTTGGCCACTAAGTTAATAGTCCCTAAATTAATATTTTTGTATTCATAACCTCCTAAAGTACAAAAAGTACCAAAAATGTAAAAAAAGTACTTCTTGACCACTAAGTTAACTTTTGATCTCAAACCCGGTCAAAATACTTTTATTTCATATTTCTAAAACTGTAATCTAAAAAATTTTAAAAGTAAAAAATTTAAAAAAAATGCTTGTTAAGTGCCGACTTCTGTCCTTAATCTGGTTAAATAGCCATTTACTTGAACTTTTGTAGACACATTCCAAAAAATGCAAAATAAAACCGAATATGTGGAAAAGAACCTTTCCTAATTTTTTAGTTCAATTTGGCTTAATAGTTCTCACTTTAATATACCCACACCAATAATCTTAAAAAAATTTAAAAGCACTAAAATCGTAAAAAAGTACTTTGTACACTTTGCTGACTTTCGACCTTAATCTGCATAATAAATAGTCGTGAGGTTTCTAGAGAAATATACTTAAAAATTGCATTAAGTACCAAAAGTGTGGAAAGTTACTTTTTGCCAGCTTAAGTACAAGTTGAGTTCCGGCCTTTGTGGCCATCCACATCGCTTTCATTCATATTTCAATACTTAAAATCTAAAAATACGCAAAAAAGTACCTATAAAGAACAGCAATATAACATAACCCCTTTTTGGACCCAATGTAAGAAGTAACAAAAAGTACTAATACATAATTTTTACCATTTTTTTTATCCATTACGGTCCAAAATTTAAAAAAAAATTTAAATAAAGGTTTATTTCTTTTCGATAGCTGTCAATTGAAGCATGAGTTATTTTTGTATCTTTATTAGTTTAGAAGACACGAAAAGTACCAAAATATCATTTCAATTTATTATAACATTTTGCGACCTGGCGAACGCAATTCGAATTTTGTGTTTGTCCTTATTGGCTTAAAAGTTAGAAAATAGATCAACGCAGTTCTAAATTTTTTTCATTTTATTTTGCCTTGCACGTTGAAGTCCAATATTTTAAAAGGATTGGTTGTAAAAATCGTTTGGGGTGTTGCAGCACTGGTACAGAGGTCAATCATATTTTAAACGATATACTTTGCTACGACGATACAACACAGGTTGTCAATTGGGAAAATAATAAAAGTTAACTCAGGGGTGCCGAAGTTGTATGCGTTTTGGTTTTTTTAATTTGTTTTTAGTACTAGCTAAATGGCAAATAAAATTTAGTTGTTTTGGATATTTTTTTCTAAGGCCAATAATATAAACGAGTTTGTATTAAAAAATTTCCAAAATCTAATGCACTGAAAGGTGAAGTTAAAAGCTGCTGCGAAACATGCTTTAAAAATTCTTAAAGAAACGAGCCTTGACTAGACGAAAACCTTTACCCAAATTAATATTAAATTTCTCCTATTCATCTAACGTCTAACCCTTAAATGAATAAATACACCTTATACTCCTGCGATAATTTGCATAACACCATAATGCCCCATAAAAATCTGTTATTGGGTGTTTCTTTTCGTTTCGGTCCAAAATTGGTCATAAACCCTACATAAATACATATAAAAAAAACATTTTAACTGCCAGACACGATTTAAAAGGTCGGCCATGCGCGTTTTTGTGTTTGATCTGAAACAGTCGTCCATTTAATTATTTTGTTTTGCTGTTTAAGAAAAATTGTTTTTCTTATGTTTTTAGCTGTTTTCATGTAGTTTTCAATTCTATTTTTAAAAATGATTTTTCTTAAAACTCTTTTTTTTTTGTTTAATATTTTCTTCTTGCAAATTGTGTTTTAAATACAAATTTGTTTTGAATATTTTGGCTTGTTTTGTATATATGAAAAATTAATTACAAAATTGTTCTGATTTCGATGGGGTTTCGGTAAACAATTTAAATAAAATTTCAATTTGAGTATTATTTAAAACCTGAAAAAAAGTCATACATAGATTTGAATTATTTAAGCAATAATTTCAAAAATATTGTTACTTATTTTGAATAAATGAACTTATTGTCCTTTTAAAATAGATGCCCGCTTAAAGTTAAAAGTCTTACCAATTTCTTTGTTTTATTTTCTTTTTGTGTGTATATTTCCTATTTTAATATCTATAATTATTTTTTAATTTTATAATTTTTTTTTTTTTGGTAAAATTCATATACAAGATATTAAAAAATAAATATGTATAAAAAGATCAACAGTATCAATTACAAAGTTTTCAACACTTATGAAAAACAGTAAGAAGTGCTTATTAAAAAGAGCGAAAAATTTAAGTGTAAAATATTGTTACATTATCAGTCGATCAAAATGGAAACCTCAAAGTGACAGCAGCAACATGGTGTATCCAAATAAATTAATTAATTGTTGACTTTTTTAATTTGATTTTTAAGAGACAGCGAAAGCAATCAAAAGATTATAAAATATTGTGGAAAAAATAAATCTTTTTTTAAGTTTTCTCTTCTGCCTTTAATTTTCTTACAAAGATGAGAAAAGCACGTGGTTTTCAAAAAAATATTCGATTCTAAAGAAAAACATTTTTCTTAATAAAGCTGTTGCATTCGTTCGGGGTTTCTTTGTTATAATTTAAATTTTTTTAAATAACGGGGTTTTCAATAAGAGTGCTACAAAAGTTTTTTTTTTAATTAAAACAAAAACGATTTTAGATATCAATGAAATTCTTTATTTCTGTAAAAGCACGTTCGATGCCATTATGTATGGAACTCGATTTTGTTTGCATGGCCACCACGGGCACACTTGCAGAATTCCAGACGCTAAACCCAATTTTCGACGGTTTTCAAGCATAAATCGGCCGATACTGCTGCAATTTCACGTTCGATATTTGTACGAAGTTCATCAATCGTCGCTGGCTTGTTGGCATAGACCATAGACTTGACGTAGCCCCACAGGAAATAGTCTTAAGGCTTCAAATCGCACGACCAGGGCGGCCAATCGACTGGATCATTTCGTTAGATAACACGTTCTCCAAACTTGGTTTTCAATAAATTGATTGTGACATTCGCTGTGTGGCTTGTGGCCTCGTCCTGTTGGAGCCACATGTCCTCCAAGTCCATATCATCCAATTGGGGCCAAAAATATTCGGTTATCATTGAACGGTAGCGATTTCCATTCACAGTAACGTGCCAGTCTTTATCATCACGGAAGAAGTACGGCCTAATGACGCCGTCGGCCCATAAACCGCACCAAACCGTAATTTTTTCGGGATGCAATGATGATTCATGGAGTACGTGTGGATTGCTGCCTGGCCGATAACGCATATTATGTTTATTGACGAAGCAACTTAGCTTGAAATAAGCCTCATCGCTGAAGATGATTTTTCGATGAAAATCCGAATTATTTTCAAGCTGTTTCTCAGCCCAATTCACGTACATGCGACGCACTTTGATCTTGTAAGGATGTAGGCCAAGATCTTTTCGAAAATGTCGCCACAACGACGTCACAGAGATGCCCAACGCTTGAGGACGACGTGTGAGAGACACATTTGGGCTTTCTTCAATTGAAGCCTCAGCGGCAGCAATATTCTCGACACTACGGGCACTTCTTTGTCTCACTGGCACGGGAACATTTTGTACTGTGCCTGTGGATTAAAGTTTTTTCACTAGACGCTCAATTGTTGATCTGCGAGGACGATTATGACGACCATAAATTTGACGTAGCGCTCTTAACGTTAAGGCCACTGACTCTGAATTTCGGTAGTAAATCTTAATAATTTCGACTCGTTGTTGGCTCGTATATCTTTCCACCATGAAATGGCAATCTTACTGAAGAGAAATGTCAAAAGAGCAGCAAGAAATATGGCGGCGTCTGCTGTCCCTGTCGCTCTACTTTTGTAGCATCCCTGTTGAAAAACCCTTTAAAAAAATAAAGATTTTCTTTTTATTTTAAAACTTTATTTCAAAAAGTTTTTTTTGGCAATAAAAAAATATTTTAACTTTTTAAAAGTTTTGTTTTTCTAGTTTTTATCTAATTTTAATTTAGTTTTGCTATTTAACTTGTGAACTTTAAACTTAATGAACACTGAAACATAATCAGCTGATGGTAAATATGTATGTAATTCTGCTCTAAAGATTTTTTTTAAATTATCTAAATAAAAACTTACAATTTTGATGACGAAAAATAGACAAATTATTGTGCTTTCTAAATCATTTCTTTTAAGTTTAACCCACGCAAAATTTCCATTAATTTTTTTTCTTTATGCGTCTTTTGTTTATTTATTATTTTAGAATTTGTCGTCATCAATGAAACTTTTATTCTACTTTTAATGCTTTTTGTGGCATATATTTTTTGCAACAATTTCAAAATTTTTATAAAATATATTCAAACACATTTTTAGCTTGTTGCTGCCATTATTAAGAATCTTTTGAAAAATATTTTAGAAAAAGAGGAACGTTTGCCAAATAAAACATATTTGCATTTAAATAGTTTATTATGTTTTAAAAAGTTTAAAAAATATATTTTAACATTTATTCCAATTCTGCCATTTAGTAGCCCTGCATTTGTTTTGTTTGTAAAATGCTTTTGTTTTTTATTTTGCTTTAAAGGGGTTTAGTATTTTATTTAAAAGCTAAAAGACATGCAAATGAAATGATATAACGTGGGTTATTAAATAATTTAAATTTTAGATGGAAAACATTGCTCAAAGAAAATTCTTTAAAAAGTAAAAGAACTTCAAACTTCGTCCCAAAACTTCTGAAATTCATAAAATTGTTAAAATTAAATTGTTTTTTAATTGAATAAAACTAGTTCAAGGGTTTTTTTGATGCAATTTTTAAAGGCTTTTGCTAACAAAAGGGGTTTAAATGCATTTCTTAGCTTAGAAAGTTAAATAACATTTCTTGGCGAAACTTTGACAACTCGACATTAAATAAAAAAATAGAGGCTATAACTAAACCTTATTCGGCAACGGGTTATAACAACGCATGCAGCAGATACCATTCTCGACAAGACGTTCATCATATATTCGGTATATTAGGGTCGTTCTTTTCCTACTTATTTTGCATCAAGAGAACCGCTCATATTTTAAGACCAAGAACAAAATAAGCTTATTTTGGATATCCTGTTCTGAAGTATCCTACAAAGAGCAAGTCTACTAGTAATAAGACAAAACAAGGTATGTACTATAAGGCGGGTGAGCCAAAACTTCCCAACCAATGCCTACAATGTGTAGCCAATCGTTGTCATGAAAGAATATTACGTCATTATTTGCATTCAATACAGGTTCCCTGTAATAGTCTGTCCTGGTTTCAGCAGCTCATAATAGATAGCACCCTTTTAGTCTCACCAAATATAGAGCATTGCCGTAGCGTTGTAGACATTTGGCTTTGGTGCTGATTATGCTGGTTGGTCGTGCTATAAAGACCTTTTCCGCTTTGGATATCGTAATAAATTTACAAGTTCTTATATTAATTATATAAATCTTAATAGAAATTTTAATGGTAATAAATAAAGTTTTAATCGGAAGTAATGATTTGTTGCAAAAATTACATTCTTTTTTATCGTTCAAGCAGCACTTTAGACATGTCTTTGAAGGCGTCTCGACTTATGGTTAAATTATACGTGACATAACCATAGCCACAGAAAACAGCGTTCGAACCAAACTTATGGGCAACACTGTATTTGACTATAGGTGACTTACAATTACGCCATAACCGTAACCATATTGAGTTTTGGTTTTTATGGCAACGGTTATGGTTATGGCGTTACAGTAAGTAACGTATAATTGAACCTTTAGGATTATTTAGTACACAATTTTCGTTAAACTCTACTTTTTGAAAATGTTTTTAAGTTGCTGCTGCATAGCTTTCTATGATTTTGCAAGCTCTTATTGAGTTTGAAAATATCTTAGAAACATTGGCATGTTTGTATTTTAAATGGGTTCACAAATTCATTACACATAAGCAGAGTTGGGCAAAATACATGCTTTGCTGAATTTGAAATACAAAATACTTGTTCCACTTGTATTTCAAATACAAAATACCAAATACTTTCAAGTCGAGTATTTGAAATACAAAATACAAAATACATTTATAACCATTAATCGATCGGTAAAACATGAGTTTCCTTTCATGAACACTAGATTTCTAAAAGTTGAATCAGATCAGCAGCTCCTTGTTGGAATCACGGAAGAAGTACGGCCTAATGACGCCGTCGGCCCATAAACCGCACCAAACCGTAATTTTTTCGGGATGCAATGATGATTCATGGAGTACGTGTGGATTGCTGCCTGGCCGATAACGCATATTATGTTTATTGACGAAGCAACTTAGCTTGAAATAAGCCTCATCGCTGAAGATGATTTTTCGATGAAAATCCGAATTATTTTCAAGCTGTTTCTCAGCCCAATTCACGTACATGCGACGCACTTTGATCTTGTAAGGATGTAGGCCAAGATCTTTTCGAAAATGTCGCCACAACGACGTCACAGAGATGCCCAACGCTTGAGGACGACGTGTGAGAGACACATTTGGGCTTTCTTCAATTGAAGCCTCAGCGGCAGCAATATTCTCGACACTACGGGCACTTCTTTGTCTCACTGGCACGGGAACATTTTGTACTGTGCCTGTGGATTAAAGTTTTTTCACTAGACGCTCAATTGTTGATCTGCGAGGACGATTATGACGACCATAAATTTGACGTAGCGCTCTTAACGTTAAGGCCACTGACTCTGAATTTCGGTAGTAAATCTTAATAATTTCGACTCGTTGTTGGCTCGTATATCTTTCCACCATGAAATGGCAATCTTACTGAAGAGAAATGTCAAAAGAGCAGCAAGAAATATGGCGGCGTCTGCTGTCCCTGTCGCTCTACTTTTGTAGCATCCCTGTTGAAAAACCCTTTAAAAAAATAAAGATTTTCTTTTTATTTTAAAACTTTATTTCAAAAAGTTTTTTTTGGCAATAAAAAAATATTTTAACTTTTTAAAAGTTTTGTTTTTCTAGTTTTTATCTAATTTTAATTTAGTTTTGCTATTTAACTTGTGAACTTTAAACTTAATGAACACTGAAACATAATCAGCTGATGGTAAATATGTATGTAATTCTGCTCTAAAGATTTTTTTTAAATTATCTAAATAAAAACTTACAATTTTGATGACGAAAAATAGACAAATTATTGTGCTTTCTAAATCATTTCTTTTAAGTTTAACCCACGCAAAATTTCCATTAATTTTTTTTCTTTATGCGTCTTTTGTTTATTTATTATTTTAGAATTTGTCGTCATCAATGAAACTTTTATTCTACTTTTAATGCTTTTTGTGGCATATATTTTTTGCAACAATTTCAAAATTTTTATAAAATATATTCAAACACATTTTTAGCTTGTTGCTGCCATTATTAAGAATCTTTTGAAAAATATTTTAGAAAAAGAGGAACGTTTGCCAAATAAAACATATTTGCATTTAAATAGTTTATTATGTTTTAAAAAGTTTAAAAAATATATTTTAACATTTATTCCAATTCTGCCATTTAGTAGCCCTGCATTTGTTTTGTTTGTAAAATGCTTTTGTTTTTTATTTTGCTTTAAAGGGGTTTAGTATTTTATTTAAAAGCTAAAAGACATGCAAATGAAATGATATAACGTGGGTTATTAAATAATTTAAATTTTAGATGGAAAACATTGCTCAAAGAAAATTCTTTAAAAAGTAAAAGAACTTCAAACTTCGTCCCAAAACTTCTGAAATTCATAAAATTGTTAAAATTAAATTGTTTTTTAATTGAATAAAACTAGTTCAAGGGTTTTTTTGATGCAATTTTTAAAGGCTTTTGCTAACAAAAGGGGTTTAAATGCATTTCTTAGCTTAGAAAGTTAAATAACATTTCTTGGCGAAACTTTGACAACTCGACATTAAATAAAAAAATAGAGGCTATAACTAAACCTTATTCGGCAACGGGTTATAACAACGCATGCAGCAGATACCATTCTCGACAAGACGTTCATCATATATTCGGTATATTAGGGTCGTTCTTTTCCTACTTATTTTGCATCAAGAGAACCGCTCATATTTTAAGACCAAGAACAAAATAAGCTTATTTTGGATATCCTGTTCTGAAGTATCCTACAAAGAGCAAGTCTACTAGTAATAAGACAAAACAAGGTATGTACTATAAGGCGGGTGAGCCAAAACTTCCCAACCAATGCCTACAATGTGTAGCCAATCGTTGTCATGAAAGAATATTACGTCATTATTTGCATTCAATACAGGTTCCCTGTAATAGTCTGTCCTGGTTTCAGCAGCTCATAATAGATAGCACCCTTTTAGTCTCACCAAATATAGAGCATTGCCGTAGCGTTGTAGACATTTGGCTTTGGTGCTGATTATGCTGGTTGGTCGTGCTATAAAGACCTTTTCCGCTTTGGATATCGTAATAAATTTACAAGTTCTTATATTAATTATATAAATCTTAATAGAAATTTTAATGGTAATAAATAAAGTTTTAATCGGAAGTAATGATTTGTTGCAAAAATTACATTCTTTTTTATCGTTCAAGCAGCACTTTAGACATGTCTTTGAAGGCGTCTCGACTTATGGTTAAATTATACGTGACATAACCATAGCCACAGAAAACAGCGTTCGAACCAAACTTATGGGCAACACTGTATTTGACTATAGGTGACTTACAATTACGCCATAACCGTAACCATATTGAGTTTTGGTTTTTATGGCAACGGTTATGGTTATGGCGTTACAGTAAGTAACGTATAATTGAACCTTTAGGATTATTTAGTACACAATTTTCGTTAAACTCTACTTTTTGAAAATGTTTTTAAGTTGCTGCTGCATAGCTTTCTATGATTTTGCAAGCTCTTATTGAGTTTGAAAATATCTTAGAAACATTGGCATGTTTGTATTTTAAATGGGTTCACAAATTCATTACACATAAGCAGAGTTGGGCAAAATACATGCTTTGCTGAATTTGAAATACAAAATACTTGTTCCACTTGTATTTCAAATACAAAATACCAAATACTTTCAAGTCGAGTATTTGAAATACAAAATACAAAATACATTTATAACCATTAATCGATCGGTAAAACATGAGTTTCCTTTCATGAACACTAGATTTCTAAAAGTTGAATCAGATCAGCAGCTCCTTGTTGGATAATGTATAAATCCTGCAATTTACAATTAAATTAAAAGTAACGTAAAGTAATATCAAGGCGAATTCAAAAACTCTGCATTTCTTTTGTATACCCTTCACATAGTGATAAGGGTATATAACAGTTTGTCATTCCGTTTGTAATTTCTTTATTATCCATTTGCGACCCCATAAAGTATATATAATCTGGATCCTTATAGATAGGGAAGTTGATATAGCCATATCCGTCTGTCAGTCATAAAATTCAAGTTTCCGGAGTCAAATAAAGTAATACAGACCAGTTATTGGTGTCAAACTATTGGAAATATCCTGGAGACAATCGCTATTTAAAATTATCAAAATCGGTGGACTACTGCCTAAATGTTAACGAAAAAAAACGATTTTTTAAGGACAAAATCCATGCACATATCTCTATACATATATCTCAGTAAATAAAGTCATTCTTGCCACAAAACTTGACACGGATACCCTGAAAATAGGGACCTAAATAAGTAAATATTTTTTTTTCAGATCAGATCAGGGGAAGTAGTGTTTCCTCTACAATTGCACAAATTTTGTGAAATATTTCATGCGCTAAATCGAATAAACTATAACAGCTATCGACTTCAAATGTTTCACAAAAAGTAATTGTACAACAAGACCAACACTTTGGAGGAAAATATTTTTTGGGTCGGGCAGAAGAAGGGGTAGCTCCCATAAAAATTAACAATTCTTATGCAATTTTCGATACGCATTATCTCGGAAACTATAACAGCTATCGACTTATAGTGTTCTACGAAAAGTAATTGTATGTTAAGGCTTACACTTTAAAAAAAAAAAACATTTTTGGAGTAGGGGCAGGGGAAGGGTTAGCTCTCACACAAATAAACACTTTTTATGACATTTTCGAAACGTTATATCTCGGAAACTATAACAGTTATCGACTTTAAATGTTCTGCAAAAAGTAATTGGAAAATAAGGCCTACACTTTGGAGAAAAAAAATTTGGGTTGTGACAGGGGTACCTCCCATACGAATTAACAATTTTTAAGAAATTTTCGATGCACTCTATTTTAGAAACTATCGACTTCTAGTGTTCTACGAACAGTAATTAGATGATAAGACCTACATTTTGGGAAAAAAAATTTGGTTAGTGGCAGGAGAAGGGGTAGGTAGCTTCCATACAAATTAACAATTCTATTAAATTTTCGGTGCGCTATATCTCGGAAACTATAACAGCTATCGACTTCTAGTCTTCTACAAAAAGTAATTTAATGATAAGAGCTACATTTTGGAAAAAAAGTTGGAGAGGAGCAAGGGGACTAGAAGATCCCATAAAAATTAACAACTTAACTCTCGACCTAAAACCTATTACATCTATTTCTATTATTTATACGAACGTTAAAATTTTATAAAGTTTTCTATGGACTTTAAAACTTGCATAAGGTATTTTTATTATATTATTTGCAGTACAAAATAAATAACTTGGCTGGGTATATTAAAAGACCAATGTGAGGGGTATATAAGATTCGGCACAGCCAAATATAGCGCTCTTACTTGTTGTGTTTAAAAGTGTAAATGTCAAAAACATTTTTAATTTTTATAAAAAATTTAATTTTTTTGACATTCGCATTTCCAAATATCCGCTGAGCTCTTGATATTACCCGAATGAGTAAGCCCTGGAAAAGAACGTGCCTAGCTAAGGCGAAGACATGAATGAACACGAAGACAAAGTTTCCATTCTGTTTTTTTTTTTTTTTTGGAAATTGCAACATTTTTCAATTTTGCTAATGACAACTTTTTGTATAACAAAAAAATGTATTTTGCAAAAATGTATTTTGACATCATAAGTATTTGAAATACAAAATACTTCAGTGCTAGGTATTTCAAATACAAAATACAAAATACGTATTTGTATTTCAAATACAAGTATTTGAAATACTGCCCAACCCTGCACATAAGTGTTCGAAATGTTGACTTTAGCGAACAGGAATACTTATGTTCAACGTTTATTCGGATTTTCTCTATAAAAATTCCAAAATGTTGCATTCTTATTATTTTAAAACTTACAGATGACCAACTTATGTGCATGAGAAAAAAAAGTAAAAACAAAAATAATTTATAATAAAATTAATTTTTAATCGATTTATAGATTTATTGGCGAACATTATTCGAGTAAGGCTACGGTCACATCTGTCAAATATTTGCAAAAAAAGCGTTACCACTGTTTTAAGCAAACATTTTTTTTCTCCTAAATAAAATATTTTTTAAGCAAATTGAAAAAGTTTATTAATATTTAACAATATCTAAGTTATACATACATATATCCTAATTAATAAAGGAGTTTTAAGCTACAATTTTTAGTGGTCACGCTTTTTGTGGAAAATTGTTTAAATAATGTGACCACAGCTAATTTTTTTACCCGATTAAATAATCAACTGAAAAATGTTTAATTAATTTTATCTACCTCCTGTTACGCAGTATACGAATTAAGGTGATGGTTTTGTTTAAATTAATTTTGTAAAAAATATTTTCTTTATTGTTTTTAAAAAAAAATTTTTACAATAAAAAGCGCCTTTGGACATGCTTTTTATTGTAAAATTTTTTTTTTAATCAAATGTTCGCATCGCTATTCTCTTGCATTGAGGAAGGAAGGTTTAATGTATCTTTCAAATTAAAATCTCTTATTAATAGAGTAACTAAGTAATAATATACATATAATAATTTGTTAGTTTTTTTTTTTGTTAATAAATCACAATGATAAACAGAAAATAATTAATATGATTTTATTTATGGTACACCGTTGGCGAATTAAAATGGCAAACTGTATGTATATAAACACACACAAACACAAGTTGCTATGAAAAAGTAAAACAAGATAAAAAATAATTATTTATTAAACAGAAAAAATATATAAATTAAATTTGTAGTTTAAAAACTAAAACAAATTAAGAAGCAAAACTGCGGGAAAATGCAGTAAAAAACACTAATAAGAAAATTTTTGACGGTTAATTCCGAACATATAATACCCTAAAATTATGCATGAAATAGGAAGTTATTATTTTTTGTTTGAATAATGGCTGTCAATTACAGTTTTTAAATTTTTTTAAAAGTTTTTAAGGAATCTAGATTGATTGTAAAACATTTAACTGATTCAATAATTTGTTTGTCTAAAATCGGTCCTATAAACAAAATTGTAAAATCAGATACACAATTTTATTAGATTTTTGAAAAAATTTATTTGGAAAAAATGCCTACTATTTTCGGTAAAAAATTATTGCTATTGAACAAAATTATTTTTTGAATTTTTTGTTTATTTTGTTTAAGATAAAAATTAGATAACAATTTAATTAGGATCTAACAAAATATTGCCTGGAAAAAATTAAAATTAAAAAAAATAGTTTGTTTAAATTAAAATTTGTGAAGTTTTTTCTGTGTATGAATATGGCAAGTAGTTCTAATTGTTCTTAATTTTTAAATATTTGTTTGTGTCACAAATATCGGCACAAACCATTACAACCAATTGCGCTGTAGGGTACAACAAACATACGACAAGATGGCAGTGAACCGGGCCAAGGTTAGATATCACGTCAATAAATGAAAATAAATAGCAAAATGCTTTAAAAAATATTTGATTTTGTTTTATTTTTTTTGTTTTACAATTACACTTATATTTTGTGTAAATGTCGCTCTTTAACAACTAATAATTGAATTAACAAAACAAGAGTGCGTACATAAATTTTTTTTTCAACGGTCAAGTAGACAGGATATTTCTTTCAAATAAACAAAAAAAAAAAAAAACAAAGAATTTTCAAACTATAAACAAAAACACTTTTAAGAATATAAGTTTAAAGCTATTTTTAATAAAACTTAAACGACCTTGGCTTATGCTGATTTCTTACCGCTTTAAGTCAAAACAATTTTTATGCATTTTTTAGCGTTACTTTAAATGACAATTATCGTCCGAATACACACAAAACTGCATTTTCACCGAAAATTTTATTTAACATTGAAAATGAGGATGATGATGTTGGAAATTTTTTTTTTTGTGAAACGAATTAGCAAGAAACCAGAGCAACAATCTTGTTAAACGCTTTAAATCCACAAAGAAATAATCAAGAATAAAACAGCATTCGTACATAAGTACGGACATAGAAATAAATGTTCATTAGAAATTAGCCACGCATTTCCATTTTATTTAAGCAATTTAATGGCCAAGAAACAAGATTTGTCTTATTAGTTTTATTTTTCATTTCAATGTTTTTTTTGTTTAATATATTTTCACACCTTGAATGTGACACTTTTAATGGTGACATTGAAAATACGTTTTATTTTGTTTGTTTTTTTTTTGAAGTTTGTTTTAGACAAATAAATATGAAATTCTGTTAATATTTTGATAATTTTGTAAATTTTACTTTGAGATTAAACAAAATGTTAAAACATGTATTTTATTTGTTAAAAAAACTTAATTCACAGAGTGTTTTGACTACCCTCGCTAGTCCTTTTTCCATAAGTTTCGCATAACTAAGGTTCAATCGTATGAAAAACCTTTTAACTTCTAAAAAACAAGAAGACAAAAACATTGTTTATATTGGGTTGGAAAGGTCTGGACAAATATAAATACATTTTTATACCCTTGACATAGTGATAAGTGTATATTTCGGATAGTCGTACGCATTTGTGTGTCCTTAAAGATAAGAAAGTCGATACAATTGGTCAAATGTTGTTAGTTTTCTATTTTCAAAACTTTGATTGCTATGTACTTTAAGCCCACCACAAATAGTTATATTTACGGTTAGACAGCAACTTTCCTAGATCAGGTGACTGGGTAAACAAAGAGTCCAATGTGAAGGGTATATAAGGTTCGGCACAGCCGAATATAGCGCTCGTACTTACTAGTACTTCTTTAAATATTGGCCGTAATAAGTAAAAAACACGACGCTCAACGAAAAAATATGAAAACGTTTTTGGTACTTTTTTTTTAATTTGAAAGGGATATACTTTCTACTTTTTAAATTTGGATGCAATTTATGAAACGATAAATAAAATCTTCTACCGCAATGCGGAAAAACATTTTGAAATATTTTTTATGCTGGAATGATAAGAAATACTACCAAAAATTAGGAAAACGGGAAAAAACTTAGATAATGGTAAATTAATTTATGAATTTGCGACTTTTGGGGAGCTTTTTGAGTTTATAAATTTTTAATATTACGAGTAGTGTTAGGTGAAGTCCTAAAATAATACAAAAAGCTATTTTTAAAGGTTTTTAGGACTTTTTGCAATTTTTTTTTAATTTCTTGCACTTTTTTTGAAATTATGAGTATAGAAATATAAAATTTAGCACAAATAATTATTATTTAAAATTTTTCAATGTAAAAGAACATGTACAAGTCGTGAGTCAAGTTAAGTACAGCATCATGATGGCATGGATGTTTTTCTCCAAGAAAAATAATAAACAAGAAATAATAAGGGTATTCACAAGGTAGTCATAAAGTCATATGTCTTGTGAGCATCCGCTTATAACTAAGTGTGCTATTTTAAATTTGAATCAGATGCTGGAGAAAACAGAAAAATACGTAATTTAAAAAATATTTTAAAATTAATGACTGCGACTTCTTAATTATATCAACGGCTTTACTAAAGAGTTTCGGCCGCCCGGCTCAGGTTTCTACTGTTTATGACAAAACAATAAACCCAGTTCAAAAAGTCTTATTATTATAGAACTTTTTTCTTTAACGCACAACAACAATTTTTTTTAAAAATATTGTAAAATATTAAAACTTTAAGACAATATGACTTGATAGCATACCGTTTGAATACCCCAAATATATATTATTAATTTTATATTTTTGGAAAAGTATTTATATAATTATATATGTATATTTTGATATATATTTTAAATATTTCCAAAAAAAAAAAAATATTATGGTGTTTAAAATATTCACAACAAAAGTGACTAAGAAATCGCTTTAAAAAATAATATAATACAGGCATAAGCTACTGAGTTTCATACAAATGTTTACTATTTATTGTGTTACAATTAGGGTATTCACAAGGTTGTCATAAAGTCATATGTCTTAAAAAAATAAAACGAAAAAATACTACTGTTGTGAGCATCCGCTCATAATTAAGTGTGCTATTTTAAATTTAAATCAGCTGCTGGAGAAAACAAAAATAAGTAATTTCAAAAATATTTAAAAATTAATGACTGCGACTTGTTAATTATATCAACGGCTTCACTAAAGAGTTTCGGCCGCCCGGCTCAGGTTTCTACTGTTTATGACAAAACAATAAACCCAGTTCAAAAAGTCTTATTATTATAGAACTTTTTTCTTTAAAGCACAACAATTTTTTTTAAAATATTGTAAAATATTAAAACTTTAAGACAATATGACTTGATAGCATACCGTTTGAATACCCCAATTATTTAAAAATATAAATCCTGTTTGAATATTTTTATACAAATAAAAATCTTTTATAATACTCTTTTATAAACAATTTATAATTTTAATAATATTAAGATTTAAAATTTTTTTCAATTATTTTCAAATATGTATACCCATCCCAAACTTACATTGCTTTGTAATGAGTTTAAATCCCGTATCGGCACTACTTACTCATTAGCATTTTAACTCATTATTTAAACATTGCGATGGCGTTGCAGACAAGTATTTACCATGCTTGCTTACAAAGAGGAACTTAAATAAGTACTAACCGTGGTCGCTTACAAAGAGGGGCTTAAATAAGCAATCTTTTTTATTAAGGGTTCCAATAAATCGGTTATTACTTTAATTTGAGGAATATAATGTTGCTTTTTAAAAAGTTAAACATTAAAAATAAATTAACTAAATTAAAATTTCTTAAACTTAATTTATCAGAAGAAATTTTAGATAAAAATACTCATCAAATATACATATCAAACAATTTCTAAGTAATGCAGTTGATATGTAATAGTCATTTAAAAATAAGTTGTTTTGTAATGAATAATCACTTCTAAGTTTTTTCTGGGTAGCATCAATGAAAATAGTGTTGTTTAATTGTAATGATTTTTCTAATTATTTTGCCAGCGCTTCATGCTTAACATAATTATTGTAATCGTGTCGCTATATCAAACGTTTTCGCTCAATCAACAAGCAGACAATGTCACCCAGCCACTCATTAGGCATTATTTTGCTTTTGCTCTGTTTTGGGCCTCTCTGTGTTTACTCTGCTACTGAAATACATAGAGTTTAAAAGCATTGTTGGAAAAATAGTGATTTAATGGACGGAATATTAGGAAATAATATATTAATTAGATAAGTACTGTGTACCAAAGTAAAACAACAAAAAAATATTTGCTTCCAATACAGGTTGTTCATTGAATCGATTGAAATTTGGTTAAACACAAAGAGGCCCGCGATTAACAAAACGAAAAGGTGAATGACATTTTGATTTGATTCGATTTGAGATTCGTATACGTAAAATGCTGTGTAAGTAGTAGCAGTGAGCAAAAGTACTTTGTTGCACTTGTTGTATCTATTATTACATGCTTTAAAACAAACTCTAAAGAAAGAAAAAATTGGTCGAAATTTAAAAAAAAAAATCTTTTCCTTAACAAATATTTTTGCTGAAATGTAAACAAAACAACAATAAACAAATGCTTTAACATACTTGTAATTGTTTTATAATACACATGCAACAATTTATACAAACACACATACATATATGTATATGTATGCGTAAAATTAACTTTAACACTTTCGTTTTTGGTTTTCAAATTTCAATGCGAGTTTGGGTGCGAATGAAGGAACAATCAGCCAATTTTTAACTTAAAGGTTCATTTGAGTTTTTGTTATCAAATTTAATGAAATGAATTCTTTGTAAAATTTGTTATAAAAAAAAAATTTAAAATTTAAACAAAATATCACTGCCTTTTTTATTTATTTTACAAAAACTGCATTGCCTCAACATTGTTTGTTTAATTTTTTCTAACAAGTGCACATTGGGGTGAATGGTATAGAAAGTGGCGATTAATCCAAAAAATGAACTTTAAATTTCACAACCGTGTTTGGTACCATATGAAAGTAGATAACATTCTACATCACTAACTGCAAAAATAAAAGTTTTAAGTTGTTTACTTTATTTGCAGTTATTGTTTAAAGTTCAATAATTTTTGTTATTTTTGCGCGCATTGATTATTTGTTATTAAGACTTCTATAAGTAAAAGTTTTATAATGAAACCTTCAACTTCAGGTAGATGAGCATATAGAAAATTATTTTTTGTTTAGATAAATGTTTTAAAAATAAAAAAAATAATAAACAAAATTGCTCTAAAAATGTGGTGATTTTAATATATACACTGAGTTTCAACAACTTTGTGGATGAGTGCAGGAAAAAATGATTTTATGCTCTTAAAATATAATATATCAGCTAATAAATCCCACAATGCCTATTTGCGCATTTGTGCGATTTTTGAGTTTTGAAGGTTTTTGGGACACAACTCCAGTTGCTAAAAATTTTTTCTAAAAGCCCATAAAAGGTAAATAAATTTTTTTTCCAAAAAATTTTTTTAAGTGCTGATTTTTATGTACTTAATTTTAACAATCAATAAAAAATAATAACATTTTAATATTACGACTTTTATGAATTAATTGCCACTTTCTATACCATTCACCCCAATGTGAAATAATTTAAACACCATTGTGAAATTGAGAATTTTTCGTGTTGACGCATAGCTTTATAAGTTCTACATATTAACATACATATAAATACATTTGGGCACTATATGCTACAAAATATTAAAACGTTTATTTATTACTTTTTAAAAATAGTATAAAAATTATTAAAAACTTCAATTAAACCTGCTTAGAAATAAGACATTAAAGATTTTTTAATGAGAATTTTTTTTTGTGAAAATTAAGGGTTTTCTAAAAATTAAAACATTGCCAAATGTTTAAAAAAAAATATGTAGGAGTAATAAATTTATCCTACATTTTAGACTGTATTTGGTTAAGGTTTTTAAACATGGTAAAAAATTAATAGTCCGCTAAGTCCGTTCACATTATATCCTACACAATGTATATATAACATGTATAACATTGCGGCAGAATAGAAAAACTATATGCAGGCTAAGTTGATGAAGTGAAAAAGAGTGAGATTTTATGGGTCCATTATAAATTATGGGATGAATTTTGTGGAAATACTATTTTAAATATAAAAAGAATGAAAATTTTGGTTAAAAAGCGATTTTTCATGCAATATTGTAACTCGATACCATTGTGTATTCCCAGTTCGAGTAGTAAAGTTTTATTTCGGAAGTAGGATTGATGGTAAATTATGCAACGAAAGTAGGATATTATGTGCATTTATTTTTGTTTATATTAACATTATTTGAGCAATATTTAGTTTCAGTACCGACATGTTTCATATGATTTTTTTTAAATAAAATTTTTCGATATTCTAAATCTTGGAAACTGTAACAGCTACACAGAAAAAAACAAATACGTCCTAATGTGAAGAATTTTAATCTTGAATATATCAAAAATCCGACTTAAAATTTTTAAGTACAATCCGTACTGAGCTTATTAAATCAAGTCAAGTTTTTTATATTTAATAAAAAAAAAATGAAAAAAAAACAAAACAAAAGATTACAACAACAAGTCCTTTGCTTGGTTTTTTTAAGTTATCCCGAGTCATACTTGGTTTAAGAAAAGTACTTAAAATTTATTGTCTAATATCAAATAATTTAAAATGATAAATTCTTGATTTTAAAACGCGCTTTTTTCTTTCTGTGTAGCTGTTTTCTTTTCCTAACAATTATTTTTATATAAATTTTAATCTTATAAGTCAAATGTGTCAAGTTGTATACATGAGCAAGTAGCTTGGCCTTTTTACATAAAACATAAAATCAGTGCTAAAGTTAGGGCTTTTTAATTTTGTCAATTAAGCCGGCATTTTTGTTTTTGGAAGTCTGATTTTTTTTGTAGTAATGTACCTTAATAAGACACATCGAAATTTATAAAACACTAAATTTGAAATTTTTGTTAAAGCGTTTTAGGTAACGATATATAATTTAACATATAAAAAAGAAATTAAAAAATTCATACTAGAAAAATCGTACTTGGTTGAAGAAAATCCCTAATTGGTACCTACCGTACTTTTGACACCGCTGCGGCTTGATTAAAGTGAAGATTACTTGGTTAATTTTTTGTGTGTATTAACTTCAAAGCTACTACAAAGTTATTATATTAAAATATTCACATTTTGAAAGAAATTTTAAATCTGCTACAAAATAGTTTAATTTTAATTTCTATATATTTCGGAAGAAAAATTTGTTGGATAGAATATGAAATAATAAAAATAACGAGGAGTGTAATCTTTATATAAATGGAATGATTTTATAGAAAGTTTGACATGGTATATCTGGGAAAAGGTTATTATTATTGGCGTCTGACTTGCTATGGATTTCGTTATAAATTTCTATATTTCGAAAGAAAAATTTGTAGGATAAAAGCACGGGGAGAGGTAGCTCCAATACAAACGGGCCAATATAATGAAATTGTCTTTTTTTATTTATATTTACGTTTTGCAAAAAACTGTAAGTGACAAAAAAATTCAGTTAATTTTAAAGCTTATATAAGTTAATTTTTTAATATCTGAATTTAAATAAATTATTGTGTTAACATTAATGAATATCTTGTTGGAGAGATTTTAAATGAATATCCAGTTCGTTTAAGTAGCATTTCCAGTGGATTTTACATAAATAATTTTTTGAGTGTAGATGTCTATAATTTTAATGATTTTCCAATGTTATCAATAAATACAGTAAATTTTAAATTTTTCATTTAAATACCATAAAAGAAAATAAAAAATAGCAAAAGGTATTAACCCATGTGGGCAAGACAAAAAACTAATATTTATGACATTTAAGGACAGCGACTATTGAAAAATATGTTGGTTTTACAGCAGCTAAACTTAAGTAAAGCAAAGTTATGAATTATTTTGCAAACCCATGTTAAAGGATACATATCAGGCATTCTTTTAATAATATTAAAAATATAACTTCTAACGAATTTTTGTTCTTTAAAAAGATCTCAATGTAGATTTACTCCCTTTAAACACCTAAAAAATGTATTATTGCAGTGCTTGCGATACAAAGGTTTAAACAGTAAATAAACATTTAAACGAAGAAAAATAAAAATCAAATAACTTAAGTTTAAAAATCTGGACAAATGCCAATTAATTATTTCAACATGAGAAAAATGAATTTTAATACACGCTGGCAAACAGGCATTAATTTACAGGCAGCCAAACTTCCAACATTAATTGTTGGTTTTAAATTGGATACATGACCTCCCACATAATGTCAGTAAAAAAAAATAAAACGATGAAACAAAAGAAAGTAAAACGAAAACGTTTAAAGATGATTTAACAGGCCTTTATTTAGCAAAACGACTAAATAAATCAAAACAAATATTTAAGATTTTCTCAAATTAAGCATATTCAAGTAAAAATTCAAAATTCAATTTTCAAATTTAATTTTAGAATTTTCTTGTTGTATAGGGTGTCTGGTGGCAGATTTACATTTTCAAATTTAAATAAAAAAACGTAATAATAAACACAAAGTTTTATTATTATTATTATTATTATTATTATTATTATTATTATTTATTATTTATTAATAGATTTTTGTATGTACATATTTAATTCATTTACAATATGTTTAATATCTAAATCTATATATGGCATAACATTTTGTTGTAAGCCAGATTGGCACAATTCTAGGAAAGTAAATTTTATTTAAAAAATATTGATTTTATATAATTTTAATAAAAATAACAAGATAAATTATAAGTTAATATTTACATGGAAAATTAAAAAACAAATTCATTTAAAATAAATTTTCTATATTTTAAACAAACTTCTATATACTTATACAGGGAGTAAAAGTTTAAACCATTTAGTATACATATAACATCATTCAAATTAAGTATGGTTTTACCAAAATATTGTATCCTAAATACTTTGTACAATGGGCAAACACCAATAAAGTGAAAAGTATTTTCCGAAGCATCTAGGTTGCACATTGTACAAATACCAACAGTGTTATTTTGAAAGACCTTGCATTCAAGTCTAACAAGCCACCTCTAGCCCTTATTATTAAACTGACTGTACGTGGAGAAAAATTTTAAGTATATAATGATGAAACATTGTAGTCCAGTATAGACTATAGATCATGAAACTGTGAACTTTTTGCATTTTCTATGTAATCATTACGTTCCTTGAGTTTGAATTGGTTCAATATAGGTTTCCACTGCTTGCTAAGTGGAGATATTGAGTTATCAGGGGTAAACTGTATATGTTGACAAAGATTTTCCCACTCTTTAGCCCAACTAATTTTTTGTTCTATAATTTTTAATGCCAAAATACGAGGTAATCTGTGAGGATTCATACTTAATACTTTTTTAATATAGTCCAGGTGAAGTCTTAAGGTAGATACGTATAGTGACTCTAGGTTTGTTTCTATATACAAAATGTAATTAGGTGTAGCGGTAGGTAGATACAACATCTTTTTAATAAAAAATCTAAATAGTTTTTCAACCTCATCATATTTTACATATCCCCATGTTTAAAAATTTAAAAGCATAAGTATTTTTAAGATTTTTTTGAAACCATATAAACAGCCACCACTAGCACGACCAGCTCTATGCGTTTTCGTAGCTGCAATCCAATGTAAACAATAATTATTAAAATATGACGAAAACAAGTGCTGTCTGTCAGCTGTAACATGGGTTTCAAAAAGAAAAAATACATCAAAATTATTGATATATGTAATAAATTTACTAAATTTTACTGATTTTTCAAGGTTTGCTACATTATATGAAACTAAATGGCATAAATAAAATTGCTATTGGGAATTTGAAATATCTACATTTTTAACATTACGATTCACTGTATTCATACTATCCTTAATGCAAACATCAATAACGAAATTACATTCTGATAAAAGATTTTTTAAGTACTCAGCATCATTGACAGAATCAGCACAAACTTTGCCATTGGACCACGTATATTTGTTGTTATTTATAAATATACAAAACTCACCAAGCCTGACTTTAACAGAATCATTAGCTTTTGAAATATTTTTGCTTAATTGTCTCAGGTTATATCGCACATTTTGTTCATCTTCAGTGTAATCTCTTTGAATGAACACATCTTGACCTTTTAATAAACCTTTAGCAGCAACGACGTTGAAAGCCTGCGAATTCGATCCTAATCTGAACAAAAACGATTTTCCAGAAGAAATCATGCGGGTTGACACCACATCAGCGTTGACTCTTAATACATCACTGCATAGTTTTGTAAATTTTTCTCCAGTAGTTTGTACATTTTACAATTCAAACCGGCAACAACAACGTTAGAAGAACGCGACCTACGGTCAATGTACTCAAGACGTGATGTGAGCTTTTTAATATCATTATTAAGTCTTATGTTCTCTTCTTTTAATTCTTGTATCTCTGATTGGATCACTACTAGGTCTGTTTTTCTAGCAACATCTTTCAGTTTATCATCCAATAGATCACTAAACCTACTCCACGAGAAAACGTCTTGGGATGCTGATTGACTTTTTTCAGTCATATTCTGACTAGACAAATATTTTTTACTATTCTTTTCAGTGTAATCAGGCGATGTAGCTTCAAGTGTACGTTTATTATTCATCGGTTTTTTAAATTACACAATTAGGCATTATCCCCCACTTATACGATAAAAAAGAAATCTGGCAGCACCGGGTGTTTATTAAAATCAGCTGATTGTTAGCGGAGCGCCAATTATTAACAAAATAAAAAACACCAAACCAATTGCAGAAAAAAAAATATGTACATATAATGGTTTCTTAATGCAGAACACTAAAATAATTTTAATTATATCACCAAATGAAATTTATGTTTGTACACTGCAGTTTTTGTAGTTAAGTACAATGTTGTAAATCAGGCACAATGTTGTAAAATATAAAAAATGTTTACAGCCAATAGAAGCAAAAGCCGCCGCCAGTGTAGAATGTAGGGAATGTTGAAGAACACAAAAATAACGAATCCCGCAGTAGTACTCCACAAGATTAACTCTTTACACAACGATTTATTTGTTTAAACAGCAGGTTGTCTTAGAAAAATATATTTCAACTTGAATTATTCAATAAAAATTATAAAAAATTACGGAGCTGAAAAACTTTAACTTTTTGACACTTCAAAAACAAGGTTGCCAATTCACAAAGTTTTATTAAGAGCATTGAACGATAGAATGGAAATGCGGATTTTATTTTTTAAAGAGTATGTCATCAAGATGTCTTTCGTCGAGTTTAACATACTGTTCAAAACGGATCCTTGTGTTCCGCGCCACACGCTGCATTAAATTTGGTTCAATTGAGCTGATTTTCTTCTAAAGTTACAAGAGATTGGGAATTGTCATTATAAACCCTCTCTTTTAGGTAGCCCAATAAAAAAAATTCTTTCGAGCTAGATCGGGCGATCTCGGTGGTCATGGAATGTCTCCAAATTGACTGATCAGTTTTAAGGAGAAATTTTCCCGAAGCAAATTCATCGAAGCTCTGGCTGTCTGTCCAGTCGCCCTAGCCTGTTGAAACCACGTCTGTGAAGAGTACGATGTATGATCTCCCATGTTTGGCAAAAAGAATTCCGTAATCATGCGTCGATAATTTTAACCGTTTACAATCGCCGCCTGGCCTCAAGAAATTTCGAAAAAAATGGTCCGATTATTCCATGCGTGGATAAGGCACACTAAACGGTTACCCTGTGACAATGCAATGGTTTTTGGTGTTTCAATCGAGGGTTGCGGGTTTCTGGAGACCACTAACGGCAGTTTTGCTTGTTGACGTGGTCGTTTAAGTTGGGCGGAGTCTCTGCACCTACGAACTAACTAAATTTACAGCAGAAACATATACAAATGTACATGTTTGTACTTTTAAAATAAAATATTCCATAACGCTGAATATAAAATGAAAACAAAAAAAAATTAAATATAGAGGCTCGTTAGATCCGATCGATGGAAGATGAGAAAAAAAGACTATCTACAATTTTAAAAACCTGTTATTATTTTGTGACAAAAGTCATATTAAAACAAAATGGTGACCCGAACCACACGTCTTAATTATGAAGAATTGGCTTACAAAGAAAAACATTTTTTTTGTTGATATAGTGGTCAGCTAAAAGTTCCAAACACCTTTTGACTAAAAAATTTGTGTGCAGTTGTACAAAAACAATTGGGGCAATACCGATCAAGCCTAATGAACCTAGGGAAGGGTTGGCTGCCCCCTACAATGGGTTGGCTTATATGATAGTCATGATTGTTTAGCTGCACATCAACAGGTTGAACATATTCTATGGTAAACTGTGACATTTTCACCTTTATTTATGCTGAAAATAGAGAGGAAAGGAGCTAAGGTGTAGTAGTAAATAATTACGATTATCTTTCTTCGCAAGAGGTAAATGGTGTGGAGAACACAGATATTTACGATACTAAAGTATTGATATTTAAACAAAAATATAGAGTTAGTTAAGAAAACAATCTCTAAAAGAAAAATGTAGATTGAAAAAGATATTTTAGGTGTTATAAAAACTATAACCCTTAAAGTTGTACGGCTTGAATAAAGTTAATTAACCCCCCTTATTTCCTTAAACGCAACGCCCTAAAACAAAAACAAAATGTACGGATAAGCTTTTTAAATTTTAGTTTTTTCCACACAATTGTTTTTGTTATTATATTTTGTGTTTTACGTAATTTGGCCCTAAGTAATAGTTAAAAAAACAAACAGATTAATGTAAGAGAGCTTCTTTAAAAATATTTAATGTTGTCATAAAGCTTTTGTTTTACAAGCAGTAGGGTCGAGTCCAACAAAGCTGGCCGGGTTATTTATTAATTATAAAACTGTACAATAAATGGTATAAACAAATTTGATTTGATATCAATATTTTAATACATATAACTTTTAGTAAAAAGAAACAATTTAAACATAGCGCAAACATATGTATGTATGTATGTTATCACATAAGTACAATACATATGGGGGATTTCATGTCAAGTGACCCAACTTTTAAAATCGATGTCTTTCGATTGGAAAGAAATTTGAACCAAAGTAAGTTCTTGCAGAGAGTAGCATAGACACAATTTTTTAACACGATCGGTCAAGAACTCTCTGAGCTAGAGGGGTTCAAAATTTGACGTTTTCGGCAAATAGGTGTTTTTTCTCATACATGTAGTTTGTTACCTTTTGCTTTTAACAAATTCGTCTCAAATACTTTCGATAGCTTTTTCTTCAATCTTCCAGAAAAAAATATTTTTAAAATTAAAAAAATTTTTTTTTTTATTTTTTTTAAAAAAATAATTAGAAAAAAAATTTTTTTTTCCAAATGTGCCCATTTTTTTTTTATTTTTTTTTGCTCAAAAGGAAGCTTAGGTCTTTTGCTTGAAGAACTTGGAGGTCGCTTAGTGGGATGCGAGTGGGATATCTATAAAAATAAATAATTTGTAACTCAAGGCAGAGGTTTTCCAATTTTCACGTATATTCTACTTTAGTTTTTTTTCCTATTTATGTAAAATTATCTCTTAAGCAAAAAAAAATTATTTTATGCTAAGAAACAAAATAATTTAACCTTTCCGACGGTATGCATTAAAAATATTAACAAAATGTGTTCAGACATTGCCATATAAAAGTGATTTTATTCCAGAGGCCTACAATTTTGTTGGTAATGCAGTGTCGAGTGTATGAGACTTTATTTGGTACTTGCATACCGTCGGAAAGGTTAAATTATTTTGTTTCTTAGCATAAAATAATTTTTTTTTTATCTTAAGAGAAAATTTTACATAAATATCAAAAAAATCAAACAGAATATACGCGAAAATTGGAAAACCTCTGCCTTGAGTTACAAAACATTTATTTTTATAGATATCCCACTCGCATCCCACTAAGCGACCTCCAAGTTCTTCAAGCAAAAGACCTAAGCTTTCTTTTGAGCAAAAAAAAATAAAAAAAAAATGGGCACATTTGGAAAAAAAAAATTTTTTTCTAATTATTTTTTAAAAAAAAATAAAAAAAATTTTTTTTTTAATTTTAAAAATATTTTTTTCTGGAAGATTAAAGAAAAAGCTATCGAAAGTATTTGGGACGAATTTGTTAAAAGCAAAAGGTAACAAACTACATGTATGAGAAAAAACACCTATTTGCCGAAAACGTCAAATTTTGAACCCCTCTAGCTCAGAGAGTTCTGGACCGATCGTGTTAAAAAATTGTGTCTATGCTACTCTCTGCAAGAACTTACTTTGGTCCAAATTTCTTTTCAATCGAAAAAAAAAGTTGGGTCACTTGACATGAAATCCCCCATATGTTTGTACATGCTATGTACATATGTATGTGTGTAGTCTAGTAATGAGCGCTGGGTGGAAGTTGGCTGAATTTCCTTTAAGAAACTCGATGATATCATCTTTTTTATTCTTTATTATTATTTCGACTTTTTTTTGTTTTTATATTTTATAATTTATCTGCTTCTTCTTTTTACATTTATAAGAAAAATAATATGAATTAATTTGAAGTTATATATAATTTGGATTAAAATATTTTTAAAGTAAATATATATTCTCAAACATAGTTTCATACATATTTATTCCCTTTACATAAGTGATAAGAGTTTATAAATGTTTGGAATTCCGTTTTGTAATTTCCTTAATATTCATCTTCGACCCTACAAAGTTTTTTTTCTGTTCGTCTGTCCGTGTTATAGTTGAAATCAACTTTTTGAAGCCTCCCGTTGTCGCATAGACCCGTAAGTGATATCAAACTACCTGTAATATCAGCGAGCAAGTCGCTATTGGAATCCAGCAAAATCGCTCTATAACTGACCAAGATAAAAACCAAGACTACCTCTGTTTATTTCTCTTAAATTTGTACATAAAAACCACGACAACTATCCCGGAGCTGCCACTGCACTTGCCCCCGTGCAAGACCGAATCCCAATAATTTTTCACCACGTACTTTTTTGTGAAACATACGAAATTTGAAAAAAGGTAAAACCCCTTCAACTTCTCCGGAGTTGCCCCTAGAGAAATAAGATCTATCGTTTTCCCCCCAAACGTATTCCTAGAACATACAAATATTAAGAAATTATAAAAAATCCCCCCTACAGCTACTAGGGTGCTTGTGGATAGGTCAAATGGAAGACTGACTCAATGGGGGTTTCGAAAGGCTAATGTGAAGAGTCTCCAAGACTCGGCACAGCCGAATATAGCGCTTTTACTTGTTTTTAATTAAGAAAAACATTGATTTTAAAAATTTGACGATTTTATTTTTAAATTAAAACTTGAGTTTTTACTTATGTACAAGCCTTATATTTAACGTTAAAGTTATCAGAAATTTGTTTAACATGGATTCGTTATCTATTACACCCAGGGCTGCCAGATTAGTTTGTTAAAAATTTATCAATTTCTTGAGAAAATATTTGTTTGTTATAATACACACATAAAAGGCATAATATATCAGTTTGTTTTCTGTTTTTTTAAGAACCATAGTGTGCGTGTGTGTGCTTGTGTGATTCTTGTTATACCCCTGCAGGAAATGTCAATAGTGAATCAATAGAAATTCACTATTGACACTGTCACCAGTACTACTGACAAGCTTTACCCCATGTTATGCTTTTTACTATAGACATTTAACATTTGCGTGTCGTTGAAAATTCACTACTGACATTGGTACTATTAATAAGGTAGTTCTTTTGGGGTCATATGTAGACATTGGAACCAGTGATTAACTAGTACCTTTTAGGAATTTTAGTCTACAGATCTACTGACTAGCAATGTGTTTTTGTAATAGACACTTCACATGCGTCCTCCATTTTTACGAAATGTGTATATAATTTACTTTTTAAGCACAACCAAAAAAAATTAATAAAGACTATTATTCGCTGATACACTTTTGCGTTTAACGGTGACCTGAAGCTTTAATTTTTCACTGACAGGTTTCTATTTTTTAATATCGATGCTAAATATAAAACTGTAGACGTATTGCTGACAAAGTCGCCAAAGAGGTACCATAATTGTCGACAAAAATGTTGACATGGGGACACTTGTCTCCAGGTTTCCTTCAGAAACCCTTTACATAGTTGTAAGTTTGTCATCTCGTTTGTAATATCTATTAATATCCATTTGCGACCCCATAAAGTATATGTATTTTGGATCTTTAAAGATAGAGAAGTCGATACAAATCTTCAAATGTTTTGAGTTTTTTGTTTCGCAAACTATGATAGCTATGTACTTTAAACAACTTGCCTACATCAGGTGACTGGGTGAACTAAAAGACCAATTTGAAGGGTATATAAAACTCGGCACAGCCGAATATAGCGCTTTTACTTGTTTTTAATTAAGAAAAACATTGATTTTAAAAGTTTTACGATTATTATTTTTAAATTAAAACTTCAGCTTTTATCTACATGCTTCACATAAAGCGTTATAGTTATCAGTAATTTGTTTAACATTGATTCGTTATCTAAATGTCTGGTTATCGTTTATCGTAAAGATAGACAAACTGCCGGTTAAAATAAATTTGCCATTAAAACTGTCATTACATTGTTACAATCAAAAAAAAAAAATCAGACATAAGAAGAATGGGAGTATAATAAACATTTAAATTTTATAACAACTATTTATGATTATTGCTATTTATAATAACTTTGTTCTTATTTAAATTATTTATTAATATTTCGTCCAAACAAGTCTGTTAAATTTTAAATTCATTTGTTTATTTTCTTTTAGCTATTAGGTGTTTTGATTACAAAAGTTTTGATTTTCGTTCCAAGCAATTTAAAAAGTAAATATTATTTAAACGGAAATTTAACACAAAACAAATTTTATCTCCGCTTAGCAAAGGATTTCCCAAACTTTTGAAATTTTCTTTTTTTATAAAAAAGAAAAAAAATATTTGTTTGACATTTAAAAAGTAAACACAATAGAAACAAACTTTAAAAAATAATTTATTTTGTCCAAAAAATAGGCAAACCCGTGTCTGGCACATTTTAGAAATTTTAAACCCTAAAGGATCAGTTTATAAGTTAAAAGCTAAGTTGATGTCGAAAGACAAAAAAAATATTTTTTTCATATTTAAGTTTTTGAAAGATGGAATTAAGGACTGTTAACCAGAGACCTGCGCCGAACGGCTAATAGCCGACTAAGCCGAGCCGCCAAACATTTTCCGTAGCCGCCGACAAATTTTCTGCTAAAAATCTGGCTCAAGCTCATTTTATACTTCTTCTTAATTTCTTGCTTTGTATTGGCGAAATTGGCGAACAAATTTTCAGTAGATCCTATGTAATTAACAGCTTTCAAAACTAAAATTATTTGGCAGTTTAAACAAAAAATTACTAAGTGAAACCAAGTATCTACTAAGTGGATACATTGCCATCATTGGTAATTTTAACAAGTAAGAACGCTAAGAACGCTATATTCGGCTGTGCCGAATCTTAGATACTCTTCACATTGGACTTTCGAAACCCCAAACTTTTTTTAATTATTATCTGTGTTCCTATTCATTAATTTTTAAATAGGGCTCAGTATCATATTTTACCTCTCTTAGGGCGATAAGAGGAGCTGTAGGGGTTTTTACCCTATTTTTTTCAAATTTCTAATTTTTTAAAATTTTGTATGGCAACACCCTTAAGTAAAAGAGGTAGGGGATAAGTTTGTTCTAGGAACGTATTTGGAAAGAAAATTTAATGGGGGTGTGATTCCTCTAGGGTCGATTTTAAGGTAGTTGTAGAGGTTTTTACCTTATTTTTTTTTTAAATTTTGTGTGGCAACTCTCTTAGGGCTTGTGACAGGGGGTAAGTAGGTTCTAGGAATTTTTTTGGGGGGGACTAATGGAATCGGTCGTAGTCTTTATTTCTCTTAGGCCGACTCTGAGGAAGTTGTGAGCATTTTTCGTCATTTCTGTAAATTTTGTATAACAGCCCTATTAGGTGATGATGATAGGGGGTATGTTCTAGAAATATGTTTGGGAGAGAAATAAATAGGGACCTGTAATACATTTTATTCCTCTAGGGTCGACTCCGGGGAAGTTGTAGGGGTTTTACCCCTAATTTTTTTAATTTTAATTTTGTCTGGCAACCCTCTTAGGGCGGGGAGAAAGGGGGTAGGTGTGTTCTAGAAATATGTATGTTTGCGAGTAGAAACAAATCAGGGTTGGTCTTACACTTTTTTTCTCTAAGGCCGATCCTGGGGAAGTTATGTGCGTTTTTATATAATTTTTGTAAATTTTGAATGGCGATAAGTATACTCAAGGTTTGGGAGGACAAATTAATTGGGGTCGATCTTACATTTTAACTTTGTATGAGAAACCTGGAAGCTGTGCCAAAAAATGTCCGTGAGAAAAAAATAATGGGAACTATTATTAAAAAAAAAAGTTTAATATCGGCTAGATATTTAAACCGAAAAATCCGGCTAGCTGATCAAGTGTCGGCTTCAGCCGGCTCTGAGCCGCCGCCGGCCTGTTTTCCTGTCAGCCGCCGCCGCCGATCAAATTGGCTGGCGCAGGTCTCTGCTGTTAACCCAGACTTAGGTCGAAAGTCAGCAAAGCGGAAAAAATACATTTTTTTTACATTTTAGTACTTTTTGCATGTTTAGGTTTCGAAATAATCCAGACTGAGAAAGAGTCATATAGTGAGACAAAAATAGTTTTAGAAGTAGAAAATAAAAGATTGTGGATTAAGATTGGACTCCTTTTATTTCAGTAATACCCAGTTTTAAAAAATAATTAAAACTTTGCTTACCAAGTTGCAAGGCTGCTAGTGTTTAATAACGAAGTTAAAATAAATGACAGATATCAATTCTTCAGATTATCATATAAGTCATTAAAAGTAATAACCCAGTATTTAGTTTTTGTATATCTTAGCCTACTTGGCCTAATCTAAAAGTTGTTGTTGTTTTAATGAAAAACATTTTAAATATCCCCAAGACGGTGACATGCATTTTCTAGCTGTATATATTTTTATATCTTAATCGAAAAAATTGTCACATAATAATAACGAACTTTTTGGATTTTTTCCAGGCCTGCATTGATGATAATTTAGAAATGGTGGAATTTCTGGTAGAACAGGGTGCCGATATAAACAGACAAGACAATGAAGGTTGGACACCCCTGCACGCTACAGCCTCATGTGGGTAGGTATTAAATATAAGAAATACAAACAAACAAATTTCTTATCAAATTATCTAATATTAATGATATTAATGTTATTGGTGCTAACTTCGTACGCAACAGCAAAGTTGATGTGAATGAATGCTGTCAGCAGCCGATTTTTAAACCTCAAAATAAAATAAAAAATAAAAAAAAAAATTAAAAAAAATATACAGAAACAAAATTGCATAATTTTAAATTTTATCATCTAAGCTAAAGCCGTAAAAAATAACAATAAATAAAAAACGTTTAATTTTTTTCTGCTTCTTCTTCTAATTTCACTTTGTGTGGTTGGCTGACTGACTGGCTGGCTGTTGCATAAATTTTTTTCTTCTTTTTTTGTTTTTGGTTTTCTAAACGTTTTTTGTGTCTTTTTTTTTTTTGTTTTTCAGCTTTGTAAGCATAGCACGCTATTTAGTTGAACATGGTGCCGATGTAGCTGCCGTCAATAGTGATGGTGATTTAGCCGTGGACTTGGCTGTCGACATACAACATTTGCCCATGATTGATTTTATGCAAAAAATGGTGACCGAACAACAAATTGATTGTGCGAAAGCCCGCCAAGCCGAAGAACAGCAAATGTTGAGCGATGCCAAAAAATGGTTGCGTAGCGATGCCTCTGAAGTTGATCGACCACATCCAAAAACAGGTGCAACAGCGCTGCATGTAGCAGCAGCAAAAGGTTACACAAAGGTAATTACAATTTTTATTTCTTTTTAATTTTATATTTATTTTTCTTTCTCTGATTCAAACATAATTTTTATGAAAGCAAATTCGTTAATGAATATAAATTAGGGAAGTATCGTGGTTTGTTTTGACTTTATCTCAGGTTTCGATATTAAATTGGATAATATTTATCATAAAAAAGGAATTAAATGTTATTATCTTTAGAAAGTATATAAAAACTTTAATTTTTAAAAGTTAAAAATTACGTAAAATGCATTTCTTGAAGAGGTCTCATTTTATTTTCGGCGGGCAAGTTTAAAACTGAATCGTTTGCTATGAAATGTTTAATAATTTCTGATTTTTAATTGGAATATCTACCATATTATATGTATGTACTTACGAAAAAATATGTATAAATGTTCTTTTTATTAAACGCTTTGTAAAGAATGTTCTAAGAAAATATTTTTATGTCATAGGGAATTGCAAATACCATTCCCGGTTAGTACAGGTGGAATAGGCGGTTGCGAAAGCAATAGAAGAATACTTAGCACACTTAGCTCTGTTTCTTCGGCATCTTTGTAACAGCTGTGGAAGTGCCGGAAAAAAAACACAAATGCTGCTGAAAACTCTTACCATCCTTTGCATCTTGACATCTCCTACAGAAGTCGCTGAAAGGCAGACCCTTTTTACCGGCAAGAAGGCCAAGTTGACAATGGCGGGTAATAGAGAAATGCCACGGAAATGGTAAATCGCCCCGTCATCCAATTTGGCACAAATTTTTTGTCGCTATAATCAGCAACGCAGCTGCTTGCAAACCAGAGTGATGCTGGAAACTAATGTAATATTCGGCATTCCTCGATTAGTTGTGATGTAGAGTATATACCAGCAATGGGTATAATGACGGCGCGGCTGTAGGCTAAGATCCCGATTTTTTAATTTTTTTTGCTTAAAATTTTGTAGTACCGTAGCCTGTTGACACTTTTCGCTGAAAGTTGGCTTGTAGTAAACTGCATTCATTAGGAAGTCTGAAAGAAATCCGGACTCCTGTTTGTGCCATAAATATACCACCAAAAAATCTCAGTTTTCTTCTTAGACCGTCCGTATTATCTCCAGTTTGACAGGTCCTAAGGAGGTGAATTCATCCGTCCCACCCTCTAAAACATCGAAGGAGAACAAGATCAAAGGCCCAAAAAATACTTACGTAACCGCATGTTCTGTGTCTCCATCCACCTAAAGCCAATTGAGCAAAGTAAAAAGCGACCTTGTTAAAATTGATCCCACTGCGCCTGTCGTCTTTTTGTAATTTGTCTTATTTATATGTAGACGATCTGCGGTTCAGTCCATAGCCTTGCGGCAGACTTTAACTCTATAAAAGAGACTCGATTCCATCACCGTCTCTTAAGATCAAATACATGGCCTACTGTGCTTTTGCCACTTTGGCCCCCAATTTCGGCCTCCAAGACTCCTATGGCAGTCAGGTGTGATCGACTGTATGGTAGTGTAACTTGACTTTAGGATCCTGCCCCAATTAGTGTTTCCGGATAGGGAGGCATGGAAGGGATTAGAGAAGCTGTATGAGGTGTGTGCAGTCTTTACTGATGGATCGAAGATGGAGGTAGGCACCGGAGCTGGTGTCTATATAATGGACACTGGGGAAGGAAGGTCCTATAGACTTCGGGACGAGTGCAGCATTTTCCAATCTACGTTGATAGTCAGGGCGCGCTTAAGGCTTTAGAGGGACAATATGTCAGGTCTAGACTCGTGGGCGACTGCAGACGTGCTATTATGGCGATCATGGGCACACGCAGGACTCTGTTGGGTTCCGGGTCATTATGACGTTTCCGGCAATGAGATTGCCGATGAACTGGCAAGGAAGGGATCGGCCCGGGATATTGGACTTGGTTGTTAGCCGGTGAGGCCACTACTGAGTTTCTATTATGAACTGATAGGGACTTGGATAATGGACAAGGTGGGCCAAACCTGGAGGGACAGGGCTGATTGCAGGATCTCTAGACTTTAAAGGCCCAGGCTGGACAGGATGGGCACTGAACTGCTGCTCAAGGAGAGCAGGGGGGTTCTAAGGTGCATTATTGGGACTCTCACAGGGCACTGCGATTTGAGATATAGGACGAACAAACGACACAGAAACTCTCCAGATTTCTTTAGGGCATGCGGGGAACAGGAGGAGATAAAAACGGTAGAACATCTTGTCTGCCACTGCCCTGGGCTGCAGATTCGCCGACAGAGGTGGTTTGGAGGGCGCTTATAAGATAGACTTGGTGAGGTCCCTAGCTGTGGGCTGGGAAGCATCATAGGTTTCATTAAAAGGGTTGGGTGGCTGGGCAGATAGGTGATTCAGTGACTATGAATACTGACTTCCTTGGACAACTTGCGGACGGTACTCTTGCTTTCTTTTCCTTTACCTATAAAATGTTTGTCTTTACTTTTATTTTTCTTCTCTTTACTCTTCTGAAGGTATTCACAATAAGCCTGAGGGCCTCTAGGTGGAGGTTGGACTCGCCACTACCCTTCGTAACCTAACCTTACCTAGGCTAGGTAGAACCCGCGCTAAAGGATGGAATATAGCTCACGTAGGTCCGATTATTTGATCCCTTTGGATTTTTTGTAGAGTAAGGTTGAAAGGGTAGAAATAGAAGTGATGAGCTGATGAGTAAAGAAAGGCTAGAAGAAAACTATATGGGATGAAGCAGACTAGGCAGATTCCCTGCGGATGTAAAGGAAACCATTCCTGTGGTGTTACTTTGGCAACTTACTTACTACTTACCTAGGATTTGTGACCCCATTCTAAAGCATAGAGGTTATTCAACGAACTGACTCCTAGGTCCCTAAGAGTGAGGCTCTTTAGTCTCTAATAATGTATATTTGTCATCATGCAGAATATTAAATATAATAATATAAGTACATATCTCATGGAATACACTGCCAAAAGATTTTCCTTGAGGAAAGCATTCTAAGTAGCGTAAAGGATGTGTTGTAACTTAATTAATTACTAAAATAAAGGTGGGCCAATCTCTCTGATGTCTTAAGCCAAAAAGGTTTTAGATATAAAAATAACCCGGATCTCTTTTCACAGCTTAAGTGTGTATCTTCCGAAAAGACACGCTTTAAACACAAACACCAACAGTAAAGAAAGTTTTGCATTTCGTTTAACAGCATGGCAGGCATAATTCCGTCCAGGGAGTTGTATGCATTGAAGGTACTAACTGCTCGTCACCTTTCCCTGTCTACTAATTAAAGATTCTAAAACCATTTCTTCACTATCTCTTTTAAGATTTCTTTTTCACTTTTTTAAGCTTAACTTTCAACTACTTGGAAGGAAAGCAAATTCCCATAAACTCATTATGAATTCCATTTTATAATCAGTTTTCGATGACTATCGAGTGCCAAAAACTGGTAATGCAAGCGAAATTTTTGTTAAGCGTATAGATTTTTGAATAAAAAATTACTTTCGTAGCAGCGACTTGTAATTCTTTTTATGTTTTTCGATTTAACCATTGTATTACCTAAGAGTTGATTTACAATACTTTACCTGCTGAATGATTTTTATATATCAGGTTCAGCGGATCCGGATATAGCTTACTTGTTTGATATTTTTAGTATATTTGCATTTTAAGTTTGGAAATCTTAAACAAACACCCTTCCTTCTTCTTCTATGCTTTTAGGTTTTAAGTTTATTGCTCGCGGGTCGCGCTAATGTTGATGCGCAAGATAACGATGGCTGGACACCACTGCATGCGGCTGCCCATTGGGGACAGAAGGAGTCGGCAGAAATGCTACTGGATGCCATGGCTGATATGGATTTACGTAACTATGCCGGACAAACGTGCATAGATGTGGCAGATCGTAAAATGGTCAAATTCCTAGAAGAGTACAGAGCAAGTAACAAACGTATGAAACGAAGGCCATCTAGTCAAATCAGGTATTTATAGTTCACAGTTACTTTCAGTTAATCTGTACGTTATACTAACCTGATACTATATTTTATTTTTCAGTAGAATCTCAGACACAATTGAAAATCATATCGATAAAACGCCTACCAAAATTATATGCGTTGAGGTGCGACCAGAAAATAATAAGGATCATGTGAATGGTAAGTGTGAAAAGTGAAGTTAAGCTGCAACAAAGGTGTTATAATAACTATTATTGGTTATTGAATTTAAAACAATTGAATTAACATTAAAACAATATTTTCTTTTTTATACTTTTTTTCCTTTAACTGTATAAATTTGTTTTGTTATATGGTTTTGTGTATGGTGGGCGTTTTGTTTTTGATTTGAAATATATTTGTTTTTTAAACACACAAGGGTCCCATGGGCGTTAGGACTAATTGTTTTTCTTTTATTTCATTCATCATTCCATTAGTTTTTTAAATTTTTTTTATGAGCCCTCCTCGTTAGCATTTTATTTCCCTCTAACAACGTTGTCTTTAATTTGCATTTTATTTCATTCTCAATGAGTCTCTATTTTCATCTTCAACTGGATTGCAATTCATTCATTGATAACTTTGTCTCTCTTACTATATTTATTGAATTTTATGTTTTTGAATTTTGTTAAATATTGACGTCTTTATCTCTTGTTTTTAATTCTGTTTCCAATATTCCCATATTTAATTTGTTAATTTGTTCTTTTTTCCCCCCAATGTTGTTAATTGTATTTTGCTGTTGGTTATCGTTTAAATACGTTGTCATTAGCTTCAACTTCGTTGGCTTCTACTAAAAGTTCACCGCCAAGTAGTTTACCCGCAAATTCGGAGTCCGAAGAAACTGATTCAGATTTAACAGATTCCACAGAGAGCTCGCACTCAACCAGTCTTTCCGATCGTGAAGGTGAATGTTTAAAACTTAAGCTTTTGGTTTTGTATTTTTTCTTGTAAAAAATAATAATTTATTGCACGTTTTTATTTTTGATTTAATAATTTATTGTTGTTTAGTTTTTCCTGTTTTTGTGATAATGTTTACATTAATTCAAATACATAGTTTGTTTATCACTTATATATTGGAAATAAGTGTGGGAAGAAACTACGTTTCTTATTTGGATTCTAAAGTATTTTTTCTTAACATTTTTTAAATAAATCATTATTTTCAACAAAACACACTTGAGTTTTAAAATTAAAAACTAAGCAAATATTAAAAAAGAAAATAAATTTAGAATTTACATTTTTTTTAAGACAGAAATTGCTCCCCATTAAAAAGCAAAAAATAGGGGAAAAGAAATCTTAGTGCAAAAAATTGATGAAGAATAAGGTTTGAAAAAAGTTAATTTAAAAACATCGTGTCATCACTTGGCAATTTGCGGGTGTCAGGTGCTTATCCGTTATTTATATTATATTTTTATTATATATATTTTTATTTGGTTAGGTAAGGTTAGCTAAGATAGGACAAGCGGCCGTTAAAAAGAAATGTTCCAGGTCACTTGGGTCCGCTTATTTGGCCCCTTTGTGCTTCCCGTAGAAAAAGATAAAAATAGGGGGAATTGAAGCGAAGCTGAAGTGTAGAAAAGAACTAAAAGATAAAAAAATAGGATGAAGCAAGCTTTCCAGAGTGCCTGGCATGAATTTAAACCGCCACCCCCGACTGGTAGACTTGCGCACTTACTTACTAGTCTACCAGGGCACTCCTTCTATGAAGCTAAGTCTGAACAGCAGCAAGGGAAAAATTTAATGTGGAACAACTACTTTTGACATATTCCACCAAGTTTACATTGCTCGATAATTTCTATTACTGTACCCCTTAATTGAAATTTGTATCTCTACAAAATGCGTAGTGCTATTCACATTAATTCTTTTTTATTAGATTTACAATTAGGTTCTGTTTGCAATTTATTGGGTAAAGGACTGTTCTCTTTACTTTGCGACATACGGGTGATTCGCCATGTTTCTTTAGTAGCATCCGCAATATGCTTTTACTTTCTCCGCTTCTCTTTTTACCTACCTAGGGCCCACCACCAGGCCCTAGAGAGGGGCGACATAAGGAAGCTCTTGTAAAAAATCAAAATATCTGCTATACTAGGCATTACAGTGGCCCGGAATAGCACACTACAGGCAGCGCTGAATATTATTCCATATCTTCCCATTGAGGATTTCGTTGCTGGATTTGCGGTAAGGAGCTTGCTTAGGCTCAGTGGGTCAGGTATGCTTGGGGTAGGTTTAGATGGACATGCCGGCATGCTAGAAGGGGTCGGGAATGGTTGAGTCCTGCGGCGGTCAGTTTTGACGGACTATATGGTAGCGAAACCTAACCTTGGGATCTTGCCCCAGGAAGTGTCTCCAGGTAGGAAGGCATGGAAGGGATTCAAGAGGCTGTATAAAGGGTGTGCAGTCTATGCTGATGGATCGAAGATGGAGGCGGGCACCAAGGCTGGTGTCTATAGGGATGCCATACAGACTTCCGGACGAGTTTAGCGTTTTCAAGGATGAAATTCTGGCAGTGATGAGGGCCGCGGGGTTGATGGCGGCGACAAGCATATCTTTTTGGAAGATATATACCTAGAAGGTGGAGGAAGATCCAAGTAATTTTAATACTTAACTCCAGTAGGTTTGGCCAATCGAAATAAAGGATTTTTTGGAAACCAGTTTATCGTCTTTTCTGATGAGACGTTTGAAAGACTCATTAACCTTCATCTAAGAAATGTAAAAGTAGAGGAAATGGTTAACTTTAGGGAACATTGGGTGCTCAAAAATTTGCCAGTCAGATGAATAACTTTAATGTTCGAAAGCAGGGTTATAAATTTATGGTTCAGGGACGTAGGTTGTAGAAGAGTAGAGACCAAGGGGTCACCACAGGTTGTTTTGTTTCACTTCTATTGGGACTTTTAACGTTCAAAGGTGTACTATACAAGATTGATCATTAAAAAAGGAAGGTAGTTGCATATAGAGGCGATGTGGTCAGGAAAATATTTTTAAAAGCGGTCTGGGAACTACTGCCATCGACGCTGTGTGCGTGCACTTTTTCTCTCGAGCTTTAGGGAACGGGGAAGGCGTGAATCATAACAAGAAGGGAAATAGTAATACTATAGAGAAAGTAGAGTCGAGGTTTTTGAAGCTCGACACTCAGTAGGGTGCAGTAAAACACCGAAATAGTAGTCTTTTGCAAAACCTTTTTTTAATATGCAACCAATTTGTGTTTCAAGTATTATTTTTTTTTTGTCAAATACAATTTACAACCGGCATCGTTTTTAAACTTTATTAAAAGTTTTTGGTTGTGAACAGTAGTTTCTAATCAAGTGGTGGTGCCTCTAAATTTGGGTTATTCACAAGGTATCTTATTTATATTATTTTTTATTTTTATAAAAATTTAAAAAGCACCAAAATATTAGGACAACATGTCACAATAAACGTACCTCGTGAATCATCCAATTGTTAAACGAAACTACCCTTTTTAGATATTTAAAGTAAAATTGTATTATAAAAGACAACAAATTTGTGTTTCAAGTATTAATTTTCTTTTGTCAAATACAATTTACAACCGGCATCGTTTTTAAACTTTATTAAAAGTTTTTGGTTGTGAACAGTAGTTTCTAATCGAGTGGTGGTGCCTCTAAATTTGGGTTATTCACAAGGTATCTTATTTATATTATTTTTATTTTTATAAACATGTAAAAAGCACTAAAAATAGTTTTTTTTTGTTCAAAATAATATTTTTGAGCCAAAATATTAGGACAACATGTCACAACAAACGTACCTTGTGATTCATCCAATTGTTAAACGAAACTACACTTTATAGATATTAAAAGTAAAATTGTATTATAAAAAGACATGTTAAAAAAACATTAACAATAAAAAGTTTAAAGTAATATAACAAACAATACAGGCGGTTGTAAATTAAGCACAATAAGTCTTAAGTGTTTCTCTGTCTTTCTTAATAAAACTCTAATAATAAATATTTTTTTATATAAGCATTATTTTTTCTTTACCACAATCATTTGTACTACAATTTTATTATCGTATCCTCACAATTTTAGATGACAAATTATCTACGCAGAAAACCACAAATGAAACATTAACACCCGCCACAGAAGATGAGGCGCCATGGCGACGTAATAATGTCGCACGTGTGCGTTCAACTAATGAAAGCCCAATTAAAAACCGTATGTTTTTATTTGTTTTATGTTTATGATTTGTTAACGTAAATATTTAATATTTTTAATTACAGAAGTTCCTGATAATGAAGTTAGTAAAACAAATAATTCGGCAACAGACTCCGATGTTATTTTGAGACGAACTCAAAGCTTTGAGAATGATGAAAAGTAAGTACAATTCCTTGAAATTTCTTTTAATTTTTATTAAATGTTATTATTTAAAGTTTTTAATGTTTTTATAACTTAAATTATAGTTAAAAAAGTAAACATCTTAGAAGGTTATAAAAAGTCTGACTAAACTTTAAGTTACAATTAAAATAATGCTTGCAAATCCAGGAGTAGGGTTTATGACTTTATGCCCCATAGATTATAGCGACCTGCAACCAGAGTACTTTAGGCCTATTTTAAAAGTCAAATGGAACAGACAGAAAATCAAAAAATGGACTGTTAGTAGAATGATAAAAAGAAAACAAAGACGCTTACCAACAAAGAATCAAGCAGCCCTTAAGAAGCTACCTATTTTTCCAGCCACACAACTTCTTTGTAAATTTGCGGCCTTGGACAATGGCAGACAAGGTGTTTCACAGTCCCTATCTCCTCATCCTGACATAGCCTGCAGACGTTTGAAGAATTTCCATCCCATTTACTATATATCTCACATCGCAGTGTCTTGTAAGAGGCCTAATTACACATCTCAGAGCCCCCCTTATCTCCTTGAGCAGTATGTATGTGTCCTTTTTATTCGGTCTGGGCCATAGAAGCTTTGAGGCAGGCTTGGCCCACTTTCTGCACAGCCCAAGTACCTATCAAACCAAATTAATAACCTTTTGGTTGGCTTACTGGCTCACATCCCAGTTAAAATCTCGGAGACTAAAAAAGAAAAGAGAAAAGAAAAGAATTATTAGCTATGGCCTACACTAGTCCAATTTTATTCCTTGGACTATAGACCACCTTTGATGGCGTTTTGGGCATTTACTGATTAAGTCATATATATTACGTAGCAGCGACCCGTGATACTTCCAATTATGTCCTAAGGGACATAAGAAGCAGCTAATTCCCCTCCAGGCGAGCTTTTCTCTTTCTAATAAAACTTAACCGTGGTCACATTTTAACCTAAATTTAGTCTGATTCTCTTCTTGCGTGTCGTCATGACTGAGAGCACATTGATAGTCGTGTGCAGGTCACAATTTGACACAATTCCCTCTAGAGGCTTAAGCGCACTCTAATTGTCTAAATAGCTTGCCCCTGTCGTAAACTTCTTTCAGCTATTTAAACTGCGAAATCCTTAAAGGGAAGAAGATGTATAAATATTTCCAAACTTGATTGGGGTGAACTATTCCTCTTATTAAAAATGCGTAAGCAACACATCTCTGGAGCTTGACAAGAACTTTCGTTTCCATACGAAAGTGCCATATGTAAAAATCAGTCTCACAATAAATATGTATATCCAGTTTACCATATCCGGTTGTGGCCTACTGTTTTTCTTAACCTAGAGACTGCCTCTTTGTTCGCCTTCCAAAACAGCCTGCTATGCAGAACGGTGCACATATTCATAGAACTCTGCGCTAGCCGTAGCAATACTTCTTTCAGCACCGCAAGCTCGAAGTCTACCACCTTGTACCTCCTGGTGAGGAGTTCCGCATTCCCCAGGGGTACACTCAGCCCCCTTAATTTAAAAAAAATAGATCGGATAATGCAGCGTGCCTCACTTTATCTGTCTCCTCCTTTATACGCCACTTGCTTATGTTCTTCGAGTAAAACTGTCATTGATTATCAAAACCCACCCAAGTGGGAACAAGACCCTTCCAAATGGTGTTTCCCTGACTTCCTTTTGCTATTAACTTGTCAAGCATTATTATTTAAAATTTGTTGGATTTAAACTTTTTCCAAACAAGTTTAGTGATTTTCGGAAATTACTTAAATAATTTTTTCTATAAACGTTAAGAAATAATTATCGAAACATTTTTAAACAATTTTATTTTGAGTCTATAGGATTTGTTGTAGGTTAAGTTTGACCATATATATTTCATTGGTTCTTACACCAAATCGTCAGTAGACTTCAACTTTTAACTTTCAACTTTAAAAATCTAATGAATATTTTCTGCATTTATTAAAAGACTTTAATAAACTTATTGAGAATTACTAAACAAAAGCCAAAAAATTCAAGAGTTCTTTCAAAAACCCTATAAACTATTTTTTTATATTTTATTTTTAGTGAAGTAAACTTTTTAAGATGCTTACTTTTGTCATAATTATAGAATTTTCTGTGTATTAATTTTTGAAAAATATACATATAAGTTAAAATAACTAAAAAACAAATCATTTATTAACCCATTAACATATGTACCTCATGATTTAACAACTATTAAAAATAAACTTTGACTTTAGGTAATTTATGTGTCAATTCCGATGCCAACTCAAACTCAGTTTGATTGCCAGGGTTGCCATAATAATCAGGGTTGTTATGGAATCCAATAGCTTTTGGATTCGGATTTGGAAATTGTGGTTAATGTTTTTTTCCTAACTTAAATACTGATTTCAATTCGAACTCCAAACTAATTCGAAAATTCGTTTTTATTGCTCGTTTTTAAATCCAAATCCGAAAGCTATCGGTTTTCATGACAACCCCGTGTATAACAACTGGTTGCTTATATTTTGCCAACCAAGTAGTTCTGGCTGCCGTTCGGAACGGAACTAAAGTTGGGTTGCCGTATATAATCGACACAATAAATATTAGATACTAATAAAATGTGCCTGTGTGTGTGTATTTGTGTGGGTAATTGTCTGTTAAAACTTTAAAAAATAGTTTTTCTCTGCGCTCAAAAAACCAATTACATACTTTATTTAATTTTATTTGATTTTTTGCATTATTTTAATACCTTTGACTGTGCTTCTATAACTAATTGCATATATATTTTCGTCTTTATGTTTAAACTAAACAATATATACAAAATTAACAAAAATAATTTATTTTTTTTGCGCAAATCATCTTGGCCTTTTAAAAAAAGATTCTATCAAAAATATAATGAATTGCGAGCACGCATTAAAGCTAATTCATGCCCTATAATACCGGCTACATTGCAACAGCATCAGCAACAACAACAAAAGCAACATCATCAGCTACAGCAACAAATTAATAATGTTAACAACAATAACAATAGTACTGTAACAAATATTAGAATATTAACTGGTGGCAGTAGTAGTTGTTTGAAAAATGCAGTTACTGCAGCAACAGCAACAACAACCACAAACTCCGCACTTACACCCACAACTACTACTAATAATAGCCACACACAAATGCCATTGCAAACATCGCCTGCCAAAACAACAACAACAACTAATACACAGGACACTATTACGATAAATTCACTCAATTCAATTACTACTGCTACTACCACCATCACTACCACAACCTCCTCCTCCATTAACATCACAAAAGTCATAAATCCAAATTATACTGTACAAAGATCGACTTCACTTAAAGATCATAAACCAATGTTATTCAGGTTTGTTCTTTTCTTCTTTTGTTCTGTTTGATTATTTGTTTGTTAAAATTTTTTACTGTTTTTTTTTATTTAATTTAGTCTTTAAAATAGTTGTACAATAAATAGATTTCAAATGTCATATTCATAAACTGTTTATAAGTTTACCAAAGGTTTTTTAACCTAATTTTTTATACAAAATTATAAAACTTTATTAAATTAAACTATGTTTTTATGAATATGGTCCTTAGTATGTGTGGGTGTGTTTGTAGATATGTTTGTTTTCTGTTGTAAATTATTTTTTTTATTTTTTAAGGATTAGTTTTGTACATCTTGATTGGTTATAGTACTTATATAAACAAATTTCATATGGTTTTTATGACCCTAGTTTTACATTTTTACTTTAACAATTTTGTTTGGTCGGTGCATTGTCTGTCACCCCTGCTTAACATTTTGCAAAATTAAATTTTATTTCAATTCAGAAAGTAGTTTGTTGTATTTATTTTGCCCCCAAACGATTTACAACTATCATTTAATATTTAAAAAAAACCTAAAAGATAAGGTAATGAAAAAGGATAGAAATTTTAATTTAGAATTCCTGTTTAATAATTCCATAATCCAATATTTATAATAAATGAGTTTCTTGTTAATTTTGTTGTTTTTGCTTTAAATTTTTTAATTTAAATCCAACTCTTATGCTAATTGTTAAATTCACAACGTACTGTACGTGTTGTAAGTCGTAAAACTATGACAGATTATGGTTTATTTTTTAAGCTTTTAAGAAGAAGAAAAATGACTAAAGTTATAATTTACAATCTAAAAACATTTTTACGACTCCGACGGTACAGCAGTTATATCAGGGTGCCCTGGTAGATCAGTGGTAAGTGCGTGAGCCTACCAGTCGGGGAGTTGTGGGCTCAATTCCTACCAGAGACCCTGGAAAGTCTGCTTCATCCTACTTTCCTTTCTTTTTTATCCTTCCCTGAATTTCTTCTATCTTCATTTTTTCTATCTGCCTTACCAGGTAACACAAACGAACTGTATCCTTTCCTTTAACGGCTGCCTGTTTTACCTAACCTAACCTGTCCTACAATACACGCAAGAGGTTGTGAATTGAACAAATGGAATTTAATTTAAATAAAATACTTATGACCTTTATTTGGTTTCGGTTTTTAATACGGTGATGGATTTTTTTAAAGTTTAATCAGGATTTCGCGCTTGTCCTTAAAATTAAACCAAAAAAATACAGGGTGACTGATGAATTTCGCTAAATTAAGAAACTCAAATAACTTTCTGTTCATGTAAATTATTTTTTATTAATTCGTTCGAAAAATAATAAATTTTTAATAAAGTATTTTATGAAGTTTTAAAAATAATTGAATTCAAATGGCATCCACCCTTGGTGTTACATGTGCGACATCTTATCAAAAAGTTATTCTTTACTGCCTAGAGGGTTGCAGCAGTAATTGCCTCAATTATCGTTCTAATGGATTGTCTTAAATCATCGAAATTTGTTGTTTTTCAAAAAAATCAGGTGCAGTAAGGTCAGGAGACTTAGGGGCCAACGGAACGTGAAGTTTCTTAAAATCAGCTTATTGAGGAATTTTCGCCGCAATTCTGTCCCCCCGACAGGCGTGGCTATGTGACAAGTTGCTCAATTTTGTTGAAACCACACGGAGTTGAAAGCAATTATCTTCCGACGTAGCTTTGGAAAGAAAAACTCTTGTAACATCTTTAAGTAGCGGTCTCTTAATTGACCGTAACAATAAGACCGTTTTCTTCGAAATATTAAGGCCCTGAAAATGAATCTTAATGAAACTGACACCACACTTCGACTCAAAGTAGACGCAATTGCATCTCATGGAGTATCTGTGGGTGAGAACTACTCCATATGCGACAATTTTGTTTGTAAACATTGCCGTTTAGATCATCGATTGTCAGACATAAAAAACACGTTCAAGATGGTTTCATTCTCTTCCGCCATTTGAATAATCTCGCAAAATTTGAGAAATCTGCTTTGTTCAGTTTGCTTGTTAATTTAATCTTATATGAAAATAAGTTTAAATCTTGACCCAAAACTGTCTGCATTGACTGTCTGCTGACACCCATATGAGCAAATAAGCTCATTGTCGAAACTTCAAAAAACATTAATTTTTGATCATATTTTCACAAAGAAATTGATTTTCAGGACATGGAATTTTAACAAACAAATTTCTTAAATTTCCCTTTTATGCAATCAGGCTAATTGGTTCAGTTTTATTGTGATAAGATTTTTTATTGAAAAATTATCTTGAAAAGGTTTAGTTTTCAGACTTCAGCCAAGTGGAATGCATTTTCAGAGCCCGCTAGAACTCCTCATCAGCACTCTTTGTTTGGTACTGAGCATTGGTAGTAAATATCTTCTATTTAACTCAAATTCAATTAAAATTTGAATACAGGAATATTATTTGTATTTACATATTTTCTCTTAATAATTGTTTGTTTATTCTTCATCTTACCACTTTATTTTTTGCCTTATTCATCTCTATTTAGATGAGTAATGAAGGCAGCGTGTATGCAAAAAACATTAGTTTTGTCTCGATTTTTGCTATGGTTTTCCAATCTCATTTTCCTGGTCATCAGTCGTCAGCGAGTTGTTGACACAGCTCCCAGATTTATCAATTAATCGTCATTTTGACGTTTTTGGTGACAAAAATAAGCTCTTGACGATTCTTGCCTTGAATTTGGCAATTTTTGACCTGAATTTGACGAGGCAGAAACAAAATTTCAAAAAAGTAGCAAAAAGATATTTATATTTTTTTGAGTTATGTCGAACGCAGTAAAAACTTTGTTTCCACGTTTATTGGCTTAGAAGTTATTAAAACTACTTTAAAAGTATCAAAATATAATTCTAGCCCTTTAGTACCCCTTAGCGTCAAAATTAAAAAAATGTACCAAAAACATATTAACATATTTTAGTAACCTAGCAAATGCAATTTAAATTATGTTTCTATCTTCATTGGTTTTAAATTTACAAAAAGTACCAAAACATATTTTTAACCCTTTTTACCCTTTAGGGTCCAACAATTAAAAAAGGACTCAAAAAAGTTTTCATATTTTTTAGGTCTGTCGCACTCAATTTAAATTATGTTTCTATCTTTCTTAATTGGTTTAAAAGTTACAAAAAAACGCCTAAAAAAATCAAAATATATTTTTAACCTTTTTGACTCCAATATTAAAAAAAAGTACGAAAAAAGTAATCATATTTTTTGAGCCCTATCGAACGCAATTTGAATAATCTTTATTGGTTTAAAAGTAACAAAAGGTACCCAAATATAGTTTTAACCCTTTTGCCCCTTTTGGTCCAAAATTTAAAAAAACACCAGATTGCTGTCTGTTTATTTCTTAAGGAAAACGCAAAACTTTTTAAATTTTGTTTTTTTTATCTTATATACTTCAGAAGATAGTAAGTTACAGATTTTCCATTTTTCCCCACTTTTTATCCCTTTACGGGCCGAATTTTTAAAATTTATCTGTATTTAAACAAACATGGAAAGCTTAACACGTGTTATAAATTTCATGTATTTAGCTCTACGCGTTTGATCAGTATGGCTTTGGGTAATTTTGTTAGGCAATTCATAACCTGACCTTCCCAAACAAATGGGCGTAGTATGGGCGTGGCAGCAATAATTTCCATAATTTCCAAAAAAAGTAGCCTATTGTTCCTTCACGACTTGAAGTAACTCCCTGTAAAAATTTTAAAAAATCGATTCACTCGTGTGGCCAGCCATAACATACAAACATTCATACATACATATGTATATACATACAACCCTTTTTTATATAATAAATGATGAAAATAAATTAAATCTGTCGCCTTCTCAAATTTTAGTTCCTACTTATTCAACCCTATTCTGCATTTCGTTTTGAATCGAAATTTTCTCCGTCGCCCGTCTACACTGTGAAATAGTTTGGTCACAAATAACCTTTTCTTAGTGTATATTTTTGAGTTTTTCTTCTTTTTGTACTAAAACCTTGTGCTTCTTAAGATTAAAATTGGAAATTTTTTTTTTTATTTCTATTTTGATATATGTATGCGTATTTGCATGCGGAATCGTAATGGAAATACTGAACAACCCCCATTATTATTATGCATAAATGAAGAATTCAATTAAACTTTCTTTAGTTGTACTTTGCCAAAATCATTCTGTATTATACTGGTTCAATAATCCTAGTTTTAGTTTTTTAATAGTTTCTTTTGTACCTTGTTGCATTATTGATTTTAATTATTTTATTTTTGTAGTATGTAAATCCCAACCTTAATTATCAACTTTAAACTTCATTTAATACGCTGTGTTTTAAAACTTGAATTAAGAAATTAATATTGTAACATGTAGTTAGTATTTATTGATTTTTAAGTAGTGTAAATAATTGCTTTGAATCACCAATTCTTTAGTAGTTCTTTAAGAATTTTAAAAATTTATTTAAGGATGATTTGTGTTTTATCTTTTGAAATTTAGTTGTTTATGTGCTTAAGTAAATGTTTGTGTTTAATTTATTTTTTACTCTAGAAAATCACCAGCCATAAGCACCACGGTGACATCTTCGCCTACTACGGCTGCAACAACAACGAATTCAACAATCCCTGCTGCTGTAACTACGCCCATAAGAAGGTAATTGTAAACTTTTTTTGTTACTTTTTATTTAATATATTAAAACTTTTTTCCAATTTCTTTAATTTTACATTTTAATTAATCTTTCTTCACTTTATCCCCCCTTTTACACTTGTGCAATTGTTAAAAAAAAATATTTGACTATTGTTAGCAGTACCTTTACATCTTCTCCAAATACTCAAATGGCCAAGAGTCCTACTCAAATTAAGGATAACGCAAACGCAAATGCAAACAATAAACAAAATCAGAATTTAAATAAAAATAATAATGAAAGTACGACAACAAGTACTAATAACAATAATTCAGCTCCTGCTGAGCCTGTTAAGCAAAAGCAATCAACCGGAAATATATTTAAAAATTTCTTTAAGTAAATATAATTTTCAAAATAATTTTGGAAAAAATGTTGTGTTAAATGTTGTAAAATCGTATTTGTTTGCTGTTGCGCGTTTTTAACAAAGAATTGCTTTAGAAATTTCCCTAAATTGTTCTTAATCTTTTGAACGCTTAACAAAAATGCAGTGTACTTTGGAATATAATTGCTGGTGAAATGCAAACTAAAAACCATAAATATATTCTCTTACGCAATGGTTTTGAATACTTTAGCTTTAATTGTAATTGTAATTTTATTTCCAATATGCGACCTTTATTGTAACTATGAAAATCATAAAGTGGGGAAATTTATTTGTTGTTTTTAGAATTTAATCCGACTGTAATTGAATTCACTGGCAATGCTGCTAAATCCCTTTTAACAAAAAAAAAAAAAAAAAAAAAAAAATTTTATTCTTGTTTTTTAATTAACATTTGTTTAAAGCTGTTGTTTAAATGTCTGTTAATAATCTCTGCTAAAAATATCCTAAAAATTTCCAACTGCCTAACCTGTGTAGAAATGTGTTATGCGTTTGAAGCCAAAGCATTAGACAAGAAATACTTGCTTTAAAAACAGCTACAAAAGCTTTAACAAAAAAATAAAAAATAATTTTTGAAGGAAAGCAATTTGCAATAAAGGTTTGATTTTGGCAAATAGAATCTAAAATATAGGAATTTTTTTGGCTTAGAGGTGAAACCTATTAAATTTCAATTGTAATATGTTGAAAAATCTGGTTTCAAATTGTTGATATTGGATTTCAAGCGCTTCTTCTTCAATTTCGAGATGTCTTCCACTACTTGATTTTTCCATCGAAGTTTCGGTCTTCCTCTTCTACGTGATACGTCACCAGGTTAATATTTAAACGACCTTTTGCTGAAACATCTTTATTCATTCTTACAAAATGCCCAAGCCAGCGCGTTCTTTGGATTTAAACGCGCTTGATTACATCGAGGTCAGCATGCAGCTCTTTATTCGTAAAATAGCGATAATCTCCGCGTACGCAGGCTGGTTCATATATCTTGCGAAGTTTTGTTTTTTCTTTTTTCAGGAGAATACCAGTGATATCTCCAATGAAGTCGATATCATCAGATATGCATATGGGCATTTCCATGAATATGTCAACCACGGCTGGAAAAATAAAAGTCATCGCAACTTTTTTTTAAATATACCAAAGAGCAATAAAACACTTAAATTTTATTATGTAAAAGTATTTATAGCTAATTATAATTTTAAAAGAGCAAAAATAGCAGATTAAACTGGTAATCTCATTGATCAATTTCCAGAAATTGAAATTAACTATTTTGTCTTAACTAGTGGCTAAATTTAGGTAATTGTAATATTCCAATTATACTTTAAAAATAATGTTACAACATCAGTGGCCAAGTTCCATTATGAAATTAAAAATATAGAGTTCGAATAGCGGTATTTTTTATAGTTTGCTTTGAATGATATTCTAATGTCACGTACGTAATGCAAAAACGTTATTTGTCGTCATCATTTGAATTCGACCGGTCGCAAGTATTTAAAAATAAAAGTTCAAAGCAAGATAAATCTCGCAAACAAATATTGATCGATTTTTTTTTTAAATTTGATGCAATAAAAATTTTATAGTCTTTCAAAGTTTGTAGCATACGATATTGTAAGTAACACAATTCAATTTAATACTTTCAAATTCCTTTATAATTATAAATATTTTATTAAGATGGGTAAAAATAGCTATGAGACTACAAAGAAATGGAGGGAGGACTTGAAGAAAAACGAAGAACAAATAAAGAAATACCGGAAAAAGGAGGCTGAAAGGCAGCATATCTATCAAAAAAAGTTCGCAGATGCAGCCAAAAAAGACAAAAAAAATAATTAACGACGAATTAACACACAATAAGTTTGATGTTTACTATTTTATTACAAAAACTATGCTTGAAATGAGCGAACAATATGAAGATATATCGTCTATATACATATTTTCTGATTGGAGTAGCGCTCAATTTAAAAACAAATTCATTTTAAAAAGTATTCCCTCTTTTGCGAACAAATTTAGCTGCCAACATTTAGAATGGAACTTCTTTGCCACATCACATGGTAAAGGTGCAGTAGGAGTAGGTGGTACTGTTAAAAGAAAGGTCTGGCAAATTGTAAAAGCAAATAAATTAATCTTGCCAGATGTTTTCTCATTTTATGAATGTGCTCATAAATATGTGGAAGGAGTTAATTTGTTTTATGTTGCTACCAAAGAGATTGAAGGGTTTTCTGCTCATCTCCATGTAAAATGGCAAAATGTCCAGCCCATCCCAAAAATAAGAAAACTTCATTCGTTTACTTATCATGATAGTCAGTATATAAATGTGTCTCGAACTGCGTATTCAGTAAGAGAAAAAATTAAAATTTAATAATTAAGTGCCAGCGCCCAAGTACATAGTGTATAGTAAGAAATGAAATTAACCTTTTATTGTTTTTATTGCTATTATCACCGAATAAACATTTTTTAATTCTTTTTAAATTTGTTATGTATACATATATTAAAAAACCTATTTTTTTTCAGACAAATACTATAAGAGAAAAATCTGTCACATACGGTATGTCACGAACGATATTAAGATTTGTTCGTAACAAAATCATCTAAAAATTTTTTTGTATTTAAAAATTATGGATTATCAAGGAAAAATATTTGGCTTGGTGAAAAAACTTAAAGAAAGGAAAAAAACTTTTACAATTCGCAGATTTTCGTATATATGTGCATGCACCTCGACATCACTTCCGTTTTTTGTCACGTACGATATGCGCCTTTTTCGCCCGATATTTTGGCCGGCAAGGTTTTCAAAGTCATGATTTTTTTTTTAGATTATAGTACCCTCTAAATGTAACATATTGACGAAACAATTTTTCAGTTACCACTCTTTTTGCAAAATCTACACCACTTTGTAGGCGTACAAATGTCACGTACGATGACATGGAAATGCCCATATGCTCTCGGTGAAACTTCTTCTGTTTCTATTTACAGCTGCGTAACGTACAATTAAGGATTAAGAATTAGGATGACAGCCTAATCTTCTATAAAGCCACAGTGGGTGGTGAACGGCTCGGAAAATCATTTTCACTATTGATTTTAAATATGCTAAAGTAATTAGTTTAATACGAGCTGATATGATCCTATGCTCCCTCGAGAAGTAAAAGGAACATATTATACAAAATTTGATCAGCTTTGTAGGTATGCCGAATTAAGACATGGCCTCAAACAACTCGCACGAACCGAAATATCAAAAGCTGCCTTTTAGTCGACAAATAAGTAAGAACTCTTGATCTGTTTTCGATTGGTGTTCTTCAAAATTTGAAGTAATGTAAATGTTTGGGGATCAACCAGGTCTATAGCCAGATTAATAAGGGCCAACTATTTCGTCGACTTTATTTTACATTTTTTACTATAAGTGACTCTAAAATTGGATCAAATATTTTTATCTCCTCCGGTCTAAAACAACTCCGCCATTAAGCTAAGCCATCAGCTCCTGTCGCTCTGTTATTTTTAATCCGGGACTTTTAGGTTTTCCCTGATCTGAGGTGGAAGTTATACACTCTACACAATCATCGTTGATTGAAAGGAGGGTATCTCAATCGCCGCTTTCATCGAACATTAAAAATTTTGAAAAGTGTTTTTTCCAGATTTTCAGAAAGCTATTCTTGTCTATTGGTATTTACAGGGGAAATGTCTATACCGAAACCCTCAGTCTGATGTTTAACACCTTGTAGAACTTTTAGTAGTAGAACTTTTTGGCATCGGGTCGACTGTACGAACTGTACGATCTCTTTACAATTCCATCTATCAATTTTTCCTCCTTTCGTTTCTCCCGTTTCTTTTACCCCTCACAAATAGTGCTGTCTGCAGAGTTCCCTGGCATGTTGTTCTTGGCTGGGAGGTAGGTACTCTACACCGTCTTCGTTGACTGAAAAGTGAGTGTTTCCATCGCCGCTTTTATCGGACCCAAACGCTATTTTTATCTGCCGCCAGCTTGCCATGTTGGTCTTTACGGAAGAAATTTCTATAACATAGCCCCGTTTTTCACATTTTAACTTTTTGGAATCGTTTTGACTACTGTATATCTCGATCTTATCACAATCGCGTCTTTTAATTTTTTGTTTCTTTTTTTTCGATACCTCCTTCTCCCTCCCACACATAGTGCTGTCTGCAGCGTTGTCTGGTATGCTGGTTCTCTTCAGTTGCTTTGCGACACTCCTCGTCGAACCATCGGTTTTTGGTAACCTTTGCACGGTTTTTGCAAAATTTTCTATAGAGTTGATAACATGCTGCCAATGAGCGAATAAATAGGGACAAAAAATACTCTCTTGTAGCAGTTGGGTCAATCGACTGAAGTAGACCTTATTATTTTCTTGTGTGTGCAACTTCGATGCATCTATTTTCGTCTGTGCAGTGACTTGCAAGTTGCACATGACTCGTCACATTCGTACCTTGGTATTGTTTCGAGTCGAGGATAGCTCCATAGATCATTTGCACTTTTAACTGGGTGCAGCATGATATTGGTTTAAAAGATATTTTTAAAAGTTTCTTTGAGCTGAAAAACACCCTTTATAGCTAAACAAAATTTATTTTTGTACAGGGCGTAACTGTCAGACTTTTGATTTTATTAAACTTTTAATACATACATATATGCATTGAAAGTGGCTTAATTGTTCCGCGGCTTAGCTAAACCCTTTTTTTGTTGACCTGTGTAATTAATTTTAATTTATTTAACTTTTTTTAACTTTTGTTTATAACTGCTTAGTGAATGCATGATTTAATTTTTTTTTTGTTAAATACTTTAATTAAATATTTTAATAACAAAATCATAAATCTTGTTTTTTACAATTAAGGTCTTTTGTACCACCGGTACGTGATGAAGAAAGTGAAACACAACGTAAGGCACATGCTAAACGTGTACGTGAAACTAGACGCTCAACACAAGGTGTTACCCTGGACGAAATCAAAAGTGCCGAAGAATTGGTGAAAAAGAAAAATTCCACCATGAACAATAACAACAATAATAATAGCAGCAATGTAAGTATTGAAATAAATGAAATTTATTTATCACATTTAATTTAATTATGTTCCGCACATACATATAAGCTATCCTTTACCCATAAATCATATTGAATAAAAAATTTAAAATGTCCTGTGTCCTGTTCAATTTAACTTAATCAAATAATCAAGACATTAAATCAATCATCAAATTCATTGCGTTTTTATTTTGAATATATAAAAACATTTAAAATTATAATTATTTTTCTCATGAAAATCACTACCATCCACTATCAAAATTACGCTTGTGGAAGCAGTATTTATTTTGTTGTAAAAAGTTTGTGGGTTTGTTTTTATTTACTTTTTTTACATATGGGATTTTATTGATTTTTTAAAAAATATAATCACACATTAAAATCAATTGTCCTTTAAACAAACAAACACCTAAATAAAAACCATTTAGAATTAAAATATTAAAGGTTAACCCTGTAGTATTGGTTGGTTTTTTTATCATCAATTTACCTTCCAACCATATCATGTGCAATTTCCCAAATACCTACTAATGAGCAATATGCAACCATCCCTATGTTAAGGGTTCTGGTGTTTTGTATTAAAATTTAAAATTTTTTTTAACTTCAATTGTGATGGTTTGTTTTTATTTACTAGAAATAATAAAAAAAGTTTTTACCCGTTATTCCCTGTTTAACAATCATCATTTACCTAAAATTTTTACAACATATTCATTTAATTCTGAAATCAAACTAATTTTGAAATATTATTGCCGCCTGTAATATAAGCGCAAAACAACAAAAAATTAAAATCAATGGCCTCTGCTCTATTTCTACGAAATTATTTTAATAACGTTTTTCTTTGTGTCTTCATATTTTCTTATTGCTTCAAAAAAGCTCTTCGAAATATTTGCTAAATGAATATTAAAAAATATACACTGAAAAAACCCCATGCAACAATATACGGAAAAAACTTTCGTAATTTTTTTATTCGTAATATAAACGAAACTTTCGTCCTTATTACGAAAACATTTAGTAATAAAATTTTATTTTTTTACAAAAGTAACGAAAACCTTTCGTTAGTTTTTTTATTCGTAAATCATACGAAAGTTTCGTTAAAATTACGAAGCCAACTTTTAGGACAGAAATTCGTAGTTTCTTAAAAGCTACGATTATATTTCGTAATACATTTTTCGTAATATTGACGAAACTTTCAATTAATTACAAAAAAATTGCATAAAGTTTTAAAATTTTACATTTTTTATATTATTTCGCAAAATATTAAATTATTTTCGTTAAATATACCAAAAAGTTTCGTAAATTTTGTATATTCTACGCGAGATTTTTGTGGTGCGAAATAATGAAAGATTTCGTACAATGTACGAACGAATTCGTTCATATGTTGCATGGGATTTTTTGAGTGTAATAAAAGTTGTTTTAGGTTAGTTTTTTTAATATCTTTAAGTTTAGTTTTTGTCTTATAATTAGATTTTTGTAAAGTGTTTTTATGTAGTTAATTATAATTAATTAAAGCTAAGCATTTATTTAGGGTTTTATTTAGTTTTTATGCATGATAAGGTTTATATTTGTAAACATAAAATATTATATTTTTTTGTTGACTGTTAGTCTTGTTCTCCTTTTGTGCACGATTATTGAAAGTTTTGTTTAAATTACACACAGACACTTTAGTTTTCAAACAAAACTAGATCCAAAACAATTATTTTGGATTTTAAATTTATGGTTCTTGAGAGTTTTTAGCGAGAGTGAAACAAAGTATTTAACACACAGGTTTTTTGTTTCTTTTTTAAACAACAAATTACACTCTGAAACAAAAGATAAAAAAAATTTGGGGATTCCCCTAAAATTTTTTTTAATTTCGTAGTCTAATGTAACCTTGTGAGTCCAGCAATTACAAAAAATATTATCTTGCCAATTAAGTAAGCATTTCAACCCCTCTCGCTGGAAGTATTGATTGGGTGTATAACTTAAAAATGCGGAATTTTTTTATATTTATTAAAAGTATGGAACATTGTTACCTATGACCTCTTTTCATCCTTGTGACAACATATGAATATCGCGCCCAAAAAAATGTTTATCTTTTGAGGCAAGATATTCTGTTTTAAAGAAAAGAGTTTCCCAGAGGAAGCGTTCTAGAGCAATCGAAAAAATAATATCAGCTGTCTTTAAGCTACATGAGAACTTAAAACAATGATGCAAGAGCGAAATATTGTTTAAATGAATTTTTTTTTAAATAATCTTGTAGATATTTTATTACATTTATTTTCTCATCTCCGGTATATGTTTGCCGCGGCTATGAGTTACATGTTCCATTTCATCAGTACAATTTTTGACCACTTTTGCCAACAAATCTGGCCATATTACGTCAATGGTGGTTTGAATATTGACTTTCAATGCTTCAAGAGTGGCTGGATGGTAGACATAAACCAATGACTTTTAATAACCACATAAAAATACACAATTCAGAATCGGTAAATCGCATGAACCAGGCGGCAAACGAACATAGCCGTTTCTGAAAAGTCATCAAACTGATTTTGAAATAATTCGATTGCTAAAAGCGCTGTATTGCAAATAGTGCGGTCTTGTTGAAACCAAATGTCCTTGTCCAGCGTGTAAACTGCGTCAAACAATTTATTGGATTTAATGGTGGTTCGTTAGTCACTTGAAGATATGATTGTCTTCGCTCCTCCAAAAATTGTTTGCTTCCTAGGCCGGTTATGTTGACCTTAAAATGGACAAAATGTTCTATGAATTTCGCAAACAGATTAATCTTTTCAAAGTAAATTTCCACAATTTAAAAGCATTTTTAAGATTGCTTAATCTTAGTGAACAAAAATATCAACACATATTGATATTCCAAGTCATTAAACCATAATTACCGATATCGATAGCTCTGATGCAGCTAAAGAAACAGCCGGTTGTCGTAGAAGTGGTAGGGTTTGGACTATAAGCCGGGTAAGGCCTTTTTATAATACCTTTTAAAGATATTGCAAGATAAAGTCAAGCGTGATTATGATGAAATATAACGGTTTCACGTCTCTTTGCATATTTCCGGCGCTTTTTTGCAAGTACCCGCTTCAGAATAGTACCAGTATTTTGGTACATACTGGCTTAAGGGATGGTCTAGCCAAATTTCAGCAGCTTAAAATAGATATAGATTGCTGCTTAAGTAGTCATTCCGTTAAATGCACAATCTCTTGTGAAGTTTGGCAACGATCTCCATGGAACAATGCCTTTAATTTTTGGTTTCCTAACCTTATCCTTCGTTTCTAAAAATTGAGTTGTAAATGAAACCGATTTAGGTATAACGAAGTAGCAATTAATGTGGCGCCGGTATTGTCTCTCCTCGTTGGATTGTGACAGCTACGCATTGCGTTAACAGACGTACGACTCCTGATCTTCTCATTTTTTTTTGGCTGACCCGTGTCTTTGGGGTTAATCACCACTCTTGAATCACGTAGATCATCTCATAGCTTCAGTGAGCAGTTGGTGTGCTTCAGCAGAACTTGAAATTAAAAATGTGAAGCAAAACTTCACGCATATGATGCTTAGGTTAGGTTAGGTAGAACAGGCGGCTGCGGAAGTGATGATGTGATAGTTGTGCAGCCCACTTGGGCCCGTTTCCTCGGTCCCTTTGTGATACCTGGGGAAGAGAAAAAAAGAAGAAAAAGATAAATTAGATTAGATCAATAGAAATAAAGATAGAGAGTTAGAAGGAAAGTTATCATGTATGGTCAGCGGTAGTCGTCCCATACTGGCCGCTGTCCCCGAACCAACCGCTATCCCTGATAAAGGACGACAGGTTGGTTATGCCACTGTTGGTCACGTCCGACAGGCCATTCAGTCTACCGATACCAAAGTGCCTGATCCGAATGTCCTCCAGTGCCAGACAAAAGCACAAGAGGTGCTGTACGCTTTCAGTCTCCTCTTCGTCTTGACAGCTTCTACAGAAGTCATTCCAAGGCAATCCCAGTCTTTCAGCATGGGTGCCAAATCTGCAGTGGCCGGTAATTGCGGCCACGGTGTCCCTTATCCTCCCCCTACCCAAATCAAGGAGGGACCTCGAATGGCCCGAATCTATCCTCGGCCAGGTTATCCGAGTAGTTCCACACCTGGGTTCGTCAGACCATCTAGCTCCTGCAATTCCCCGAAAATATCCATCCACGCAGAATTTGCAAGAGGAGAGGGGGATGCCACAAAAGTGGTCGATTGCCCGATCATCCAATCGGGCACCATTTCTGGCAAGTCCATAAGCAGCACAGTTACCCGTATTGGTCCCGTGTCCCCTCACCCACGGTAAGGTGATGTCAGAATGCATAGCCATCCAGTTCAAGGATGCTCGACATTCACGGACCAGTTGTGATGTTGAATATACATACATCAGTGATGGACCTGATGGCAGCAAGGCTATCAGTGAAGATTCCGATATTCCTGCCGAATATCCTGTAATACCGTAGCCAGTTAGCCGCCCTGCATATCGCCGACAATTGAGCCTGCAGAACATTGCATTCGTTCGGAAGTCTGAATGAAATCTGGACTCCTTCCTGAACAATGTATATACTTCCATCAACACCAGTTCTCTCCTTAGACCCATCCGTGTATACCTCCAGATTGATGGGTCCCGAGGAGATCAATTCATCCGCCCCTCCCTCTGAAACAACGAAAGAGAATTTCCTGCGGATGAAAGGTTTCGGTGTGCAGTAGTCAATTAGATCGGGAACAGAATCGACCGTCCTGATGCTTTGTTGGCACAAAATTTGCCATTTTTGAAAAAAAGAAAAGATTTGTTGTTTACATTACAATGTTCAATAACTAAGTGAAAGTAAATGACAGATGTGTCTCCCGAAAATGACATACGAGTTATCAAAAACAAAGCGCGTTTGAAAGATACGTACGTCATTCATTGGTAAACCTTCATTTTTAAGTTATACACCCAATATTTTTTAGATATTTTAAATCGAAAGCTCAAAAAAACTTATTAATACTTTAAGCTATTTCCAATATAGCCATAGAATCAATAATTTTGAAAAGTTAAATACACAATACAGAAATTGAAATCTAGAATCTTAAATTCAAGTTTTAGATTAATTTTTATTTTTGATCATAAATTTTTTTTATACCAATTTGTTGTATGTTTATCCATTTTGTTATGCCACAAACAATCACACTTTGTTTTACTTTAAATAAATCGATTAACAGAATGAAATGCAAGTAAATGTTACAAATGAAACGACAACAACAACAAGCACTCCTAGAACAACAATAGAACAGAACTTAAATAAAGAACAGGAACAAATGCAGGAGGCCAAAACGCTTACTGCTGCAACAACAACGGATACTAGAGAAACAAAGCAAGCTGGAAAAGAAATAGGGAAACAAGAGGAAGAAGAAGATATAACAGCCTCATTTACCATAACAGCACCCAACTCTGCTACAAAGGAAAGACCATCATCGTTATTTGTTAATGCCACTACCACAACCTCGCAAGAAACTGCCAATAACAAAGAAGAGGTAAGCGCTACATTTGTGATGCCGCCACGTAAAGATTCACGAACGCCCACACCAACTACGGAAAATGTTGAAGCCACTTTGGTGGTAGAACCAAATTTAAATAAAAACTCATCCACAAGAGATGTTTTAGATAACAGTCCGACTAAATGTTTTGAAGAATATGACAATAAAACACAGACAAAATCTTCAACGCACAATAAAGAAAATGAAAATCAAAGTATAGATAAGACTGAGTCACCGCCATTGGCAGACGTAAATGCTGAGACAACCCAACAGCGGCAACAGCAGTCAAATAAAATGATGCCATCACCACAACATACCCAATCAAGTGATCGCACACGTGCGGCTTGCTTAAATCCTCTGCCACCGGTAACAACGACTGTCAAAACTAACTCGGACCCAAATTCAAGTACCACTACACCGACCCTTGAAAGTCCAGTACGCTTGCGGGACAAGCGTTCGTTAATCGATCCTGACAATGTCAGTACCCAAACATTGCGCTCTGAGGCAAACAAATACAATTATGATGAAAAGCGATGCGGCATATTTGCCGGCGAACACTCAGCAATACATGACAGCATACTGGAACGTAATAACACGTCTTCCCCTCTAATGGGGGGTGTAAGTGGTGCAGCTGCCTCGTACAACAGTCGTCGTAGTTTAGATTCATCTTCGTTGCCAAATTCTCCTTTACACACACGTGACAGGGAAGCTGGTGGTAGTGAAACCTCATCTACAGTGGCGAATAGTGGAGTTGGCAGTGACGTCAGTGGGGTTAGTTTTAATAATAACTTAACAGTTGAAAGAAGACCATCATGGCGTTTGAAATTTGATTCTGGTTCCAAGGTAGGCTTTTTTTTTACAAAACACAACCACAGTAACACTTTTAAACAGAAAATCAGAAACACATTTTATAACATGACAAGATCAAGTTAAACAAATGCAATTTATTGAATTATGTTCGTTAAACTTTTTCGATCGATGTTCAAATGTTGACAAAGAGCAATTAAAGCCAAAAAATTCGCATGCGATTCGAATCGAAATTTTACTCGATAGATCAAGTTGTCAATTCGATTCGAATTAAATGCAAAGATTTTTCACCTGGTATTGTTTTCTTAACATAATCGGGGTTATCATGGAAACCGATAGTTTTCGGAATCGGATTTAAAAACAAATTATAAAACTTTTTTTGTAACGTCTTTTTAAATTTTATAAGTTGGAAGCTTGAATTAAAACGAGTACTCTAATTTATAAATAAAAACAAAATACTTAACTTTATAATTTTAAAATATCTATAAGGCATTTTCAAATCCGATTCCGACAGCTATCGGTTTCCATGACACCCCCGAATATAATAATGGAAATCGCTTTCCAGTCATGATTACCGTTATTTTCCGACAAAAGGAAGAGCTTTTAGGTTATATGCTGCCAACGTTTGATTATCGATATTGAAACTATTCGAAAAAATTAAGTCCTTTAGTATTTTTTTCCGTTAGAAATACACTCACTTCCAAAACATCACACGAGTTTTACGTTTTTTTTTTTGAAAAACTCCTTTTCCTAATGTGCGTCCTTACGCATGTTATTATAAATTAATGTGCGTAATAAATGTATACTGATGTTTTTTTTAAGTTTAAGGCCTTGTTTTAATATTATTATTCAAATCTTATTTTCAAGCATATTTCGCCCACCATTAATAGACGATTTTCATTTGATTCCTGATTTGTAATTAACCTTTCGTACTAATTTTCTGATTATCTTTCTTTTCTTCCTATTAACCAAATCTAATTTTTATTCTTTAATATTTTTGCGTAGTTTTTGCTGCTTTGCTTAATTAACTATTTATCTCCATTAAATAATCTGTTTTTATCTCTTTTAAATGAGCATTTTCTAACATTTCTATTTGTTTTATGTTCATCTAAATGTTTTTCATTTTTCATTTATCATTTTGTTTTAAGTTTTTTTTTAATTTAAACAAATACTTAAGTAATGTAAATAGTTATTATTTTCATTCGTAGCTTTTCTTTTAATTTTTGTAAAAAAATTTTAAGTTTTAAAAAATTTCCCGTATTAAGTAAATGAAAATTTTAAAAGTTGTTTACAAAAAAAGAAAGAAAGAGCGGTAATATGCAGAGCTAAACATAAAGCCTTTAAAAGTTTCTTACTAAAATAAAATTAAAAAAAAAACTTATTTATCCAGCCTTATTGTGTTTGGCGTAGTCGTGTCGAATGTTGCCAAATTCGACACAAAAACGACAATTACATTAGCGTATTTGTTAGACGTTACCAAAAATTAAAAACGACTACGACAACGCCAACGCCAACCATAATAAGGTTGATCGTTTAAAGATGAATGGCGGCAAATTACGGCATTCGTTCCAAATCAAAAATTTACTCGATTGATGGGGTTGCCAATACTTTTTATATAAAAAATTTGATACAAATTTTTTCAATTTTGCTTCGAACTCAATGCCGCAAGCTGCTCCCTGATGCCTTAGTGCAAAAAAACGGCTGTAAATTCCGCCCATCGTGCTGGGTTGATCTCCATATTTTATCACAAAATTAATTTGCACCAGCTGGAAAATTATAGAATTAAGTAGCAATCGACCTTAAAAATAATTAAGAGCGCAATATTCGCCCGAATCTTAAATACCGTTCACATTAGTCTTATCTAATATATCCAAGTTGTTTTCTAACCGAAAATATTATAATAAAAAGACATTGGTCGTGACGGGTATAAAGTCGAGAGCTTTTCTATTTTCGAATTTAAAAACTTTACAAAACTTTAGCGTTTGAATGGGAGATGTCACTTCCTATTAACCAATTTTTCTTTTAAATAAAACAAAACATGATATAAATACAAGGTGGGCCAAAAGAAATCACCCTTTCGGAAGATGCTTTTATTTTTGCAAATGGTGGCCAATGTCAAATCTGTTTTGACATTTGTGAACTAGACAGATGTAGAATACAAGCGAACAAGCCATGGAGCTATACAATCCCCAAGAACACGGAATAATCGTGTCTATTTTTTTGCGTAACAATTCGTCTCTGGTGTTGGCGAAGCGCGAATTTCGTCGCCGATTTCCCGGTCGTCCGGCCTCGACTGCGCAAACACTGCGCCGTTTGGCCACTAACCTTGAAGAGTATGGGACCACACGAGACGCTGCCAAGAGTGGCCGGTCCCTGAGCGCCCGTTTTACAGAGAACATGGCCGCTGTTGGCGAGGATGTCGAGCTGTCGCCAGAAACATCGAACGCCGTGCCTTGCAATTAGCCATCAGACTGTCGTCCCTAAGGCAAATTTGGGTAAAAACCCTGCGCATTCTCCCGTAAAAAGTCCAGTCCGTGCATAAATTGCAGCCTGTCGACCGCCAAACACGTGTAACGTATGCCCAAGCCATATTTAATCTCGAGGTTGAAGTGGACGATTTTTTGACCAAAACTAAACTTCTGTGGCACCGAAAATCCACGAGTGATGCACGAGGAGCCATTACACCCACTAAAAAGTGACTGCATGGTGCACTGTTCACGCTGGAGGAGTCATCGGGCCATTTTTTTCGAGAACGCCGCTGGTCAAACGAACGAATTAGGACTGTAGGACATGTGGTTCCAACAGGATCGAGCAACGGCACACACTGCGCAGGCCACAACCGATATTCTTAAGGCGGCGTCCCCGGGTCGCCTCATCTCTCGATTTGGCGAATTACATTGGCTTGCAAGATCGCCAAAATTTACCGTTAAAGACTTTTTTGTGAGGTTTTTTGAAGTCCCGTGTTTACGTGAACAAGCCCGAGACCCTGGAAGCCCTCAATGACAGCATTCGACACGAATCTGTCGCCCGAAGTTCTCGCCAAAGTGATGAAAAACGCCATAAAACGAGTGCGTACAGCAATCAATTGTGACGGCGCCCATTTGGCCGATATTATCTTTTCGACTTAACCAATAAAATTCTACAGATTCAAGTAAACATAATCAAAAAACAGAATCGAAGTTTTTCATTTAGAAAAAAAATGAGAGTCCAACAACAGTTTCCGAGATATTTCATATTAAAAGTTTAAAAAAAGCTGTTCATTTGTATTGGGGCTGCCCCTCCCCTGCTCCAACTTATTTTTTTTCCAGCATGTTCGCATTATTGCACAATTACTTTTTGTAGGAAGTGTAAATTAATCAATAGATGTTATAGTTTCCAAAACACTTATAGTGTATCAAAAATTTCATATTAATTGTCCATTTATATAGGGGCTAGCAATCCCCCTGCTCCTATCCAACTAATTTTTATCAGAATGTAGGCATTTCTGCACAATTACTTTTTGTAGGAAATTTGAAATCGAAAGCTCTTTTAGTTTATCAATTTAAGCGCATAAAAAAATTGCAAACAATTTATGAAATTGTGGAGGGATACCACTTCTGCTGCTCGTATCCAAGAAATGTTCTCTAATATAGGTCACTACCACCTTAAAGTAATGTGTGCGAAGTTTTGTGACAAAAGTGGCTAGATTTTTTGAGTTAAAAGGGAAATTTTTTATCGGACATGGCTATGTCGTCTTTCCTATCTTTAAGGATCCAAAATATATATACTTTATGGAGTCCCATGTGAATATTGTAGAAATTACAAACTGAATGACAAACTGATATATACCCTCATCACTATATCGTCACAGAAAATGCAAAACGCCCTATCTAATATTTAAATAAGTTTTAGGAGAGGAATTTATTTTTGTTTTAATAAAATAAATATTTGCAGTTAACACAAATTTTTGTCATATATATGAGTTAAAAAGGATCAACAAATATATTTCTGCTGGAAAAAAAAAGAATTTTAAGAGATGACGTAAATACTTTAAAGCTAGAATTAATAAAAAGTCAATTTTTAATTGTTTGTTAGATAGCGCGTTTTGCATTTTCTGTGACGATATGAAGGGTATATTTTTTTTTTGGTGTCCGGAAAAGTCTAGGTTTTTTCGCTGCCTTTCCTGTATTTTTAAATTTGGAGAGTGAGCTTTCACTGTGTGCCGTCCAGCTACCCGCCATCCGCTGATTCCTCTAGTAGCTTTGGCTCAGCCTTAGGCATTATGGCAGCCGATAGCTGTTACAGTTTCCGAGATAAAGCGCTTTAAAAAATTTTACATCAAACTAGAATTACCTTGTAGCTGGTTTAAAGGCAGTTTTGATTGCTGTTACGGTTTTGAGATGAAGCGTATTTTATGGGGCTATTAATACCCCTGAGTTTTATAGCACCAATAGCGACGGTTATTGAATTTTAAATAAATAAATGCATAAATTATCAGATTGTAATAAAAACCGATAGCTGTCGGAATCGGATCCATGCCAACCCCGTTTGTCTTAAAAATTAATTATTACAGGTTATCTTTCTTGCCGTAGTCAACCGATGCTGCTTACAGCTTTGAACTATTTTTGAAAGTTAAAAACCAAAAGAGGCTGCGAAAACTTGATTTCAGTAAAGATAAAGAATATAAAGTTTCCTAAATAGAGAAAGGTCCTAACTCGTATTTTTTTAAGCCCAAATTTTTGTATATTTCGATAAATGGTCTGTCTGCACATACATACATATATCACTATTAGCCAAAAAAATTTCGACCTAAAAAATACGAGTTAGGGCCTTTCTATATTAAGATATCGATACATATATGTATATACTCTATGAAGGCCCAAATAATTATTGTAGAGATTACAAACTGAATTAAAAACTGATAATAACCCTTATTTCCATAAAAAGAGGAAAAACTTCAGTAATTGCTAAAATGTTTATAAAACTTATGACACTAACAATATGAAAATTCCAATTAAACCAATAATTGTGTTATTAATATATTTCTTTTACTTAAATTAATACAACAAAACATTCTTAAATCGGTTGTGGTGGCTAAATTAATAAACAAATATATAATTAACATAATACTTAACTACATAAATAAACTAAAAATGTATCTAATAATTGTCGTTATCAAATTTCAAATAACGGGGCTTGTTAATTAACGGAAAAGACACTCTTCTTTAAAAAACTAAAAAAAAGCATTAAATACACACACACATACAAAACATATTCTAACTTAAAAAAGAATTTTATTTCTTATTTAATAAAATTTCATTAAACTTGATTAATGAATTAAATAAATATATTTTGATTTACATATTTTTTTTTATTTTCTTTTAAAATTTCAAATAATTAAAAACAGTTTAAACTGGAAGATGCTACAAGCGGAAGTACGTATCCACCGAATAATAGTACTATAATACCAAGTGCTCCAGCTGTTATAGCTGCTGCTAATTCCATGTCACAGCGAAGAGTGAATAGTTCTAATAATACAAGTAAGTCTAATCCGTCTATCAAATTCAACATCTTGTTCATAGTACCATAAAATAAAATTCCTTTATTTTAAATTTCTCATACCGAATATTTGTCTTTTACAGTTTCTTCTTCAAATCAATCATTGAATTCAATTGGTCGACCCGTTTCGGCACCACCGACTAGCACCGTAAGCAATAATAGTACTACAACTAGCACTAACACCTCAAACACTAGTTCCAGCAGCCATTCTAACAACGATGATAAACTCAATGACAATAGTTCTAACAGCAGTAGTGGTTTTGGTTCATACTCATCACGTCGCTCGAATGTTACAACATCAACCACAGCGTTAACACCTGATTTGCAAACAACTAGTACGAGCACTTCAAATACGGTTAACACTTCAACGACAAATCTTCAGAGCAATAACGATGATAAAGGTATGTATGAAATGCTGTGCTAAAATTTTTAATTAACTAAAGGCTAAAGTTTCTTTAATTGTAGATAATGATAAAGAAAATGATAGTCGTAGTGCTTTAGCTACACAAGCTGTTATTCAGCGAAGAAGGAAACCGAAACGTCGCTCAACAGGTGTTGTGCATATCGATATGGATGTAAGTTTTACTTTAAAAATTTTTAGATATTAGTTAGTTGTACGTACTATACAGAATTTAGCGGTTTTTTTTGCTAAAAAATTTATTGGAACTAGTAATTAAATTCATTTTATACTAAAATTTGGTTGGAAAAGTTAAAACATTTCAAATTCGCCAACACTTAAATATTTTTCAATTCGGCATTCTGCTTATAACATTTAAATATATATTAGAGCCAATCAGGCACGACAGAAATGGCAGTTTGCAAGTTTTAATAACAGTTATCTTTTCACGTAGTATAGTACGTGTAAACTAGCATTAACCTGCTAGCTCGCAAGCGCAGTTTTAAATACTAACTTAAACAAAGTACTAAATGCGAAAGAAAATTATAAGCATTAAAAAGTAAAATCTTTTATAATTTGCTATACAATCCTAATCCAGTATATCTTATTTTATATTTTTTGAATGTAAAAAAAAATCTAAATCTAAAAAAATCTTGTTTCATATTTCTAGATTCAAAATCTTAAAACAAGTTAAAAAAAAAAACTTCCAAATATGTAAAAAGAACTTTTTGTCCACCTAGCTGACTTCTGGTTACATTTGGCATTACCAGACTCTATTTCATATATATAAAACACCATAATTTAAAAAAATTCAAAAATAATTTTTTCAGATTATAATTTTGAAAACGGCAAAAACTAACCAAAAATGTAAAAAAAAAATACTTTTTGGCTGCCTAATTGACCCCAATCTGGGTCATTATTTCATATTTCATATGCGTATATTCATAATCCCTAAAAATGGAGGAACATAAAATGCTTTTCTCCACTGAAATGACTTAATCGAGGTCAATGGCCTTTCTCATCATATTTCTATACTTATAATCTCAAAATGCAAAAAGTTTTAAAATATAGTATTTATCCTTTCTCGGATTTTGAAATATAAGTGGTACAAAATTTCAAAAACTAACCAAAAACGTATTTTTAAGAGCACTCGAACGCAATTAAAATCAAAAAAAAGTGTGTTTTTAATTACAAAATGGACTATTAAAAAAATAAAATATAGTTTTTACCCTTTACTAATCCGTTGTAGTAAAAAATTTCAAAAAAATGTTTTTTGAAAACTTTAAATTTTACGGCCATTTTTTGGTTTTTTTTTACCATGAGAAATATTAAAATAAAAAATGACCCCAAGGAAAAACGACCCCAAAGTACTAAAGAAAAATGGCCCCAATATAAAAAGTGAAAGAGAGTATGAAATTTTAAAGAGAAGAAAAAAATTGCCCCAAAATAGTTTTAAAATACAAATCAAATGAAAAATGCTCAAAATTCAAGTTTTTACGCTTTTGCATAAATGAAAAAAGGTTTGGATCACATAGCTTATTTTCTAAAGTTGTCATAAAGTTTCGTGTCCAACAAAATAATTTTTCATTAAATATGCTAAGGCTTTGCGGAAAAAGGGTTTCGAAAAGCTGGCGTTTGGCTGACAGCATAGAATTTAAACCAATGTTAGCCAAGTTTGTTCCTGCGAATCGAACACTAATCGGGCTTTACATGTACACAATACGAGTACTAAAAAGAAGCTATAACAAAAAGAGAAAAACACAAAAAAGTAGAAACAGCCGCGCAGATTGGTATTGCATTGTTTTTTTAGATAACATACACCGGTAAAAGCCATCTCTACATTCTTATGTGAAAGTCATCTTCTCTTGTTGGGCATCTATGATTTTAACTATGGTAGATTAGACCCGCTTCGCTAACTAAAAGTTTTTCCGGCTTTGTGCCTAGTCGAAGGCAACAGCAAAGCCGGCAGTTTAAAATCACTAAAAATTAAATGCTTCTCGCCCGGCCGAAGGTCGTCTTCCCCCAACCTTAATTCCTTTAAGGGGCATACGTTTACGTACATAGTATTGAAAATTTTTGAAATGAAAAAAAAATCCAAAACATAAAAATATTCTCCTGTTGTTTGTCATTATCCTACACCATACACGTGGTAGGGGGTAGGGCATAAGCTTGTAATGCCCAAAAATAATTTTCTGAGACCCATCTTCAAGTATACCGATCGATTCAAAATCACTTGCTAAATCGATTTCACCATGTTTGTCGTCCGACATGTAATCAAAGATTTTTTTTATATATCGGCCCCAATACAAATGTGAAGGGCATAATATGGTCGAGCTTGACCGACGATAAATATCTTATTTGTTTTTCACTTTGGAAATTGGGATGTTTTTTCTTTTATTTTGAATATTAAATTTAACAAGTAAGAGCGCTATATTCGGCTGTGTCGAATCTTATATACCCTTCACACTGGCCTTTTTTATATTCCCAGCCATCTTATCTAGCCAAGTTTTTATTGTACCGCAAATATTAAAATAAAACAAGTAAGAGCGCTATATTCGGCCGTGCCGAATCTTAGATACCCTTTACATTGATCTTTCGAAACCCCAAACATCTTTTTATTTTTATCCGTTTTTTTATTTATAAAATCTTTCTATTTCTAATAGTGGTCGGTGTCATATTTTTACCCTCTTAGCGTGATTAGGGCAGCTACCTAAGTTTCTTGATAGGGGGTAAATATGTTTTAGGAATATATATGGAAGGGAAAATTAATGGTGGTCTGTGATACATTTTATTTCTCTAAGGCCGACTCCATGGAAGTAGTAAGGGTTTTTATCCCATTTATTTTAAATTTTGTATGGCAACCCCCTCAAAGCGTCCTGATAGGGGGCAATTATACTCTAGGAATACGTTCGGGAGGAGAAGCTAATGGGGGTCTGTGATACATTTTATTTCTCTAGGGGCGACTCCGGAGGAGTTGTAGGGGTTTTTACCCTATTTTTTCAAATTTTGTATGGCAACCCTCTTAAGGCGTGGTGATAGGGGACAATTATGTTCTAGGAATATGTTTGCGACTAGAAACTAATGGGGGTCGGCCGTATATTTTATTTCTCTAAGGCCGACTCTGTAGAAGTTATGGATGTTTTTACATAATATTTGTAAATTTTGTATGGCAACCCCTTTAGGTGATGGTGATAGGGGGTAAGTATATTTTACAAGTACGTTTGGGAGGAAAAACTAAAGGGGGTCTTTGATACATTTTATTCCTCTAGGGGCGACTCCGGAGAAGTTGTAGGGGGTTTTACCCTATTTTTTCAAATTTTGTACTGCAACCCTGTTAGAGAGCGGAGAAAGGGTTAGTATGTTCTCCAAAAATTTTTTCGAGCAAAAATTAATGAGAGTCGGTGTAACATTGCACTCGTTTAGGGGCAACGCCGGGTAAGTTTTAGAGGTTTTTAGGCACAAATTTTAGGAAAACAAACAGGTAGTTGCTGGCTTATATCTGTCTGCTATCGAAAATTCAAATTTCTTTCATTTGAAATGCATGTGAATGATAAAAAGAAAAAAATTAAAAAAAACTTGTTCTGGCCAGGTATTGATGCCTCATATCTATCACCCTTGCTTCTACTTGCTCAGCCATTGCCAATGCATTAGAGACATCTTTTAAAATGCATAATAAACAATTGTCCAAAAATTGATGTTATATGAATACTAATACGTGCAATCTCATAGTATAACTGATATCAGGTGCTGTCCCACCACCTGTGGTGAATTAAATTTTCGTTTTGGGTGTGGCTCAATAATATTACCATGACTGATTCTGTTTTTGTTGTTTTTATTATTACATACATATGTATGTACTTTCCTTTTTTTTTGGAATAAAAAATAGAAGGAAGTCCTGGTTTTTGGCTTATATCTCGGTCAGTTAATGGATAATAAAAAGATTCAAACGGAATGACCAACTGATATATACCCTTATCACTGTGTAAAGGGTATATTTAAAAGAGAAAGAGTCTACGTATTTCTGACATACATATGAGGAGCTGGCGACCAGCTGCTAAAGTATCAAATTTTTTTATGTGCTGTTTTTCGAAGCGGAGTAGTGATCGTCTTGGGACGATTTATATGTATTTGGCTATTGTAAACAAAAACAATATACACATAAATCGTCCCAAGACGATCACTACTCGGATTCGAAAACAGCACATTTAATATATGTATTTTAAAAACCATTTATTTTATACATACATACTTATGTATGTGTACATGTGCGCAGCAAATGTTTTAATTGCTTTCAAATGGCCCAAAAAATAGTTTAACACACTCTTAATGCTTGTTATAAAAATAGATAATTTTCTTTTTTCCCCTAAATTAAAATGTTTCATTTATAAGACCCATAAAATGCGGTAATTTTTATAAAATAACACATATGGTAAATATCAATGACCAATTTAATAAGTTTCGTTTATTTATGTGTAAAATTTTTGCCTTGACTTTGGTAGTTGAAAAAATTATATCGTCAAATTAAATAAAAAAAGATTTAATTTTACCATTAAAAATTAAATTAAACCTAACCTAAGTTTTAAAATATATAATACGAAAAACCAAAATCAGTTAGATTAAATTGTAATCGCTCTTTAAATCTATTCTACCAGAAATTAAAAGGACTTTGTAGAGCCTTCAATTGTTTCTTAATATGCAAAATTTAGTTGAAATAATAAGCAACAATGTACTTATATCTCTTTTTTCAAATTAGTTGATTTCATTTCACATGTTATGTTATAACTTTTTTTTATATATCCTTAACGTTATTGCTAAGTATTTCTACACCATTTCCAATTGTATATCAGAAATTTCCAATTATATATCGGAAATTTCCATTTATATTTCAGAAAATTCCAATTATATTTCAGAAATTTCTAATTATATTTCAGAAATTTCCAATTATATTTCAGAAATTTCTAATTATATTTCAGAAATTTCCAATTATATTTCAGAAATTTCTAATTATATTTCAGAAATTTCCAATTATATATTAGAAATTTCCATTTATATTTCAGAAAATTCTAATTATAGTTCAGAAATATCCAATTATGTTTCAGAAATTTCTAATTATATTTCAGAAATTTCCAATTATATTTCAGAGCTTTCTAATTGTATTTCAGAAATTTCCAATTGCATTTCAGAAGTTTCTATATGTATTTCAGAATTTCCCAATTGTATTTCAGAAATTTCTATTTGTATTTCAGAACTTGCCAATTATGTATCAGAAATTTCTATTTGTATTTCAGAATTTTCCAATTGTTTTTCAGAAATTTCCATTTGTATTTCAGAAATTTCCAAATGTATTTCAGACTTTTCTAATTATATTTCAGAATTTTCCAATTGTATTACAGAAATTTCTATTTGTATTTTAGAAATTTCCAAATGTATTTCAGACTTTTCCAATTGTATTTCAGAACATGAAACAAATATATTTATTTTATATCGCTACATATTGTAATGTATATGTGATTTGAGGACTGATTGGAAACAAAAGAAATTATGTAAAATTTTAAATAATCCTCATAGGATATGTACTGTAAAATGCAAAAGGTGAGTATTCTATTGTCCTCAGAGAGTTGTTTTTAGTTGCAACATATTATTAAGAAAAAAGCACTTTAAGTTTTTTTTTAAAGTAACATTAGTAGATATCGTTTCATTTATAAAAAATTTGAAGTAAAAAACAGACCTATAAAATTATGTAGATCATTCTTAAGTCGTTTACTACCTACAGATTTTTTTTTTAGATAACGAAGAAAATATGTAAATAAAAAAATATTCTGAAATGCAATTAGAAATTTCTGAAATACAAATAGAAACTTCTCAAATACAAATAGAAAGTTCTGAAATACAAATAGAAATTTCTGAAATATAATTGGAAAATTCTGAAATACAAATAACAATTTCTGAAATACAGTTGGAAAGTTCTGAAATACAAATAGAAATTTCTGAAATACAATTGGAAAATTCTGAAATACAAATAGAAACTTCTGAAATGACATTGGAAAATTCTGAAATACAGTTAGAAAGTTCTGAAATATAATTGGAAACTTCTGAAATACAATTAGAAAGTTCTGAAATATAATTGGAAACTTCTGAAATGCAATTGGAAAATTCTGAAATATAATTAGAAAGCTCTGAAATATAATTGTAAATTTCTGAAATATAATTAGAATTTTCTGAAATATAAATGGAAATTTCTGAAATATAAATGGACATTTCTGAAATATAATTAGAAATTTCTGAAACATAATTAGAAATTTCTGAAATATAATTGGACATTTCTGAAATATAAATGGAAATTTCTGAAATATAATTAGAATTTTCTAAAATATAAATGGAAATTTCTGATATATAATTAGAAATTTCTGAAATACAATTGGAAATGGTGTAAACTTAGGAGACGCATGTTCTTATATAAACATTACCGGCATAATCGTAGACTATAACTAGTAAGAGCGCTATATTCGGATGTGCCGAATCTTATGTACCCTTCACATTGGCCTTTCAAACCCCCGAATTTTTGTTTATGAATAAAAAATTTCTTATTTTTAAACAGGGGTCGGTGTCGTATATTCATCCTTTTAGGGTGACTGCGGGAAAGTTGTAGGGGTTTTTATCTAAATTTTTTCAAGTTTTTTATGGTGGAGATAGGGGGTAAGTATGTTCTAGGAAAATGTTTGCAAGAAAAAATGGTTTGGAATTAGTCCTACATTTGAGCTATCCACGGCCACCCTGGAAGCTTTAGGGGGGGACTTATTACAATTTCCCAAACTTTATATGGGAGCCCCCTTAGGCGATGGAGATAGGTGGTAAGTATGTTCTACGAATATGTTTGAAGGGTGGGTGAAACAAATGCGGGTCGGTCATACACTTAAATTCTCTAAGGCCGACTCCTGGGAAGTAATTGGCGTTTCTACATCATTTTTGTAAATTTTGTATGGCAACACCCTTAGTAGATGATGATAGGGGTTAAGTACATTCCAAAAATATGTTTGGGAGGAAAAACTAATAGGGGTCTGTAATTATTTTTTTTTCTCTTAGGCCATCTCCAGGGAGGTTGTAGGGATTTTTACCCTAATTTTTTTAAAATTTTGTTTGGCAACCCTGTTAGGGGCTGGAGATAGGGGGTAAGTATTTTTCACAAAAATGTTTGGGAAAAAAGTTAATTGGTGTCTTTCTTACGTTTGACCTTTGTAGGAGCACCCTGGAAGCTGTGGGTGCAATTTAAAAAAATTAAACTTTGTATGGCAACCCTGTTAGGGGGCGGAGATAGAGTGTAAGTGTGTTCCACAAAAATGTAGGTAAGCAAAAACTAACGGGGCAGTTGCAGAGGTTTTTATGTTCAAGTTTTAGAGAAATAAACAGAGGTAGTCTTGGTTTTTGGCTTATATATCTGTGAGTTGACGGGTGATTTTGCTGGATTTAAATAGCGATTTGCTCGCAGATATAGCTGATAGTTTAAAATCACTTACGGGCCTATGCGAAATTTGGGGGGGGGGGGGGGGGCTTAAAAAAGTTGATTTCAACCAAATTACGGACAGATGGTTAGACGGATATCGCTAACTCGACTTCCCTATCTGTTAGAGCCAAGAAAATATATACTTTTTGGGGTCGCAATAAATATTAAAGATATTACAAACGCAATAACAAACTCATATACACCCTTAGCACTTAATGTGAAGGGTTTAAAAAAATAATTTTTACGTTACTTAAATCAATATTTACAAGAATGAAAAACACATTTTAAATATTTTTTTTTTATCTTTTTTTCACAGGATTTGGATCCAGAAAAGCAAGATTCTGCCAATGATAATGATGAAAAAGAGAAGGAGGTAAGTTATTTTTTTAAATATTTTAAATTGAATTTTTACATAAGTATTAATGTTTTTCTCTTATTGAAACGAATGCAAATTTCTTTCAACATCGTTTAGTGTTTTTTTTGTTGTTTATTAAGGAATAAATTTTAAAATGTGTTTTTGATTTATTACAATATTTGAGAAACAAATATTTATGGGTTGGCGATTATCATAAAGAAAAAATTGGCTAATTTATAAATGACGTAAAAATAAATTTTTCGTAAATTTTTGAAACTTCTTTAGATCTTTAGTTATTTACTTATATTTTTGAAAATTTAATTCGTTTATTTTGTTTGTGAAAATATATGAACTTTATTGCAAGTATTTGGATGTTGCTTTTTGAAGTAAAGGAAACATAATACATCAAAAACTATATAGTGGTCATCAAAGGTCACGACAAAAGTTAAAATTTCTTGCATAGTGCTATTAAAAGTTTAGAGCTTTTTTCCATGAACCAAAATAATTATTAAAAAAAAAAAAATAAATTCCAAAACAAAATAGTTAGTTTTTGATTTTTATAATTGTTGTCAAAAAATAATCATTATTTTTAACTCACTAGAATTTTTGATGTTTCCTTGTAGGTGATTCTTTTCATTGAAAATACGAAAACAATTATTTACAGCCCCTGTCTTTTTATATTTTTAAATCCAAAATGTTAAAACTAAAACAAATAATAGTTGTGTTCAATAACTTTCCAGTAATTACTAGCAACGAGAGAGTAAAAAGAAATATTTTCAAAATTGCTCTCAAAAATATTTAAAAGTAAATGAACACTTTTACAGTCAAAACTTGCAAGCAAATGTATTTTGTTATTGTAAACTTAAAAAAATTTAAAACTTGAATTTTTTTTCAAAGCATAATGACAGAAAGACTGTTTGAATAATTTCTGATAGTAAAATTTTTACTAGCAGAAATTATCAGAAACATTTTTGTTTCTAAACATTTTACGCTCTTTTTTGGCTCTCTAGCTGCTAATTTTTTGTGTACGTGAACACTTACTAGTAATAATTATCGAAAATAAGTGATAATTTTCTGTAAATGAACACACCTAATGTAAGTTACTGCCTGCCCCGGTAAAAAATCAAACGAATATGTGAATGAGCATTAATATAAATCAGGGTACACTATTATAGATAGTATCAAGGCAAATAAAAAAAATTCGCCCTCTGCATTTCCTTTTTGTGTTTGAGAAAGTGAATGTTAAACAAATTTTAAATTTCAAACAAAGTTAATAAGTCTGATATTTACTTTAATAACGTTCGTTTGTTTTTTACTGGGAAAGGCAGGAATTGTTCTTTAGTCCATGTAGAATTTTAGAAACCATGTACATACATATGTATGTAAATTTATCATAAATAAATAAGAATAAAAAAGAAAAAATGTTTCTGTTTCCATTTACTTGTTTATGATTCTGAAGGATCGATCTACTTATGTATACTAATTTTACAATCTTTCACGTTTGTCCCTCAAAATATTTTTTTGTTATCTTATGATACACAATTATTTTTGTTGTTTTTCATTGACCCGAATTTTCTTGCCCTAAATAAAATATTTTACGCAAAATAACGTTTGTTCAGTACATATGGTTCTAAATAAGATACAAAATAATGAATATTTTTATAAATTTTATCTAGAGCATACCTAAGTGTGTTTCAATTTAAAAATAATTAAAAAAATAATTAATTTTAAACGAAGAAAATAATATAAATATTCACCTTAGCATGCTTATATTTGCAAAATAATTAATATTAATTTAAGAGACTAATAATCAGATTGAAATTCTGTTAAACCTTTATTTTCATGTTCATTGCTAAATAATCAATGGCATTGAATTTAATAAAGATTTATTTAAAAAAAATAGTTTGAGAAACTTATTAATTAAATGGTTATGTTTACAAAATTAAAAAAAAAATAAAACTAAAAGTAATGTCAGTGCCGGCCATTAATTTTTATCAACAACATTTGGGTGATTTTTTCGCTTAATACAATATAGTAAAATTATATTTAAGATTTACAATTATAAATTGTGCCAGACATATTGTCCGCCAGTTCGGCCAACAACAAAAAAAATTCTAAATATATTAAAAATTTACAACAAAAATTTTAAAATTTTTAAAGATATTTATTCTATTATTTGTTTTTATTTTATTAGACAATAATGACACAAGACAATGGGGGCTAAAGTATCCGCAGATTTTTTTCTAACTTTGTTTAGGTTATATTTATTCTCTGACTGACGTTGACATGTGAACATATTTTTTTAAATAAAAAATATTGACCACATAATAAGTATGTGTGTAAATATATATTTAATTTGTTTTACACTTAATAACATCTGCTGTAAATTTATTTAAATAAACATAAGCAAAATTGAGTTCATTTTTATTTATAAAACAAAACAATAAAAAAAATTGTGCCATTAATTGCAAAGGTCTTACCAATTCTGAAATAAAATATCAATTAATTTACAAGCACTATTTACAAGCATATGAACATATTTTTTTGATTATTTCGGAACTCCTTTTTATTGTAAAAATTAAACAAATTATTTGTTACAAAAAAGTATTTCTATATAACAATAGGTCATTGAACTTTTACTTTTGAAATTCACAGAAACATGCCGATACAAAAATAAAACTTCCTCTATGTGTAGGTACATGCATGCTTGCGAACATAAATATTTACACGACATAGCATAAACGCGAGCAGGAAGTTTCCTAAAGTCAAAAATTCCAGACATTTACATAATGTTGTGTATTTGTTATTTTTAAAATATTAAAAGCGTCTGCTCGAGTAGTGGTAAATGTTTAGGAGAAGAAAAACGAATTTTTAATCTTATATGGGTGATTTTAAAATAACCGGACAATTTAATTTCTCTGTTTATTTTAATAGGAAGAATTAAAATATATCTCAATTTTTCATTTACTTTTGAATATCAAGCGATGTTTCTTTTACATGAAAAAATTATAATAGAAATTCCTTGCAGAAGGTTTAAAATATATTTCTGACAGTTTGACACTAACACTTGGTCCGTTGTGCTTCGGAAACTTGACTTCAACAGACACACAGACGGACGTGACTTAATCGATTTCTCTATCTATGAGCATTCAGAATACATATACTTTATGGGATCGCAAATGGGTATTAAGGAAAATACGAACGAAATGACAAACTGATAAGTGATAAGGGTATATTATCACTATGTGAAGGGTATAATAATATAAATTTCGAAAAATTTAAATGTTTGCAAATATAATAAATTCCTATTCCTCGCAACCCAGAACTTTTTTTATTTTTAACCTTTTTTTATTTATAAAAAATTTCTAATTTTAAAATAGGGGTCTATGTCATATTTTAACCCTCTTACGGTGACTACGGGGAAGTTGTAGGGGTTTTTATCCTAATTTTTTCAAATTTTGTATGGTAACACCCTTAGGGAATGGAAATAGGGGGTGAGTATGTTTTAGAAAAATGTTTGCAAGGAAAAACGAGTTGGGATCAGTCCTACATTTGACCTATTTACGGGCACCCTAAAAGCTGAAAGGAGTATTTATTACAATTTCTCAAACTTTGTATGGAAGCCCCCTTAGGTGATGGTGATAGGGGGTAAGTATGCTCTGGGAATATGTTTTAAAGAATAAACTAATAGGGGCCGTACACTTATTTCTCGACTCTGGGGAAGTAATGGGCGTTTTTACATAATTTTTGTAAATTTTGTATGGCAACACCCTTAGGTGATGAAGATAGGGGGTAATATGTTTTAGGAATTATGTTTGGGAGGTCTATTGTACATTTTATTCCTCTAGAGCGACTCCGGGGAAGTTGAAGGGGTTTTACCCAAATTTTGTATGGCAACCCTGTTATGGATAGAGAGGCGGGGTAAGTATGTTCCACAAAAATGTTTGGAAGGGATAATTAATTGGGGTCTGTATTACATTTGAGCTTTGTAGGAATACCCTGGAAGCTGTGGGAGCGATTTACATTGCAGCCGTGTAGGGGCAACTCTGCGACACTTGTAAAGGTTTTTATGTAAAACTTTTAGAGAAATAAACATAGGTCCTGGTTTTTGGCTTATATCTCGGTCAGTTATTGTGCGATTTTGCTGGATGTCAATAGCGATGTGATCGCAGATAATTATGCGACATCTTCGGGCTTCAAAAAGTTGATTATAACCATAACACGGACAGATCGGCGTCGCGAAGTTGACTTTCCTATCTATAAGGGCCTTGAAAATATACATATACTCTATGTGGTCGCAGATTGATATTAGAGAAATTACAAACGGAATGACAAACTGTATACATATATGTACATGCATTATAAAAATAACCAAATGTAATACCTATGTATATACTAGAGCTGAGCACAAGCACAACAAAAACGTTTTATAAGCAATCGTCTCTCATTTCAACTACTGTCTCTTACATTCTATTTCATTTCAAAACAAGCACTTACTTCAAAAAAAATGGTTTAGAACCATCAAGCAATAACAAAATAGAACATATCTGAAATAGAAGAAAGCTGAAGTAGAACCAAATGATACAAAACAAAACTGAAGTAGAACCTCAAAACTGAAGTAGAACAACTATGAATGTTTTGTATGTTTTGATTATTGTGTTTTTTTGCTTCTTGCTGCTTACTAGTGTTGTCAACTTATAAGACCTTTTTTATTAAGTTCTTTGCTACAATCTTTGTTTGCCTTTTATGTTAAATAAAACAGAAATTTAAATATGATTTTTTACATAAATGTACGTATTTATTTGTATTAATATTAAATAAAAAAACAGTTTATTTTTATAAAAAAAAAACAAAACAAAAATATAAAATACATAGTGAATAAATTAATGTTAAACAAAAAACAGTTCATATTTAAAAAAAAATGCCATGTTAATATACATATACCTATAAGTATTTTTAAAGTTTGTTAAATAAGAAAATAGAGTTAAACAGTTAAAAGGAACCATTTTGGTTTAAAAACATAATTTGAGTTACAATCTCAGAATTACCGCCCAACGAACATCTTTTTTCTGTCAATAAACTTCGAGCAGCAGAAAACACTCTTTCTGATGCTGCACTTGATGCAGGAATAGCAAGTACCCTTCGGCTTGCTCTATATAGCAATGGAAACTGGTTTTTATTTGCGTCCCACCATTTCAAAGCATCAAAGTCATCATAAAAATGTATAACTGTATTTTCATACATTGATAACTCTTGAGAGACCATGTCTAATCCATTTTCCAGGCTTTGCTGAAAGACAAATCTACCAAATAATTCGCAATTGCTTTCCGAAACTTCTGCACCATCTGTAATATTTAATTGATTATTTTCATGATATTCGGCCATAATTTCTTTTGTAGCCTTTCTTATGGCCTCCTTTTCATCATCGTTAAATTGCAGAAGTTTGTTGGCGGGAGGAAACAAAAAAAGAGCTATTTTATGGGAAATGTTTAAGTTTTCTAAAACTAAAGTATTTAAATATACTAAGATTTTTTCTTTTAATAGCTTAATTATTGATATGTCTTGATCCTTGATTTCACACGATCGCAATAGCTTGTCGATATAAATAATTACAATATGTAATGTCGGGTACTTTTCTCCTTCAAGTTTTTTGAGAGCCTCTTCAAACAGCTTTAACACTTCAATTATGTGGCTTAAATGGGCAATGTTTAGGTCACCTAATCGGTGAACCTCGTTTTTATCCTGCAATATTTGATTAATTTCATTCCAATTATTTTGAATGGAAACAAATACATAGTAGAATGTATTCCAACGTGTGGGTGAGTAACTTTTTAGACTTTTTGTGAAATTAGAGTTGTTTCCAGACTTCTTAAAATATCTCACTAATTTGGAGCTAATGCTACACATTGCAGATATCGCGTCTACTTCATCCATAGACTTTTTTAATGTATTCTGTAGCAAATGGTTGATGCAAAACAAGTGATTATACGGCCGAAAAGCGCTTACCATATTCGAACCCCTATCAGTTACTATTATTGACTTTTTGTTTAAATCGCACCCAAACTCCGACAATATTTTTAATACTTTTGAATGAACATTTTGACCTAAAATATATAAAAATAATTACTGACTGCTTTTAAAAGTTACTGCATACAAACTAACCTGTATTCCGCTCACTATACATTGACTCCATTCCCAATAGTCTGCAGTTAATTTTGCCATCCTTTACAAAATGTATAGTAAGAGCTAAATATGATTTTCTTAAAAAGTTATCGGTCCACAGGTCCGAGGTTAAGCCGTAGCCAATGTCAGCTATTGCAGAGAGTTCACTTTTTACTTCATCGAACTTTGTTTTATAAATTGACTCGACGTTCCGTGATATTGTTGTTCGATCTGGTATGACAGACATGACGTCAATATTTGGACCAAACCTAGCTCCAATAGAAATAAAAAATTCTGCAACTTCTTTTAAACCATCGTCACTGACGATTTTAAAAGGTCTACAGTTCATCACTACCCATTTCGTGAACATATCTACTGCGTTTTTTTTTGTAGCATTATCTGCAACACTTTTTGGATCTGCTGACTTGCTTTGCAATACATTATTTATGTAGCACTTATGCTTCACTAAATTTGAGGTAGTTTTTGTGTTATGCTTATATATGTTTTTACACTGTCGACAAATTAAAAAGCCGGGTACTTCTTCGCCTCGATCAGTTTCAATACTAGCGAAAATGTCCCACACTTTGCTGCGTCCTCGCTTTGCGCTTATTTTGTACTCACCGGACGATATTTTGGATTTTATTTCACCAGCATCGCGTGTATGGGATTGGCTTGTGGACTCCTGCGTATAGTAATATCATTTACCATTTATAACACAAAATTATCAAAAACTTATACATATTTTTTATTTACTTACATTTGAAATATCCATTTTATTTTAAACTTAACAATTATTGCGAATTATTATTGCGAACGTTGTGTTTGTGGCAGAAACTTTTCATTTATGAATGAGTTTCTAAAAACATTTTTACCTTTTCTTACTCTTGTGAGAAAAAACAATTATCGGACCTGGAGGTACCTAGGTACTAATAAGGTGGAAATATTTATCAATTAAGAATTCCAGGAATTATGATTTTATATTTAAATTTTTTTTGCACTCATTTTGCTATGTTGTGTTTTTCCAACTATACGGCGCCAACACTTCTAAGCTACGCACACGCATTACAAAAACAACAAATATAAAGAGCATTGAAAACGTAATAAACCGTGTCAAAAAATGTGTTTATATTCAGGTAAGGCAACAATAAGAGGATCAGTTTTCCGCGAATTTTTTGTAATAATCTTTTTTTGGAAGTTTTTGCATGTAAAAAGGTTGCATGCCATTTGCATACATACTAATTAAGGAAAGAATTTTCTTAGGTGCAAAAATTGACCAAATATTTTAACAGCAATAGCAGCGAAGCAAAATCGCAAAACGAAAAATTAACAATTGAATAAAAGAGTTGGACTTAATTTTTTTTATGATATTAAAACAAAAATATATTTTCATAGCATGCTTTAAAAAACATTATCTTTTCAATTAAACATCATCGATAACGTTATTACCAAACTAAAAACTTATATAATACAGCTTAAAACTTTTGTGAAGTTTAGAAAAAAGTAGACGAAATAAATAAAAATATCGCTCAATTGATAACATCGTTGTTTAAGTTTTTTTGTTTCTGCCTATGTTCTACTGCACTCGCTATGTTCTGCTGTAATTTGCCGTTTCTTTACTTCACTATCTTTCTTTGTTTTGATGTTCTGCTTCCCAGCATAAAACAAAACCAAGCATTGCTGTATTCAAAATATTTTCAAAACATGCAGTTTTTGTTCTATTTTAAACCTTTACACTGCTTGTGTTGTTCTAAAGTGTAAAGCTGCAATGAAATACAATGCTTGGAAGTACTGTACAGTAGTGAAGAGTGAAGTTTAGAACATTTTGTGCCCAGCTCTAGTATATACATATATTCTATTTAAATTACAATTTTCTTAAAGAACAAAATTTCATGTTACAAACAATAATTTAAAAAATAAAAAACAAAATATCTCAACAGGATTAAGGAACAGAAATTGAACGGGTTTTTTCACATACCTTAATAACTTTTATAGTTGAAGCCTCCAAATTTGGTCAATTAATTATTGATGGTTTGGGTAAGGGCGAAAAGAGAATAATGGGCGTGGCGCCTCCCATACAACTAAAACAGTTTCTTGTATGTGTCTCAATAACTATTATTGTAAGGCAAAAAATATTAAAAGTCCCTAAAGTACTTTTTATCCAAACTTGACTTTGTAGCTGTCGAACGCAATTAAGATTATGGGTAGAAGTTACAAAAAAAAGTACCTTATAGTAGCAGAATATAATTTTTCGCATTTTTTTAAATTTTTTGAGTCTAAAATTAAAAAAATAATAATGTTTTTTTTTTTGATGCAAAAAAAATTATATTTCTCTATTTTTACCACTTGGGGCCTAAAATAAAATAAAACCAAAACGTATTTATATATTATAAGACCTGTCAAACGCCACTAAAATTATTTTTCAATCTATGGTTTAGAAGTTTGAAATGGACCTAAGTAAGCAGGATCAAAATAAAGTTTTCCCCTGTTTACTGCTATGAGTCAAAAATTTAAAAAAAAGTGTGAGATAAGTTTATGTTATCTTTTATGTTTTCTTTAATGTTTTTTTTTCTCAATTTATTTTATTAACATTTATGCAATTTTGTTGCTCTTCTTTAAGAAAAATTTAAATTAAAAAGGTCGTACTAAACATACCCAATCCTTATTTTTTTATTATACTGCGGCAGCGCTTTTTTATAAAATCGTATTCTTAACAAATTTTTTGGTAAAATAAAAACACAAAATTTTTACGAAAAATTAAAAAAATATATACTTCCATGTTTAAATCTTATTGGTTAAATTATTTGGTAAAGCTTTCGTGTGTTACATTTTTAAAAGGCGCACTTTCTATTTATAAAACATAATTATTAGAAAATTTCATTTTCAATTTTAAACAAGATATTCTTCCCATCACGATTATTATTGTGTTTAATTAACAATTTGCTTTTTGCAAGCAAGTCTAAAATCTATTTATCTACAATACAATTATTTTTTTGTAAATATTTTTCTCTTTCTTTTAATTTTAATAACTTTTTAAATATATACACATGTATTCTTATTAACGAATTATGATAAATGACAAGAAAATATTTTTTATGGCATTTTAAACATTGTTTTCGAAATAAATTAAATGATCCATTAAATATGAAATAAACTGTTAGACAAGCGAAAAATAAAATTGCAGATGTTTAAAATAAAATTAAATAAAAAAAACAATCTATATTTGTACACCAAATTTAATATTGAATTTTAAACACTTTAAGCTTTTAAAACCAAAATATAAAAAAAAATATAAACTATAAACTAAATGCAGGCCAAAAGTTGATAAAGTCAACGCCACCAACTAAAAATATTTGTTTTTTTGTGATTCGACAAAATATCCGCCAAACTTTGGCAGACTTCATAAAGTCAATGATTTTTTTTTAATAGAAAAATTGTAGACAACGGTGCACAGTGTAGTGATCTCATATAACGAGTGGCTAAAAATAGAAGGAGTTATCATGAAGTAATAAAACTTGGCACACTTATCTAATTAATAAAATGCGATCAGACTTAAAATTGTTTTACTTAAGTGTCAAGGATTTATGTCTCTCCCATATATCCTTAAAATGAAAATTGCAATAATGCAAAGTAAACCATTTGTAATTATTGAAATATCGTACATGTATTAGGTGTAACATGATTTATGGCCTATGCACATTTCTTTTTAAATTCCAAGCAAGGACATGCCTAATTCAATAGTGTCCTTTTTCAAAAATTAAAAAACAAACAAAAAATAATATTTCATTTCTTAATTAGGCACGAATTTTTTAATATATATTAAATAGTTTAAACCTTAAATTATATTATTTTTTTTCCAAGGACTCGTGTCCTTCTCATTAATCCTTAAAATGAAAATTTCCATATTGCAGAGGAAAGAAATTTTAGATTATTTAAATTTCGTACACACATTAATTTTAACATGCTTCATACCCCGTCTCAATTACTTTTAATTTCAAACAAGGATTAACCTAACTTAAAAATTTCCTTTTCCGAAAAAGTAAAAGGATCGAAAAAATAAAAAGTTTTCTCTCCTATTACGACACACATAAATTGATAAAATTAAATCAAAATATAAATTTTTATCACTTCAGTTTCAAGAATTTGCATTATTCTTCTTGAAAGACGTGTACGCAAAAAAGCACATGTTTCAGGAACAAGTTCCCTGATTTTTTTCCATTATAGTATCGATAGAAAATTGAAACATATCCCACATTGCGACGATGTTCAAGTAAGTCGACACAGTTAGATACCACGTCACCGATGAGTACCTTTGTCCGTTCCTGTACGCGGTCAAGAAGCTCCAAAATACACTTTAAAGCACCTGCCTATACATGAGAATTATATTTAACTTTCGGACGGATATAAGTGTTATAAATCTTAAAAGGATCAGGTGGCGTAAAGTAATTTTTACACCGTTTCAAAAAAACCAGACATTTGGATGCTTCCTTCGACAGAAAAAACACATGTTCCTTCCAGCGGACATCGCACTGGATTTAAATGCTTAGAACATAAAGAGGTTTCGTCTCCCCAATATTTATATCATCAATTAATACAGACGATGCAGTGTGGTCCAATGTTCGTTTGTGTGTCAAAAGACAACATTGGGTCTTATCGGCATTAAAGTCGACCCCATTCGCACGGCCCAAATCGGAGATTAGCATCAGATCACGGTTAAGGGTGTCATTATTACTCTGCCTCATGGCCACAATCTCCAGGGAGCTAGGCCTGTAGTCAAATGAGTATGAATGGCATATGCTGCTGTCGTCTGAAAAGAAAAAGATAGAATTTGAAGTCCGACATAGGAGGTCATTAAGAAAGATAAGAAATAGAGTACCCCTGAATTGGTCTTAAACTCATTGAAAGAGATCCCATCTATTACAACACGAATAGTGCGATCTCTGAGAAAACTTGATATAAATCGGGAAAGTTTGCTATCGACATCAGAAGCGTCAAGTTAAGATCAAAGCGCACCATGCCAGAGTCTTTAAAACGCCCTAGAAATATCAAGAGCCACCACTTTACTTTCGCCAAAATGGTGAATGATGAATTTTTCTGTTACACACAAAAAATTATCTAAGAAAACTTTACTTAAATCAAGCCATAGCGGTGTCAAAAGTACGGTGAGTACGGTTTTTCTTAAATCAAGTACGAAATTTCTTACTCCAAGTAAAATTTTTCAAGTACGAATTTCTTAATTTTAGCCACAATTAAGCCAAAAAAGGATTGATTTAAGTTCGGAACCGTACTTGATGTAAGCGTGAAAAAGATTGATTTAAGCCGTAAACGGGATTAATTCGAAAATGAAATGTCATTTTTTTGACTTATGGAGCTTTATCAAAGAAAGAAGCATTTATATTTTATTTTTATTTTATAGATACATACTTAAAATTTATAATTTTAAAATTTCATTTTTGTACTTACCGAAGCTGAGATTCGAACCAGGGATTTCTGCACTGCAGTACAAGCGCGTTACCTCTAGGCCAGTGAGACACTTTGTTTTCAAATGTAAAATAATATATTGAAACAACAAGCTTTTTTCTGCTTGATTTGTTGAAGCAATCCAAATAGGCTTGATTTAAGTAAATGTAAGTAAGGATCGTACTTAAAAATTTCAAGAAAGATTTTGGATAAAATCAAGAATAAATTTCTTGATTTTAGAAAGTGAGTTTTCTTTCTGTGTAGTTTCCTCAGTCACGCCTAATCGTAAAAGAAATCTACTTTTTAGAATACACACTGAAAAAATTATTACTGTAAAATCAACTGGAAATCTACTTAAAATAACTGGATATTCATTTAAAAACCGTCCAACAAAATATTCATTAAAATTAACAAAATATTTCATTTAAATTCAGACATCAAAAAATTAACTGACATTTTCGTCTAAAATTAACTAGATTTTCTGTCATTTGCAGCAAAACATAGAGTATCAGAAAAAAAATAAAAATTCAAATATTACAAAAAAATAACTGACAAAATTAACTTCAACTGAAAATCAGTATTTTTGTTTATTTTAGGCTTTGAATAACCCTTAAAATCAGTTTTAAAAAATATTGAATTAAAATTTAACTGTTTTTTCATTTAAAAACAACTGTACGGAATACTTCCTAAATAACTTACAGTCAGTTACTGTAATATTTTTTTGAGTGCATGTATAAAATAAAAAGTATTTTTTGCAGTTTTTTTTGCAGTTTTTTTTACCCACTTTCAGAACAACAGTAAAGAGAATGTGACAACTAAATATAAAAAAATAGATTTGCCATATGTTTGAGACACAATAGTACGTATACTTTTATAGAAAAATCAATCCACTTTATCGGCAATATTGGTTAAATAACCCATTTAACTTATCGCAATGTTTTAAATATTTTCTGATATATTGCATGACTCACCTAGAACTTTTAACTTCAGTAACTTTTTTTAAAATAAAAATATTTAAACAATTCTTTCGGGTTGTATTAGAATAAAGTCTATGTATCACAGCTGCATCAATAATGTTTTAAGGTTCTAACATGTATTTTTTTTTTCAATTTGGGCCGCCTTCACCACACTTTTTCCGTGACATTCTTAGTAGGCAACTCGACGATATTTTTCTACTAAGCTGTTTTGGCTGTTTTTGGTACCACTGTGCAGTGTAAACGCTTGACTATTTTTATCTTTTTGTGTTTAAAAGTTTTAAACGTCAACAACATTTGTAAAGAGACTGTAGAAAATGCTAGAGACAATGATCTACAAATCTACTGAATACACTTTATATTCTTGGATCTAGGAAATAAAAAACGCTAAGAATTTTGCCATAAAGACGTGAAATTTAAAATGTAGAACACTTGTTCTTTTTTCCTTATTCACATTTTTCAAATAAAAATGTGAACGTTTTTGAGAAAAATGTTTTCATATATCCATGCGACATGCCAACTAAGCGGTGTTAATAAGCCTAAAACAAATTAAAGGTTTGTAAATGTTACCCTTTTAGCTTTGTGGTGGAAACTACAATGTAAAAGATAAGCCGGTAGGTGAAGCAGGTGGGCGGGGCTTGGGGTGAATACTGATATTGGAAACTTGGGTTTATTTACAATAAGCCACAGGACCTACAACTTCCTTACGGTACGGTCCAAGAGGGAAGATGCAGTCGAAGCTGCAGTTTTCTGTTGAAAGCAGGGAATCAGTGAGTCCTACAAACATGCTGATGGCTGTTGTGTCTTTTAGGCAGATATTCTGGCAATTAAGAAGGTCATTGATATTACCCTGTGCTCCCAGGCTAAAAACTCTCAGGTAAAAAAATTTTTTAATGGTAAAGCGCTTATGGAATCTGTTGGCAAACTCTGTGCCGTGAAAGAGTTACACATTTACTGGGTTTTGTGACACAGGCGTATTAAGAGAAAAAAGATGGCTGACGAATTAACACAGCGGGAGGCTCATTTGCGCAAATTGGATATTTGCGATTCACCTCAGTTCTACAACATTAGTTTATAATCTGCTGTTGGGGTCAGGGCCACCGAGGCCGTTCAAATACCACTTTGTGTAGAGCCTCGAGGATTATGTGGGGTCTTATGTCATTCTTTCCTTGTAGCAAACCTTTTACGTTTGTAGCGAGCACTGACCGAAAAACGACGAGGATATGTGGCCAGACAGAAAGCTGTAATATTCCATCATGACAACTCTCGGCCAAATGTTGCAAGAGGTATTTTTTAAATGATTGGAAAGTTTTCCCTCATCTGTTTTATAGTCCGAAAATTGTTTTGTACGTGCGATAGTTTGGAAATATCTAGGTGGCATAATGAGGAAAACTGATCATCTACTCAAAAAATAAACAGACCGCCTCTCGCACTACCTTAGAGGGAAAACAGCTTAAAAATACATATATTCTTATGCTGCTTACTGCATATCTGTTTGCAACATATTGGAGTAGTGATGAACTCAAACATCAAGCTAACGGTTTTTTTGAAGTGATGAGATCTTCCTGGCAGTTTTTTTGGCGGCTTTTGGGGAGAAGAAGTTGCTTCTATTCTATCGAAAAATTCTTTTTTCATTTTCGCTTGCCTTTGCAATACTCCGCTTATCATAATTATCAAGAGAGCTGGAGCTCTTCCTTTATATATCTTTTATACATTCTCATATTCACTTAGGGAGGTTTGGTTTGATTCGGCTGAATTTTTTAAGGCCTGTGTTATGTAGAAAGTTTTAATTTAACTTTTGGGGCCATATTGCCGCATTCGATTCGAATCGAAATTGAAAAATTCTTATTGGAATTTTTATATTAACACATTGACAACTCGACCGATCGAGTAGAATTTTAATTTGAATCGAATGCGACGATTTGACCCCTGATTGTAAAGTTTTTTATGATTTTTTATTTGTATATAATTTAAAGCTGTTTCACTAATACATATGTACATACATATACAGTAGTCGCTCGGTTATACATATTAGAGACCTGCACCAAGTCCTATTCAAGCTAATTCAAGAACCGCATAATTTTCTAATTCTTGTGTTATTGTGTGGTTAAACGGTTTAAGTGCTGAAATGTAGAGTAGCTAAAACAGTTTTTGTGCTGCAGTGTAGAGTAGCTAAGAATAAAGAGTGGTGTCGAGACTGTGGTCGATAAAAAAAATTACTGTGCCTATGGTGTGGCAACAACAACAAAGACTTAAGAGTTATGTTGTTGTTATGTTAACAAATAATAATACACACAATGTTGAGTGGGTACATACACAAGCAAACATATACACAAGCAGGCAAATCAATATAAAACTCATGCGTAATTACATTACATTACATACATATGAACATTCAAAATCAACCCCCGTTTTTTATAACTATCACACCAGGAACATCCCGCCAACAGTAAAGTTTCGAGACGAATTGAAATGGAAGTGTGCGATCATGATGACTCGATGTTCCGTGGGCGTTTGCTTAATTGTGCTTAACTGTGAATATATTTTTCATTTAAGTTAAGTTAAGTAAACAAAAGAGATGGCGAACAATACAACGCAGTACTTAATTTTGTGTGTGCACACGTAAGGTATATGAAATGAATTGAAAATTCGAGATGATGCCTTATTTAGTGTCGTCTTGGGCTGGCCTCTAATACATATGAACTAATTTACAGAGCCTGTTCACTAAATGAAAAAGTTCACATAATCGAGCAAATATAAAATAAGTAATTCAAATTATTTTTTATCGCATTGGTTTTGTTTTTAATAAGTTTTTTTAACAACTAATGTACATGAAGGTAGTAGCCCAGCATACCATTATCGGAGCGCTCTTATATATGAGCTCATATATGAGCGATTTTATGAGCTTCTGTGAGTGTTTTCTGCGTGCATATTTCTGAGCTTATAAACGATGGATTTTATGTGCTTTTTATGAGTAATTTCTGCACGCTGACAGATAACGGTAAATTCCAGCCAAGCAGAAGAAAGAAGTTACAGAAATTGATTCATTAGTGAATATTTTTGGAAGCGTAAAGACAAAATTGTGAGTTATCTTATAATAAATACAAAAATAATACATAATTAAAATTAAATCAAATTAATAATAAGTGAACTTTGTTCAAACAAATTAAGAAAAAGAAAATCCAGCATGTAATATTAAAAATAATAGTGTTGTTGAAAAAAATAGTGACAGTGCACTGGAATAAGAGCTCAAAATGCGTTTTAAAAAAAGAGTCATAAAATACTCTTTTATGCATTAAATTTAGAGCTCTTTCATGAGTGACCAGTTTAGTGGAAAAAGCCACTCAAATATGAGCGTTTTATGACTGTATATGATTATTTTATGAACTCTTTATGAGCGTCAGCGTTCCGACAAAAGAGTCTTTATGAGCTCATTTAGAGCGCATATGGTATGCTGGGAGGTTATATTTTGTTTGTATTTTTTTGCTTCCTTAACACCAGTGGTCTTACTTTGTGGTCCCCAGAAGCATTTGTACGGCTTTACTTCTGGGTGCACTTTCTTCAAAAAAATTAACGGCTTAAAGTTGTTCACATCATAGAGATAGGCTTTGTTCACTCTTAAGAACTTCCTGTGTTTTAATTTTTCACTACTTTGGAAGTTAATTGGACATTCATATAACCGATCGACTACTGTATATCTACGTAAAATAAGTAAAATCATTTAACAAATAATTTGTGATCGATCCATCATGTCTTTTAACATTTTTACAACAAATTTGTTTTTAATTTTAATTTAGTTAAACATTTATTTTCGTTTCTTCTACAATTTTGACAAAATATTTATATCAATATACTAAACGACACATATAAACATAAATATATTTCCCTAATAAATCATTTCCTATTACATATGGTTTTTTAATTATGCCTTTTTTTATCGTTTCACAACAAAAGAACTCGTAAATTTGTCAACACTTTTGTAAGCGGCACGAGATCAAATTGAAATATTTTACGACAATTTTTTGTTATTGTTCTTCATTTAAAAACCAATATTTGACATCAAATATTCTGCGGTTTTTACAAATTATAACGCAAGTGAATACCAAATGGCTTTAAATTTACACAAATTTTTTTAAGGTATCTCTTTAAGTGGGCAAAAATATTTTCTCAAATAAATCTTTAGCATAAACTTAAATACTGTAACTGTGTGTGTATGACTATTACAGGTGACTAAACTATACAGAACCATGTAACAAATGGCACATATTATGTGTTGAACTATCGTTTCATTGCCTGCTAACGACTATAAAAAAAATTCTAAAAATATTTAAATTTGTTGTAATTTAAAAACATAAAATAAATATATTTTTGTTCTCTTTACCCTATATTTAACATTATTTTACATACGCGGTTTTAAAATTTATGTTTGAGAAAATTTTTAAAATAAACATTAAATAAGTAAAAATGAGGGAAAAAATTTCGAGGAAGGTAATATTTTGCCAGCTGATGAGGGAAATTAGCATATTGTGCGGGAGACTTAGCTTCTATGGATGATGCCAGATGTGGCAAACAGCAGAAAATTTTATTTCAGAAAACAATGGATTAAATTTAATACAAAAGCATTTTGGAAAATGTAAGAAGGTATTAATACTGCATGATAATGACCCAAATCATACTGTTAGTAAGATTTTGACTCTCGAATTTAAATATTGATGTTCTCAACTAGCCACTTCAAAATTCTAATTTGAAACCATTTAGAATCTTACTAATAAATGTTGTCAAAATTAGGTGTTATCAAATAAAATATTAGAGATTTGTCCATTTGCTATTTTTCCTTTAATTGTTTGGATTTGTTGTGCCGTTTCTACTTGTGCGATCGACTAAAAACTGCTGTTTTTTACTTTTTAATCAGTTTTATTAATTATCTATTTTAAGACTAAAAGTTAATTTGTTGATTTACTATTACACCATCATAATTTAAAAATGGTGAGTAAAATTTTTTTGATTCTTTAACAAAATATGACCCAAAAAAATTGAACGACGATATGTTAATCGGAATCATTAGGATGTGAATAAAGGTCTTGATATTAAAGTTAATCAAAAAAATTTTAAGCCGGTAGGTAGTTTAAAATATATGCCATTAAATGTATGTATATAAACACTTTTTGAAAAAATTTTTTTAAGCCTAACTATTTGAATTGATAATCAAAAAACTAAAGTTTTAAAGTGGATTGGTTTTAAATTTAAACGATAATAAATATTTATTTGTATTAAAAGTGGTTTTATGTCTACATAAAATCTTTAAAGCCAATGCTAATGAATACCATGGTAAGAAATGCTTATTCTTGATTATCGTTTTTTCCTTATTATGGCAAACAAATGTCAAATTCATAAAAAGCTATTGTTTTTTTTTAAATAAAATTTATTTGTTTTTTTTTTTTGTTAAAAATTGCATTTAATATTTTTTTATGCAAAATTTAAAAATGATTTTTGGTTTTAAGAATTTCTTGAATTTTCATAACAACATTCCCGACAGCATTTTAACATATCACAATTAAATTAGCGAGATCGGTGCAGCCGTTTTTAAGTGATGCGCTTAGCACCACTCGGCACTTATTTTTTTTTATCAATAAATTTATATCAAAATAACGTATACTTTACACTAAACTAAAAAGATAAAAGATTTAAATCTGTATCATCTGGCATCTCTGTTACATTGATTTTGTAGAGGGATTTCCTAGAAAATGCTTGCTCTTTTTCAGCACATGTCTGTTAAACTCTCTAACGAAGAGAATGACTGTAACGCATTTCAACGAATGAGAATTTTCTTTATGATATTTTTTTGATATTAATTTTTTTTCGTTTTTTCATTGTTTTTCGAAAAACTAGAGGGAAATTTTTATAAAAGAAAATTTTTAATTTATTATTAATTCAGTCAATATTTAGAGCTGCAGCTAAACGTTTCTTCTTCTATAAAAATAGAAAAAAATATCAAAAACTGAATAAAAATAATTAATAAATTTAAAAAAGATATGAATAAAAAACAATAAAAAGAGATTTAAAGTGAAGGAAAAATAATAAATAAAAAAAAATATTCTATTGGTTTTGGTATTTGTTAAAAAAAAATCGGAAAAAACAACGCATTTGAAATAAAAAATTGGCTATTTTTTGCATATTCAAAAACCACAAATTGATGCTTTAAAATACTAAAAAAAATAGAACTTGATATTAAAGCATTATTTTTAGCACTTAAAGTTTTGATACTTTTTAAATAAATTTTATAAATCTACTGTAGCAGTAGTTAATGTTATACAAATCAATAACAATTTTGTTTTAATTTGTAAATCTAACTGACAATATAATCGTTTGTTTTTAAATATTTTTTAATACAGTTTGCCTCTTATTTTGTTGCTTGTTTCTAAATGAATTTTGATTTGTATCGTCTTATGGTTTTAGTTTGTCTATTTCGCCAGATCATTTACACACGATTCTATTTGCAACCATATTTGGTTTCCAAAAATTTGAAAAAAGTTAACGTATTTTTCATAAAGCCATATATGTATGTTTCGTTGGCAATAAATCAAATAAATATTTTTTTTTTGGGATTTGCTTAAAAATTCATTTGTGGCGTTTTATTGCTCTTTAAATTAGGCGTCATAGATTCAAGATAAAGTTGCAACGTGAAAATCGTATTGTTGTTAACTGTATTTTTTATTTTATACTTTATACAGCTTGGAATAATTTAAAATGCTTGTGATAAATTAAAAAGTTTCTTTTTATAAAGAGTAAAGTTTTTAACTTAAAAACAATAGTTTTTTCAAATATTATCGATAAATACTTGGTGCTTTTTAGCTGCGCGACTATCTAGCTTGCAAGCTTAGGGATAGGACCTCCGATATCTAAATGCCAACTAAATGAGGTTTTGCAATGTTATACCGCGAAACTAGCTGAAGGGCAAGATATCCTTAACTGAGGCTCCCGAGTTCAATAAAATATTGGACGCTGTCTCGTCCTTAAAAGCAAGTTAAGCCCCTGGAGCAGATTGCATGCTGGACCAAGCTAGGTTCCGCCCACAAAAATCTTGTACAGATTATGTCAATACCTTGCGGATGATCACAGAATAAGTTATATTGTGCTCGACGTTGTCATACTGAATGAAACTGAAGCTAGCAGAGGCTTAAACTAAGCCTTTAATAAGCGACTTTAATCCCCTGAATATGCAGGGGATATCTGCTCGCTTTTACATATCCATAGCCATGTGGAGTTAAAACTGAAGTCTTAAAGATCGGGACAGCAATGTCTGGTCTTAATAAAAACATTACCAAGTGAAAAGGCATGCTTTGTAATACTTTAAATACCCAACGTCGGCCTAGATGACGTTACTTTAGTAGAACCGTTACAAAACTGGTAATGATGTGACATATCGAATATCAAAAGTCAATTTAGCATTCGGCGTCTTAAGTCCTGCTTAACACACTTTCTTTAAACTCCAAAATAAAATTGTTTAGCACCTTTATCAAACACTGCGGATATGTTGACCTGCCACAGTATTAAACCCACATCTATGGATTAGAACAATCCAGATTGGACACACGTTATGCAGGTCCGCAGTGGATGTAGCTAACATGCAAAGACGAGACCGACTATTCTCCTAGGAGGCGCTAAAGGATGTCCTAAAACTAACGCAAGATTTAAACTAAGTAGAAAACACAACTTTTAGTCTTTTTATTTCTATATTTTTTGATTGAGTCATAAAGTACAAGGTGGGCTAAAAGAAATCACCCTATTGGAACATGCTCTTATTTTTGCAAATGGCGGCCAATTTCAAATCTGTTTTGACATTAGTGAACTAGACATATGAAGAATACAAGTGAACAAGCCATTGAACGAAACACTCCACAAGAACGCGGAATAATTGTGTTAATTTTTTTTGCCGGTCGTCCCTAAGGCGAGTTTTGGTCAAAGACCTGCGCATGTTCCCGTACAAAGTCCAGTCCGTGCATCAGCTGCTGCCTGTCGAACGCAAAACGCGTGTAACCACGCCCAAGCCATCCTCAATTTCGAGGCCGAAGTGGACGATTTTTCGACCAATATCATAATGAGCGATGATTCTCATCTTCACCTCAGCGGGTATGTGAACAAGCAAAATTATCGCTTTTGGGGCACCAAAAATCCACGAGGGATGCACCAAGAGCCATTGCACCCGCTCAAAATGACTGCATGGTTCGCTGTTCACGCTGGAGGAGTCATGGGGCCATTTTTTCGAGGATGCCGATATTCAAACGACAACAGTGGACGGTGCGCGCTATAGGGCCATGTTAACCGAGTTTTTTTGCCGCAATTGAACGAATAAGGACTGGAGGGCATGTGGTTCTAACAGGATGGATCAACTGCACACACTGCGCAAACCACAACCGATACTCTAAAGACGGCGTTTCCGGGTCGCCTCATCTTTCGTTTTGGCGATTTACATTTGCCCGCAAGATCGCCCGATTTAACCATTCCAGACTTTTTATGTGTTGGGTTTTGAAGTTCCGTGCTTACGTGAACAAGCCCGAGACCCTGGAAGCCCTCAAGGACAAGATTGGAATCGAGTGTGATAATCTGTCGCCCGAAGTTCTCGGCGAAGTGATAAAAAATGCCATAAAACGAGCCTGTATAGCAATAAATTGTGGCGGCGCCCAATTGGCCGATATCATATTTCCGACTTGACCAATAAAATTCTAAAGGTTCAGATAAACATAATCAAAGAACAGAATCGAAGTTTTTCATTTAGAAATAAATGAGAGCCAAACAATATTGGATGACTTCTTTTGGCCCATCTTGTGATTTTTAATTACGTCATTAAGTACGTGCACTTGTACTTGCACGTGTAACGCTCCACTTTTACTAACCCTAAACTGTTAGCTGTCGAATTGTTTTTTAAGGGTTGGCAACACTATATTTCACAAATGGCGACAAATTAAAATCTTTCGTTAATTTTCATCACTCCTATAGGACCGTGAAACGTTTCTTGACTTGTTATTTTGGCAAAATTTGTAACTAAAACGTTTTCATTTTGTTTAAACATTACGCGCTTGTTTTCAAATATTGCAGAGTACATCTGCTAAATTTAATGCTGAACGAATTAATCTTAATTGATTTTACTTGCAACAAATACAAAATGATGTAATTTCGTTTGTTTGTTCGGTTTTTATTTGTTTTTTTTTTCAAATATTTTTTTTCTTTATTTATTTAAAGATTTAATTTCTTTTTTTGTTTGACTCATTAAGTATGTAGTTTAAAGTTGTTAAGTTAAAACGTGTATTAGTTAACAACAAATTGTGTTGAGATGATTATTTACTAAAGAAACACAACCATTTCGTTGAAAGCTAAAATTTTGTAAAGGATTTTCTTGTTGAAACATTTTTATGTTTTTTTTTTTTTTTGACACAAATTGTTTCTAATATTAATTTCGTTCACAAAATTTATTTATTTTTATTTAAAGAACACACCGGTAAAAGTAAAAAAAAGCATCACAAAAACAATTTGTCTATGAGAAGCATTCTTCTAAATTTTTTGATTTGCAAAAAGCATTGTGACACATAAACGTCGACAAAAAATATATTTTTTTATTACAAAAAAAGAGTTTTTTTTTTATAAAATAGATTTAAATAAATTTGCACCTATTGTTTGGTGTATTTTATGTATTAAAAATTAATTTTTTTTTCTTCTTTAATTTATATGTTTTTATTTGATTTTGATTTATTATAAATTTGTGTTTGTCATAGGACAAAATGTGTTGTATGCGATTTATTTTCAATTTTAACATCTGCCTTGAAAACGCCAACGAATTTTGATTTGTTGTGAACAATTTGTTGATATTTGTTTGTTGTTTCAATATTTTTGTTTGACTTTGATAAGTTAAAAAATAAGTTTAATTTTTTTTATTTAAAAGCTCTAGAACCACAAAAAGTCAGCTTAAGGATTTAAAAATTGAGAAAAATTGTTTTAGGACTGTAAATAAAATTTGGAATTAAACTAGCCCAGATTTGCCTTATTTTAACTAAAATTGGTCGCTCAAGTCTAACGTTTTTAAATTCATAAAACCTAAATTGAAAAGATTTTTTTTTAGAGACAAAGGATTTGAGGCTTCCTTTTTATTTATGAGCCTTTTTCTTTAGAAAAACTTATGCGTTGATGAAAATTAAATAATAAATTTTCATCTTTGTTGTTTCCCTAAATTATTTATTTTGATTCTGCCATGAAAACAAAGACTTTCAATTTATTCATTTACGTTTCTTGTATTTTTCTTAAACGTGTGGGTGAATCGGTAAATGCCAGAACTTTAAAATTAAAATTTTAACAAAAAATTAAAATTAAACAGAATTATTTAAACGCTCACTTTTATAATTTGTGTTTTATTCCAAAAAAAAGGGGGAAAAAAGCAAAAAATATTAATGTGAACATGATTCTAAATAATTTGCAATTTATACTCAATTGTGGTGGCTGGCGTTCTTAAAAATTTTGACGTCAGCTGATGTGTTTTTTTTTTCTTCTTTTAATTTTTATATTTAATTTTTTTGGTTCCTTATTGATTACTTAAACATTTTAAAAGTGATTTTTTTTAATTTTAATTGTTTGAAAACGTTTGTACCTTGTTTAAAATTTACTATACAGATGTTTATGTGAACATATTTTTTTCATTAGTTTCTTTGTTAATATTTATTACTAAAATAATCGTTTAAAACGTGGCATTTTTAAATTTAGTTTTCTTTGTATTTGTCCTGAATAAATGGATCTTTTGAACTTTGTGTGTTTGTTATATTTGGTGGCATTTCTCTTTTAATAAAATTGTGAAGGCCAAAAAGTGTGGCATGTATTTGAAGTAATGCCAAAAAATTCAAATCGAAATTGAATATTAAAGTAATTAAATTCATATTTTTAACGTTAAAATAACAACTACTTGAGGTAATTGCTAGCAAAAATAGCTTGAGAAAGTAATATGGAGTGTATTTAATGATGAAACAGAATTTGGACATAAAGTTTTTTTTTTTTCATACAATTTGACTTAAAATCACGCTGCTCAATGCAGTGATAAAATAAAATCTGTTTTATTCTGACACTGATTTTTCTTATGGAAGACAGCTTCTGCAAAAGTCATTGAAATGCAAACTCACTATCCTGGTATGTTTACCAAATCGACTGTAAAACAGCAATTGCGGCTTCCAGCCTTGTTTTGTATAGATTGGCAAGACAATGGGAACGTTTTGGATCCAACCTTGGACATGTTGTCTTTGTAGTTTCGCACATATGTAGGCTCATTAGACCATCCGTTCTCAGCAACTTAAAATGCGTATGTTTCCATGCGAAATTTTTCAGGAAAAGAAAGAAATGCCACAGAAGTGCTCAATCGCAGCATTGCCTAGTTTCGTACCATCTCTCGTCAGTTTATCGGCAACACCGAGTGGTGTCAGAACGCATCACCATCCAGTATAAAAAAATGTCCGTCATTTTCGGACCAGCTGTGGTGTAGAGTATACATTAGTAAGGGACTTGATGACGGCTTAGCTGCCAGCAAAGATCCTAAAATTTCTGACAAAAACCTTGTAGCACCGCAATCAGTTAGCCACTCTGCAAATCGCCGATAACTCAGCTTGTATTACTCTGCATACATCGGAAAGTCTTAGCTTAGTCTATACTGCCGTTTATACAATAAATATGCCACTTCCAACAGCAGTCCTCTTCTTAGAACCTTTGGCAAACACCTCTGAGTTTTAAGTTCTTTAAGTTCCAAAGAGGGAATCTTACCAGTTTCAATAGCAATAAATAAATTACCAACAGCTCACCTTAACAAATAATAAATGAATTCCATTGATTTCAACGTACAAAGGATTATTTGTGCGGCTGAGAAGTAATTATTTTGACACGGAAGGCCAAGATGGAACTGGTCGCCCAAAAAAGGTTGAAAACCAAGAACTGAGACATTTTTTGATTAATATTGTTGTCAAACTCAGCAAGAAATTTGCAAAATGATTGGGAACTACCTTAGAAATTTAAAAAAAAATTTAAAAGCCGAGAAGCCTTAAAAAAGTGCTGCTTGAAAGCTCTTGAAGATAATAATATTAAGCCAATTTTTCTTTACTCAATTAATAGTCTCTTGCCTCGCCCAACTATTTTTTTTTTAATGTAAAACACTTTCTTTGAAATACGTTTTACAATAGAACAGGGTATCCCAAATCGGCTAATACGCTCTTGGCCTCAAAAAATCAGGGGCCAAATAGCCGCATTCGATTCGAATCGAAATTTACTCGATGGATTTAGTTGTCAATGCTTTTAATATAGGAATTCTAATAAGAGTTTTAGAATTTCAATACAAACTGAAATGCTGCGATTTGGCCAATGCAGTTCTCTTGGTGCAGCATCCATATGTTGTCAAAAATGGAAAGAGGTCACAGCTAACAATATCCAGTAATTTTAAAAAATGTACGTTGACCAAGTGCTTCAAAATAAAATTTCAAAATCTGCACCTAATTAAATTGGTGGAAACATAAATAATTATTACCAAAAATTGCGAATTTTACTATAATGCGGCATAATCGTAAACAAGTTTTAAATTGAAAGTATACATTAAATCCTGATTTGGTATGAAAATTTCGTTTAAAAGCCTACTTTAAATTTAAAATATATTTATTATTATTGCCCATTATTATTTAAAGAATTTGAAAAAGGAATCTAAATCGGTTTTTGAAATATCCAATATGTAGTGATCGGTCGTTATCATTTCTCCTAGAAAACAAAATGTTTAAAGTTTTACTTTTTATCTCGATAAATAATAAAAATTTTAAGTGATTTTTTTACAATGACAAATTTTAAATGCGTTGATTTTTTTTTAAATAAATGTTTATCAAAGATATAAAGAAATACAATAGATTTTCTTAATCACTTAGATACAACGTTAAAAACTCGTGTAAGCAAAACAAAACATGTCTTTTCGCTCACGCTCACGCACTACCCAGCCTTTGGCTTCGCGTAGACGTTCTCTATCCAGTTCACGGGCACAAAGTTCAGGAGCGTATAACTACAATGGCACTTCATATAATAGTGGTTCGACAAACAGCTATATGCCTTCTAGCTCTAGACCGTTGAGTACTGGATATTATCCCAATAATTCTGGCTCAAATTCATCGTCCTACTACCAAAGTCCCTATAGTAACATGTATTCCTCGAGAGACAATCTCTATGGTGGGGGCTCTTCAACTCGAAACAGCTCTGGCAATAGTTATTATACTAATGGTAATAAATTTACATCATCCCCATCAACATTATCTGCGAATTATCGTCATGAATATATGGAGAGCAATAATATTACTAGTGCTGCTGCCTCTGCCACTGCTGCTACTACTACTTCTGCAAACAAATTCCAAAATTCATCACCTTCATTGAATCATCAACAACAAATTCACCATCATTCAATAACCATTTCTTTAACGCCTTCCGCCAATAATGGCAACAATAATTCGAACAACAGCACTAGCAGCTACACTAGAGCTTATAATAATTCCAATAGCAATTTTAGAACAACTTCTTTAAAACCGCTTAAATCCCATATACGTACCCCACATGCATCCTCACCCTTAACTTCCTCTTCGTCAAAGTCTTCATCACCACAATCTACCTCTGCCTCTTTATCAGGCACTTCTTATGCTTCTAAAGCTTCGAGCTATCATACTACTAGCACTCAATCAACCTTTACTTCTGGTTATGAAGGCAATAGCAAATATCAAAAATCCAACATCACCAACAACACCTTTTCCTCCTCTACTTTAGCTTCAAATGGCTATGATGCGTCATCACGTTACACTTCAAGTCCCTACAACAGTGATCGCTATGTCAGTCCCTATACATCCTCATACGACAAAGGAATAACAACAGCTTCACTAAGTTTCAATATGGGTGGCTCTTCTACGCCATCGAAGGGTTCGAATTCTTATTTAAACAAATCATCAAATGCCTCCTCAAGATCTCTTAGCAACACAAAGTCCTTATCTACTTCAAATAGTAGTTTAAATGCGTATCCTACAGCAGCTAACAGTAATAGTATTAATTCTCCGAATGCTGCCGCTATGGCAGCCATTGTTTCACGCAGCAGTTCATTGAGAGAACAAGAGCGTAAGTCGCGAACACGCTCACGTTCACGCACTGCGGCTCAGCGTTCGTTAAGTGCATCGTCGGAAAAGAGTGAAGGTTACGAAGTACGTTTGCGGGGATCTATATTCAAGAACTAATATGATTTAAAAATAAATAATAAATGTTTTCCCTTTCGCCATAGTATCTTAAAAAAATATAAACTTTTTATAGATTTGTCCAAAACCAATCTGATCTATAAAAATTTTTTGTATTTAGGAAAAAATTTTGAAGAAGCAGTCACTTGATAAAAAACTTACATTCAATGCGATAAACACTAATCAAAACTTGATTTCATGGTGAAACGAAAGAGCCATACTGGGGTTTATGGTGATAACAAAGACAGACTTAAGCAAATATTTATGCGGACAAGTTTACCAATATATTTCTTTTTTTTAATTATTTACTGAAAACCCCGTTAAAAAAAATTGAGCTTAAAGTTCTCAAGTGATAGGATTGTTGTGCACTTCTTGCACCACTTAAATTAACCTCATTTGGTGTCAAAATAGACAAAACATTTGTCTCTGACCTGTTCAAAACTTGGGCAGTGACACAGAAAATGCCCTTGCACTCCCTGCAATCGCTGTTGTCTGCAACTTTCATCCGTGGAGGTTAGTTTGTAGTTTCGAGCTACCAGTTATTGTTTTGGGCCCTTTTTTTCTTGTTGACTCACTTTCTTGGTTTTGCTAATCGTATTAAAACCGGGTCACCTGAAGGCGTTTTTATCATATTGCAAATTTATTATTTTAGCGTGCCCTGTGGACAATTCCTGTTTGCTGCTTTACCTTTGCCGCAACGAAAGTATTTGAGTCCCTCAGATTAACTCGGATTGCTCGGATCTTTTCTTGTACAAGTGTGTTGTAAACTAAGAGGCGGATGTAAATCTTGGTCTGCGGGGTTTTAATAAAGGGGGCCTACGACCGTTTTCTCCTCCACCCTGAAACCATCCGTGTAAACAAATGTTGTCTCAGGTATCTCCTTAGAGTTCCATTAAACTTGGACTGAATAGTTAGACTTTACTTTAAGCTAGAGTATACGGTCAGACTGTCTCTGTTTAGCCTTAAATGTCTCTAAAATGTGTTGATGGTTAAATTATAACCTATCATCAATCCTCTTCCTCCTCCGTTGCCTGTAGGCTTTTTGCCACGTCATAGTGTACGTAGGATTCAATAAACTGAATATAAAAAACCGTCTTCCTTGGCTCTTGCTGGAGTAGCTCTGATTTTCCCGCTTATTTCGGTGAAACATGTACCAAGGACCGTTTGTAGGATTCAAAAGATGCGCTTCTTGTCCATTAATGCCCATTAAATTAAAATTTAAAAAAAAATTTAACAAACTATTTCTTAAATTCTTGATTTCTTTTATTCCTTAAATTTTTTGTTTATTTTGGTTACCTTGCCCGCAACCCCGTAATTTATGAATCCTGTAAGGGTTTTTTCATGGGCGATTTTTGAGGTGACTGAATCAGTATCGAGGGGTTTTTGGAATTTTTCTTTCCCTTTTAGAGAGGCATTACGTCAAGTTTGGACTTACGTTCTTTCAGGTTGATCCCGGCAACACGCAAGGTAAGGCTCTGTTGGCTGCCGGCAACGTCACCGTTACGGGGGTTATTAATGAATTAGCGAGGTGGTGATTGGGCCGGGATATTGGGCTGAAATGTGAGCCGGCAAGGCTAGCAATAAGTTTCTATTTTAGTTTGATACGGACTTGGGTCATGTACATAAAGGACCAGTCCTAAAGGGACAGGACTGTTTTATAGGTCTCTAGGCTTCGGTGGCTTAGGCTGGATAGGAAAGGAACTGACCTGCTGCTCAAGGAGAGTAGGGGGATTCTAAAGTATATAATTGGGAATCTCACAGGGCTCAGCGGTTTGAGATGTATGACTGGTAAATAGAATAGTTCTTCGGTCTTCGGCAGGTTGTGCAGGGATAAGGAGGAAATATAGACTGTGGAACACCTTATCTGCCACTGTCTGGGGATGCAGATCTGTGAAAAGAGTTGGTTTAGGGGCGTTTCTTGAAGGATTCGTCAAAGGGGCTGGGTAGCATTTACAAGAGTTTTTTGGCACTTGCGATGGATATAAGAAACACTGAATTATTTTTTACTCTTTGCTGACAGCGTCCATGTTGCCTAGTTTACTATAAATAAATCTAATTAAGATCATTAATTTGTAACCTTAAAATCGCACAGTTTAAGAAACAGAGGTATCTGAGAGATGTCAGTGATCATCATGTTATTTTCTCGCTCTGTTGACTAGTTGCCTTTTGTGGAAGTCGAAAAGCGCAAGTATTCACATAAAACATGGTTGCCACAATTTGATAGCATCACACAACTCGGTAATTGCGTTCTTTCACAGATCAGATCATTAAGAGAATTTGAGAGAGTTTAGTCTGGCCGTTTATATCTTTAAAAGGTCCTACAAGTACCTATACTCAAAAAATCTGTGCAACATATGAACGAATTCGTTCTTACATTGTTCTAAATCTTTCGTTATTACGCATCGCGGAATTCTCTAGTATATATTAAGAAATCTATTTTTAATTAGAGACTTTTTAACTATAAACTCGATAGTTAAAAATCTATGGCGAAAGGGTTAACCTTGACTTGAAAGAAATTTGCATTTTAATATATTTTCAGGAAAAAAATATAAAATCGAAAAAAACTTTATTCCTAATTTCTTTAACTATTTTTTAGAGCGGTAGTGAAACACGTCCTAGCCGTTCCCGTGTTGGTAGTACTGCTAGCACAGTTTCGGTATCGACATCCACCTCGGCCACAGATGATAAGAAAACACGTGATAAACCTGAAAACAGTGGTGATAATATTGATTATAAGGCTCTATGGGAAGCTGCAAAGTAAGTTACAAATAAACAAATGTAATAATGGACTTCTGCTCTAATCCATATGCATTATTTAAAAGAACAAGCTTAAATAATTTTTTTTATTAAATTTCTTTTAGATTGGAAAATGAAAAATTAAAGCAACAACTAAAGAAAAAGGATGATGAAGTTGTACAAACAAGAGCCACCCTCGAAAGATTTGCTAATGCTGTAAGTAGTTTTAAAAATATTTTTTATAAAAAAAAAAAAATACAAGGTTTCTTAAGAGCAGGTTTTAACTCAATTCCACTACACTTTATGGTTTCTATTTATTACAAACTTACCAATGAAAACACAAACTTTTTGGTTGGCTGTTTAAGAGGTTTTTTGTAAAATACTTTGTTTAGATATTTTTATAAATAAAATATTTTATAAATGGCTTTTTAAAGCCTATTATAAATGAAAAATTCTCACTAAAACCAAACCACAAAAACCAAGACCGCTTTTCTTTCTCTTTCTATTAGGGAAAATATAAGTACAACCTTTTCCAATCTCCAATTTTTTAAAGTTTTTAAAAGGGTTTTATTTTTGTATATACTAAAACGTCTTTTCCCAAGACTGAATTAGGACCCTTTAATAAATATCCCTTCTTAACCCCATCTCTTGCTTATTACACTTAACGATTTGCATCCTTGGAATAATCTAAAAGATAGAAACACTGTTAAAATTAAAACCAATCGATCACAAAAAAAAACCAACCAAATTCTCTTTTTTTTTGCAAATTAATAATTATTGCAGACCACTAAAAATTCTTTGTCAGAGATTGAAAAGCGCGAAAGAAGAGCTATGGAACGAAAACTTTCCGAATTGGAAGAAGAACTTAAGGTAAATACCTTTTAAACCAAATTTTGTTTTAAATTTGTCTTAATTTTAAACTACCTAACGAATGAAATAATGCAAAATTTTTGTTTTTGTTTTTTTTTTTTTTCAAAATAACAAATGCCAAATTTTTGACACAAACCTTTTATAAATTAAAATTTGTTGTTGTTTTATAATTACACCAAGTGTTGTATGCTGTTTTACACAATTTTTTGTTTAAATTTTGCGCTTTTTTTTACTTACACGAATTAATTTTCCAGAAGAAAAACCACAGCTTTTTACCTGATAATTTTTTACCTTTTATTTTTTTATTTTTTATTTATTATTTCTTTTTTTGTCAAAGTTTATACACACATACATATTTGTATATAAAAAAACACTACAATTTTTTTATCAACATTTTGTTTATAATTTAGATACGAAGAAATCTTGCTGACGCAAACATTTTATATCATAAAATTTTAGTTGTTTATTAATTTTGAAATTAATTTTTATTATGTGTTTTAAAAGACGGACGCTTCTTTGTTTGTATAATTAATGACTATGCTAGTAAAATTTTGCAGATTTTAACCCAAAATTTTATAGAATTTTATTAAATTAAATTTTAAACTTTTAAATCAAAATTGTTTTTGATTGACAACTTAAATTAAATGCTTACTTTTAATTGGTCATTAAAATATGTCCATAAAGACATTCGTTGATTGTTTCATTTGAAAAAGATCTTTATAAAACATGTAAAAAAAATTATTCACAAAAAGCAGTAAGAAGATATGTGTATATGGGTAATTCCATTGCTACGTCTCCCCCCGTCTGAATATGTATACTAGTTTTTGAAATAAAATACTTTACAAAGTTTGTACGCTTGTATGGACAATGCTACTTCCTGGGCTCCTTATCAAAAAATTTTTCTTTAAAATACCATTTGAAAGGTTTGAGGTCAATCAATAGCTTTAACTCACCTCGAAAACTTAACGAAAACTTGTGACAAAAGTGGATATACTTTCTGAGATATAAAGGGATTTTGTTTTACAAAAATGGATGATCGAATTCTGGGACGTTAGTTAGCCGATCTTGCTGATTTTAAATAGCGATTGTCTGGGGATATTTCTGAATGTTAGACACCAAAACGCTTGCTTTGCGACTTTATTTGAAACTTGAGTTTAACAAACACAGATGGACAGACGGGCATAACTAAATCGATATCCCTATCTGCAAGGATCAAGAATATACAATGGGGGATTTCATGTCAAGTGACCCAACTTTTTTTTCGATTGGAAAGAAATTTGCACCAAAGTAAGTTCTTGCAGAGAGTAGCTTAGACACAATTTTTTAACACAATCGGTCAAGAACTCTCTGAGCTAGAGGGGTTCAAAATTTGACGTTTTCGGCAAATAGGTGTTTTTTCTCATACATGTAGTTTATTACCTTTTGCTTTTAACAAAATTCGTCCCTAATACTTTCGATAGCTTTTTTTTCAATCTTCCAGAAAAAAATATTTTTAAAATTAAAAAAAAATTTTTTTATTATTTTTTTATAAAATAATTAGAAAAAAATTTTTTTTTTCCAAATGTGCCCATTTTTTTTTTTTTTTGCTCAAAAGAAAGCTTAGGTCTTTTGTTTGAAGAGCTTGGAAGTCGCTTAGTGGGATGCGAGTGGGATATCTATAAAAAATAATGTTTTGTAACTCAAGGCAGAGGTTTTCCAATTTTCGCGTATATTCTATTTTAATTTTTTTTCCTATTTATGTAAAATTATCTCTTAAGCAAAAAAAAATTATTTTATGCTAAGAAACAAAATAATTTAACCTTTCCGTTGGTAATGCAGTGTCGAGTGTATGAGACTTTATTTTCAATGAATACCGTCGGAAAGGTTAAATTATTTTGTTTCTTAGCATAAAATATTTTTTTTTTGCTTAAGAGAAAATTTTACATAAATAGCAAAAAAATCAAAATAGAATATACGCGAAAATTGGAAAACCTCTACCTTGAGTTACAAAACATTATTTTTTATAGATATTCCACTCGCATCCCACTAAGCGACTTCCAAGCTCTTAAAACAAAAGACCTAAGCTTTCTTTTGAGCAAAAAAAAAAAAAAAAAAAAAAAATGGGCACATTTGGAAAAAAAAAATTTTTTTCTAATTATTTTATAAAAAAAAAAAAAATAAAAAAAAAATTTTTAATTTTAAAAATATTTTTTTCTGGAAGATTGAAAAAAAAGCTATCGAAAGTATTTGGGACGAATTTTGTTAAAAGCAAAAGGCAATAAACTACATGTATGAGAAAAAACACATATTTGCCGAAAACGTCAAATTTTGAACCCCTCTAGCTCAGAGAGTTCTTGACCGATCGTGTTAAAAAATTGTGTCTAAACTACTCTCTGCAAGAACTTACTTTGGTCCAAATTTCTTTCAAATCGAAAGACATCGGTTTTAAAAGTTGGGTCACTTGACATGAAATCCCCCATATATGTATATCTTATGGGGTCGCAAAGGAATACGGTAGAAATTACAAATGGGATGACGAACTGATATTAACCCTTATCACTATGTGAACGTTATAACAAAAAGAATAAATTAAAAACAAAACAAATAATAAAGATATTCACGTCACCGGTTTTTGTCTTGCGAAATTGCGTAGTTTGCTCTTGTTGACGTGAGCGACCGAACAATAGCCTTAACTGCCGTCGTACTTCAGCCGCCGACGAGTTGGAAAAATTGTTACTTGCTATAAATTTTTTTTATTCTTATATAAATTTTATTACGCTGTTTTATTTTTTATAAACTAACGCTTATATTCATAAAAATTAAATTATGTTTAACAAAGGCATATTTGACAATTTTACATAGACTTCTGTCTTAGTAAACCTACTTTAATCCTTATGAATATGGCTATAAAGCTATGGACACATATGTTTAATTTTACGAAAATGTGTTATTATTTTTTTTCATATAGTTTAAAATAACTTAATTGTTATCAAAAATTAAATATATATAAACATATAAGGACCATCGCTAATAGCTAATTATATTAGTTTTTGCAGTTATTGTTGCTATATTTGGTCTTTGCTAAGTAATACGTTTTTTAGAAGGTTGGCAACGCAACTAAACTTTTGTTCTTGGTAAAATTTGCTCTAAATTTACGCACTATGTAAGAAGTAATGCAAAGAGTAAAAATTTGAACCAGACTTAAATCGGTGACGTGAATACCTTTAATAATAATTTATGACGTTAATTAATACAAGAAAAAAAATTCTTAAATTTTATTTTCAATTAACTTTGAGTTAACTACCAACCCTTCAGTACCAAACAAATAATGCTGACGGAAAACTGTACCAGGTTTCAAAAATGCATTCCATTCGACTAGTGTTTTTCTATTAAACTTATCATAAAAAAGCGAACTAGAAATTAACGGCAATCAATTCCCTTTTCTCATTTATTGCAACTTGTTTTTTTGTTTATAACATTTTTTTTTGAAAAAAAGCAAACTAATTTTTAAAACTAGAGTTAAAAAAATATTTTTATATTTTTTGAAAAATAAAATAAAATATACATATCTGCAAAAATAAATAAAGCAAAATAAAAAAAATATTTTTTTATCTAAAATTTTTAAAATATAAATATTATTTTTTTTGAGCAAAATTGGACTGCATTAATATCGGCTAAAATAAAAATTCGACCTACATATTTAGTTTTTTTTTTTTGGAAGGCATTTGTTTTTATTTATGCTTTCTTTTTTAATCAAAATTTCTAACAATAACAAATTAGTTTTCTTAATATTTTGCTTTTCTAACATTAAATTTATTTATTTCTTTAACATTTTTTTTGAACACTACTTTATCAAGCCAGCCACTTTGATATAACAAGTGTTGTAAAATTTTCAGTTTTAAACTGTTTTGTGATTAATTTTGTTGCTTGCTTTGCAAAACACTAAATTGTTGTCGATCATTTTATTATTAACGCCCTTGTTTTTTATGTGCTCACCTGTCAAACTTATTTTTACACATATTAAATCTAATACTTCTTGAAATCTTATTTGGCGTTTGACTTACATAAATACACAGAGAAAAAATATAAAAAAAACAACCATTAGTTATATTTATGAAATTTTTGGTACCAGTTAATAAAGTTAAAAAAATGAAAACAAAAGCAAAATTAAATTAAATTAAAGACCATAATAGTATTGAAATAAGCCCTGTAAAAGATTTTTATTTGGAAATTTAAATTTTGCAAATTTTTATACAAATACAAGTAAAAAAAAAACATTTTTTATGTTTGTTATAATGGCTCAACTCGACTAGGGGCAAAACTAAAGTTTTTGTACCTGTTTTAATTAAATAAAGTTTGCAATAAAAAAATTCCTTCCATTTTTAATTGACTTTAAAGTTAAGAAAACTTTATTTACAGGCTAAAAATGAATTAAAAACTTAATTGGAATAGAAATGCTTAAAGTTTTTTCTAAGTTTAACGTAAAAGGTTATTTTAAAAAGTAAATGTTTTGGAACAACCAGAAACTTAAGTGGTCATTTTTTATGAGAAAAAAGTTTACTTGCAACTTTGCATTCACGATTTAGATCTTAAAGAAAACAGCATCTGTGCTTGATTAATGCTTTTTTTAAAAGGTTTTTTGTAATGATGAGCCAATATACGCGGCAAGCGAAAACGGGTGTTATATAGCACTTGCGGCTTTACAACTGTACGACACCCATTTTAGATTCCAACAACCCTATATACTTTTTCCGAGAATTTCTTTAAGTTATTCAAAACATATTGGCCCATATTTGTAATAGTTAATGTTTATGAAGGGCTTATTTGACAAATTTGTATGGAGTAATCATCGAACAAGCTCTTCATAAACCTACAATAATTATTAGGAATGCGGCTCATAAACTTTTACCAACACAATTGCACTGATATGTGTTTGTGTTTACTCTTTTTATACCCTTCACATAAGTTATATATACCATATCAGGTTGTTCAATCTGTTTGTAATTTCTTTACTATTCATTTGCGACCCCAAAGAGTATATATATTCTGGATCATTATGGATAGGAAAGTCGATATAACCATGTCCGTCTGTCCGCCTGTCACTCTTTACGTCTGTTGAAATCAAGTTTCCGAAGTCAATGTAAGCACTATAGACCAGGTGAGGGTGTCAAACTTTTAAAAATATACCTGAGAGGATCGCTATTTAAAATGGCCAAGATCAGTTCACTACGGACCTAGATAAAGACAAAATGCTACGATTTCCTCAGTTTTTTTTTTGAACAAACACAAAAACTCCATACAAAATATGTAACAAATGAAAACTGGAAACGCTGTTAAACATGTATTATGGATGGACATTAACAAATACGAAAAAAGTTTCTTGTATGCTTGGACATAGGTATGTATGTTCACATGTAACGTAATTTGTTTGCAAGATCACTTCATGATGAGGAAGGACAAATCACAAATCAGTTTAGTTATAATGTTAAGTACGAAATCATACGGCTAAATCATATGGCTGGGTGCTTTAAAAATCAATGTGAAGGGTATATAAGATTCGGCACAGCCGAATATAGCGCTCTTACTTGTTGTCTTTTTATTTTAATTTTTTTTTGTGTCATCTTCATTAAACATTTCATCGTCTCATGTCATATTCAAAATATTTATATATTTCTTTAGTTATATTTGTTGTATTTTATGTAGATCTTATTGCATCGATTTCATTGTCAAGACATGCCATATTTGTAATCTCATATAAACATCATGCCAATCATTGTGTTATCACACTTGCAAAAACTTCTTTTCCTAAACATACAAACATGTCACAAAATACATACATAAATATGTTCAACGAACATTTGGCATTTTTTTTTAAATTTGAAGTTACGTTTGTGTCTGTTTTTAATGATTTAAAGTTTTTATCAGCACGTTTTAATTTTTCATAATTTGTTTGTAGTTTTGTAGCATACTTTTAAAGGATGTTAAGTAGTATATCCTAGAAGTATGCTACCGTTTGATTCACCGTTTACCCCTTTTTAATTTGACATCCCATTGTTGTTTTTATTTAATTTCCCTAAAAACAAAAATCAGCGATTTCGACCATCATTTTGTCATATGTTTTTAAACATTTTTGAAAAATAATCCTTAAAAAATTAACTATTGTTTTCTAACCATTGATGAAATAAATTTGTTTTATAAACATTCATTACATTCTATTTTATTAATTTTTTCTCTCTTCGATTTTACCAACTGTTTTCTGTTATTATAGCTACTGCAGAAGCTAAAGAATGAAAATGAACGTTTACGTGCTGAAAATCGTGCTCTTACACGTGTTGTCTCTAAGTTGACTTCGTCAGCCCAGAGTCAGTTATCGAAATCAAAACAATAAAAAAATTGTGCTAAAAATTAAAATGCAAGAAAAAACTCTATAAAAATTAGAAACTATTTAATCTTTAAAATACATATTAAACATTTATATAAAACGTAATAGATATAGAAAAAAAATTTTTGAAAAATAAATAATTAAAAATTTAAAATTTTTTACACAAACTCTTTTCTAAAATGTAGTTAAAATTAATATTTAGCTAAAAATATACAAGATTTCTGTTTTTGTTTCTAAAAGTTAATTTTAATTTTAAAAACATTTTTTACCGTTTCTTGAAAGTTTTAGCTAAAAAGTGAAATATATATGAAATTTAGGTGTTTATTGTTGTGTTGCTTTAACTGTTTAAATAAATATAAGGTAAATTCATTCTATTAAAAATTGCTATAATTTGTGAAAGGATATTTTTTGCTTATCTACTTTTATGAAAAAAGAGTTTAAAATTTACGCAGTGTTGTAGTTTTAAGTAAAATACATGCTCCTAGTAGACCTAAGCTTTTTTTGCTAACTCCAGAAAATTGTGTAGTCACCAACAACAGCTTAGTATTGATCAATGCCAGCCGATAGTGACACTAATCGGGTTTTACATAAACACAACACGAATGCCAACAAAGCCCTAACAAAGAGAGCTTTACACAAAAAAAGTCACAACAATAACACAGGGTGATATTGCATTGTTTTTTTTTAAATAAGACACAGTGAAAAAGCAACCATAGAATCTCATAAATCATCTTGTCTTCATGGATACCGCTGGTACTGATGCATTTATAGGAAAACAATGCTTAATCCTTGCAATTAAATTTTAAAGTTTATATAACGAAATTTCGAGCATCACAAAACACAATTAAATTTGTTTGACAAAATATTATTTTTTTGAATTTACCACCTTAAAAACATTTGGCGAATTCACAAGGTACGATACGATAGCATATTGTATTATTGTCATATAATTTCACAATAGCATAAAAATTTTGTTGTTGCTTTTCATACGAAACTTGTTGTGAAACAATACAACTTTGTTTGATATGTTTTTTGTGATGTCATATTATATACAAAGTCATGCGCCAAGCGCCTAAAACGAAACGGCGAGTTTTTTAATTTATTTTTAGAGCCGCTAGCACTCGCATCCGTTAAAAATGTCTATACTAAAAACTTAGGCAAAACCGCCAAAGAAGATTCCTTAAGCCGCCTCCGCCGGCAAAAATAGCCGGCACTGCTCTCTGACACATCAGCTGTTTTTTGTTTACGTAAAAAATAACAAAATTCTTGTGATTTTTTACCAAAACTTTGCTTATTTTAATGGATTTTAGAGATTCTAACCAGGTTAGATATAGACTATTTTGTGTTTTCATGGGTCTAATTTATACAAATTATTAAGTTAAGCCAAGAGCAGCACCAGATTTATGTACATAAATATGTGTTTGTTTATCTATCGTTTGGTCGTATCAGCTGATTTAGATTTTAAATACGACACCTACAAATATACGAAGAGTTGTTCACAACGGTCATATATTTTGGTTCTATTATTTTACAATATATGATTTCACAAGACCTTGTGAATTCACCAATTATGTCGCTGCCAATTTTTTTAAAAATACAACACTGTGTAAATAATAAAACTCGAGTTTTACTTAAATTTTGCTCAAATATATAACTCTTAATAAAAATCTTGACAAAATTCAATAATCACTTAAATATATAAACGCTAAAATAGGGAGTTAAAAACAAAACAACTTATTCAATTAGTTAATTTATTGTTCATATAAATCATGTTCTTTACATATTTAACAAAATTAAAATTATATCGAACATACATACATGTCATTCCTTACCCACCTTTTAAATAACTTAATGCATATTAAATCAATAAAATACTCAACGAAACATAAATTAATTAAAAACGGCTTCATTCTCTTGATGACAACCAATATAAGGTAATGAGTGGTTATTACATCTTCGTTTTTAAACTTTACCCTTATAAGAGAGAAGGAGAGAGAAAGAGGAAGAGAAGGATATAGAAACATAAAAACTTTGATTCTAAAAAGAAAAAAAAATTGGACAATTTGTACAACGAAGTGTAGAACTACTGCCCGTCGCTAGCTACAGGGCAGGGAAACATCTGGCGCCACTCTGACGATTTTTTAAATAAAGACGACGATCGTTATTTAAAGTTGGTAATAATGAGTATAATTTAATCTACGTTTTTGTACCTTAATTTAGTTACAGTTAAAAATGTATTGTCTTCCTTGTGTCTCTATATAAAACTGGAATCTTTTAAAAGTTTTTGCTTCTTTCGTTTTTTTTATTTCCTGTGTTCCTTCCCTAACTTGGCATTAAGTGCCGTTATCTGTTGTATTTATAATATGAAATATTTTTTTTTACTGTAAGACTTTTTTTAAATGCTTATACATATATTATATATAAAAATTAAAATTTTAAATAAATTTTAAATATATATTTGTTGATGGTTTGTTGTTTTCTTTATTAAGACTTTTGTTTTGAACTAATATTCAAATTTTATCCTTGATTTTTTTAACTCTTTTTTTATTTGGACAATTTAAAGTTTAGTTTTGGAAACTGGTATATTCAGGGTGAATAATTGTCAGATTTATTAATTTTGTTTGAAATTTCTCAAACACAAAAAGGAAATGCAGAGGGCAGGGTACACTAAACAAGGTAGTATCAAGGCGAACTCAAAAAATTCGTCCTCTGCATTTCCTTTTTGTGTTTAAACGGTGGAATGTCAGAAAAATTAAAAATTATATACAAAATTCAATATTTGTAACTTAAATGTCAAATTAATTTTAATGAGCTGGGTTTTTGATTTTACCCGGTTGACTGTGCCCTGGCTGAGGGCGAGTTTTTTGAACTCGTCTTGTTACTACCTGTGTTATAGTGTACCCTAGAGATATTTTTAAAATTTTTGTGTATAAAATAATACAAAACTGCCTTTATTGAATTCAAAATAAAACAAATTTGGTTCAGATTTAAATATTTTTTAATAAAAATATTGCAATTTAAGGGCAAAAAATAGGTTAAGTTTTCTTGCGGAGCGAAGATAAAATTTTATATTAATATAGAGTTAAATTTGGTAATAACTTGATAGAAGCGTGTTTACAAAAATTTTTAAATTTGAAGAGCATATTGAAACCTTTTAGAAAATATGTTGATTCCTACGCAGTTTGAAGTATAACCCGCCAATGATATCGTAAGCGTCACTGAGAGCGTTCTGGTTAAAAATGAGCGATCCCGTGATTTTTAAAGAGTACTGAGAACAGTGAACGTGATTTGTAAATCACTGTTATTTTAAATGGTGACGGCTATCGTCGCTATTTGTTATTTTTCTCAAGCAAATATGTTAATTTAAAGAATAACATCGCGGGTAACAGTTACATTCTAATTAAGAATACCCAAAAATGTTACATTGCATTATATATGAAATTTAAAGTAACAACTTAGTTGGGTTAATCGGTCACCTTCACGTTTTATGTCACTAGTTACCAGTTCAAGTCACATGTATAAAATAACAGGTACAGAAATATCGCTCATCATTAGTTCTGGTGCCTCCAATGTCGGTTAATTTATTTTTTGAAACCCACTTAAAAATGTATTTTAGAAATCTATATTTTATCGACTTCATACCTGTCCCTACTATTTTTTTTATATATAATATAGTCTGCAGAGCCACATAAAAACATACAGGGTGTCCGCCGGCAAGGCTTACTACCTTTGCCGCCATTTTGGTAAACATTAGTATTGACAATTCATATTTGGCAGTCGTGAAGTAGAGAAGTGGCAAATTTATTATGGAAAAATATTTGGTTAACCCACGTGTTTTAATCGTTAAAACATGACAACCCTGATTTTCATATAAAAAATCATAATGAGTGACGAGGCACATTTGAATGGATATGTGAATAAATAGAATAGTCGGTTCGGGTCAATGAAAACCCCTCAAATAAATCATCAGTCACCTTTGCATCCAATAAAAGTGACAGTCTGTTGTGCATATTGGTCAGGAGGAATCTATGAACCTTACTTTTTTGAAACTGAAAACGGCGTAAAGGTAACTCAATGGGGAGCGATATCGTGATATAATTGAAAACTTTTTATTGCCAAAACTGCATGCTTTGGGCTTGGCTAACATGTGGTATCAACAAGGCGGTGCCACATCGCATACAGCCAGGATTACAGTGGAATTACTGCGAGACCTCTTTCCACAACAAGTTATTTCAAGAAATGGTGATATTTATTGGCCTCCACGGTTGCCTGGTTTGACTGCTGCTGTGGGGATATCTAAAAAGCAAGGTTTATGCAAACAAACCAGAAACGCTGGAGTAATTCAAACAAAATATACGTGATCAAATTATTGAAATACCGCGTGAAATGTGTGAGAATGAAATTAAGTAGGTGCTCAAAAGGGCTCGCATTTGTCAGGCTAACAAAGGGGGACATTTATTTGATATTGTATTTCATACATAATTGCCAGCATTAAATAAAACATTTGTCAATATAAGATTCATTCTCTTTCATTTATAAACAAAGTTGTATACCCTGCCGGCGGACACCCTGTATATTACAAGTAATATAAGTAAGGGTCTTTGGTGATATTTAAATATTTATATTTTCATGTAAAATTTGTTTAATAAAATTAAAATGAAGTGCAGCATGCCTCCGCAAATTTTTTTAATTTTGTGGTTAAAGGCATGTACGTTTCCCCATTCTTCTAAACATTAGCAATTTGACACAGCAATACTGCCGGCTTTTTTGCTTGTATTAAGGAATGGGGCAATATTAGCGGCATCTCGATTAAGTTTTAGATGAAAATTTTTTTTTTGGTTCAAAAGAATACAAAATATCTTTTTAAAACAAAAATTTATAATTTTTTTCTATAAAAAAAATACCATTTAAGTCTCAATGAAAGAAGTATGGAGGTATTGCTGAAATCTTTACTTCAGCGAACTAACAATAAGTACTCAAATCTAAAATCTTAATAATTAGTATTAGCCCACCTGGTGCCAAACTAAAATTTAAGTTCTCAAATCAAAGTAAGTGCCAATTTCGATAGTTTCCTCTGAAGGCATAAATAAGTGTCCTTCCTCTTCAAGCGAGTGTGCCTGCAATGCTGTAGAATATTTCGAGCGAGCGGAAATAGAAGTGTTTCCAGCTTATTGAAATACCTTTTTCCATAATTAAAAATTTTGCACTTACCTTGCGGAAGTTGTAGATTTTTGTTAATGCTGTATTAAAATATTTTAAATAGCCCCAGTTATCGTTCGTAGAATTTTGTTTCGACGACATTGAACTTCCTCTAAGTTAGAGGCGGAGGCAGTTAACATATATCATGTTAAGAAGCAGAAGTTTACAATCGAGACAAAACAGAGGGTTTCAACTAACTAGCCAATAAATTTGGGCTACCTTTAATTACAATATCGAATTCGCATTTATACGTAACTTTTATGTGAGGCGACGACCCAGGTGAATGCCAAGGTATTTCGTCTCAAATTGTTGAGCTTATTAATAAGGATTGAGCAGCACTACTTTGAGGTACGCTAGTTTCAGAGCCCCTCTTTGATCATGAACTGTTGGTCGGTTACGTACACTTCCAAAGGGTTATTGACATTCTCTGGCAAGTTTAGCTTTAGCTTGGTTAATAGGTTTTCTCGACGGCTTATAAAACATCATTAGCGCAAAGCAATATTTGTTCTCCTCATAGGCTTTTCTTATACCCTGTACCAACATGTGTGCTTGTTTGATAGTACTACGCTGCCATCTACAGCCAAATTGTTTTAACTTAAGATGGTAGTCAGCTTTATGTTAAGCAATTTCTCGAACAATTTCGACATATACTGGAATTACACGATGAAATATTATATGAAATTATTTCAATGAGATAATAAATGAAAAACTGATTAGTCGCTTTAGGAACATCCCATGGCCACCGGGGTTGCTCGATCTAACTCCCATGGATTTTGTATGGGGCTACCTCAAACATAGGGCTTATATTGACAATCTCTTGTGGCTTTAAAGAGAAACATTCGTTGAGAAATCAGCTCAGTTGAACCAAGTTTACTGCAGCATGTGGTGCAGAACCCAAGGCTCAATTTTGAACAATGTGTCCAACTCGACGGAAGATATCTGGATGACATACTCTTAAAAAGAAAAAATCCGGATTTCTATTCTTTCGTTCAATGCTCTTAGTAAATAAAACCTTGTGTCAATTATTACGTTTCTTATTTAAGTTTTAAAATATAAATATGCTTGTTATCAGACATCCTGTATAAGTGGTATTGGCTACTCTACTGTCAGAATTGAAACGAAAAGCTGCAATATTTAAAAAAAAAGACTAGGAGTTTCGGCTTCTGTGGAAAATTCGGTTTGTAGTATAGCAAACTCACATTGCACAGTCCACAACAGGTGAGAACTAATTATCCAAACCGTAAATTGTGTACCTGTTATGGGTCAATGCCCATTGGATACATCATACCTAAAGAAGATAACATAAAACGAAAAAAATTAAAAAAAAGGTGGCACTACTTTAGGAAAAAATTAAAATATTTTAAATTTCCTTCCAAAAATATTTTGTAATCGATAGTGTATCTACCGCAAGTTCAAAAATGTTGAAGCGTCTGGGCAAGGGTTATACTTGTAGTCAGGAATAGGAAGGTTGCCTTGATTTTTTTTACTGTACTGGCAATTTGATGTTTTGGAGTTAAAAAATAATCGTATTTTTATGGGTTTCTTTGAATTTTTTTTTTCTTCAAATGCACCTTTAATTCATTTAAAAACTATATTAAATTTAAAATATTCGAATGCGTTAAAAAT